>JAWNLW010000591.1:5487500-5972500 GCA_035042075.1 Drosophila macrospina
TAAATGTAAATACTTTAAAAGTTGCAAATAATAAATAAAAAACTGTTTATTTTTTGGTAGAAACAATGAAAATTCTGTGGATTTATTTATTTCAGTTTATTTTTTGCATTTATTTGATTACCTACATATTAAATAATAAATACAAAAGAAGACTCAATCGTTTTAAACGGTATTCGAAGCATTCCCGCAACGAGTGCCAATCAAAGAATTCAACCAATTTTACAATAGTAAAGTGGAATTTATCGTGTAAATATTTTGCTACTTCATGCAATCCTTGCAGAATTCCTTGGCCAACTAGCCAAGCAGCCAAGAGCCAAAGTGAGTTGTCTAAGTGCTCTGCCCGACATCTACTTGATGGTATTGGTATTGGTACCACATGGATGCGCCTTATTCAATCTAAGTTATTGGCCCGCTTACTTATTCATCTGCCACTTAACACATGCCGTAAGCGCCCTGCCTCAGTTACTTTTCACTTTACTTACTTACTTACTTACTTACTTACTTAATTTTTGTTATCTGCCTTTCCGCGTTCCACAGCAAATCACAAGATGTCAGGGGCATTGTCAGGAATCGCACGACTACGACTCTGTCAACTGATGCAGCTGCGATTTATTTATTAAGGCCCGCCAACGTAGTACCTTCCTCACTTTACAGCACTTGAGCTCGTTCTCCACTTGGGCGACAGTCTGGCGGGCGGATGCTCCTGGTAGGTTCCTCTCGGTTAAGTGCGCACGTATCCTCACTTCTTTGGCATTATGCTTCATACTTTTTAAGCACATGACATGACACATTTTATGTGAGGCAAAGTGAAGTGAATAGTGGCCGTTCGTTTACTCCTTGCGGCCCACTCCCCACTTCCCGCCCCCCCTGACGGTAAACAAAGCTCAAGCCCATTTGCTTACTTGCTTACCTGCCTCTTACGCATTTCCCCCTCTCTCTCTCACTCACTCTCTCGGTCTCTTTCAGAGTCTCGCACTCATCCTCTAAGCATCAAACAAATTCTGTAAAAATTTTCAAGCTTCTCATCGCTTGTATGAATTTTTATTTACTTTGCTTGCATTACTTGAATTGTCTGAGTGCGTGTGTGTGTGTGCGTGTGTGTTACATATGAGCTGCCATACAGCAAGCCTGCTGACACTGTTGACATTGTAAAGTAAATTCGCGTTGCGCATACGCCGCATGTGCCTGCCAGGCAACCGCTTCTCTGCTTTCGACAGCAACTTAGCCAAAGTCATTGCGGGCTTATGCTAACTTTGGCTAAAACCAGCAGGCCAAATTTACATGTGTTGCTCTTTACATGCGACTATTTACACATCATATCATTTAAAGCTGTCTAACTTTAATCTAACTTTTGACACCAAGTCTAAACTAGAAATGGCGAATGTTGAGAAGCCATAAGAAAAAAACATTAAATTAATAATAATTAAGAAAGACTGCTATATATATTTATTATCAACTCAACACTCTATTATATCTATAAAATAATAATAATTGTAGCAAGACAACAACAACTTATTTACACATATTAAATGTAAAATGAAATTGCAATATTTACAACTTGTAAAATGAATTGTTGTGTTAATTATGTAATAGTATTAGCGCATTACAAATTGTTTATTAATTTGATCACTTAAAGGGCACTGCAAGCTGCTTAATAAGATTTTTAAATACAGAAATGAAAATGAATTAAAATGTGTTTTATAATATGTTTAACAACTTGTGGAATACCAATTAATGTAGATTTAATTCACTCAAACAAACAACATTGTTACATAAAGTGCTGATAAATAACATACACAACACACACACACACACATGCTCAGTCTTTATATTGAGTTGTTTTCTATCGAGGGCACAGTTCTTTCCCACATAATTATTATTAAATATTGTTGTTGTTGCTGCTGCTGTGCGGAGACACAAGAACTCGCAGTATTCTTCAATGACCTTTGCCGCATATTTCTCAAGTGATGTTTCTATATATATATATATAGATATATATAAAGCTATATTTGCTTGATTTATATTTAGCATTTAAATTAAAATGAATGAAAAAAAAAACACATTCAAACGTTTAATTTGAGCAGCGCTCGCTGCTGCTGTCGTTGCGCCCTACTAACGAGATGGGATCTGTCTCTGTAGACAGTGAGTCAAATAAATAAATAGATGCAAGTCTTTTGATGGTATTTTGGACATTTCGGGGCGGTTATATTATGCTGCCTAATTGGAATAAATATGTATTGCCTGAGGTAAGGTAACATTGCTGAAATATATATGAGTTGAATTCGTTTTCATGTAGCTTTCACTTTCACTTTCACTTTCAGTTGCGAGTTTGGTTTGACTTATTTCATAATTTACGAGCAAAAATGTTTCATTTCATGTTTTATGGCAAATAAATTATGCCACAAAAACAGCAACGTTGTCGTCGCCACCACATCAACAGAGGAGGAACAGCTAAGCCCCCCGATAAGAACTGTGCGAAAGATGGCAAAATAATATCCTACAGGAGCAGCAGACAAGTCGAAGTCGAATGCGAAGTCGAAGTGAAAGGGAAAGTGAAAGCGAAAGCGAAAGAAAGTGAATTATATGTAAAGGACAACTGCAAACGGATGGCCTTAAATTTATGTGTATTCATTGATTGGCTGGCTGGACGCGATCCCCGAATGAATTTATGTAAATTTTTGTGGCTGCTGAATGCGACTTTTATGGAGATAGAATGCAGCTGAGTCCTGCGACAGGAAGTGAGTCCTCAAGCCAACGGAGCGCAGCAAGACAAAGACAAGGCACCAAAATTTATATACTTATAAGTGTATGTGTGTGTGTGTGTGTGTGTGTGTGTGTGTGTATAGAGTAGATTTAGGACCACAATCTTAACAGCGTCTTGCGTGCAGCCAATGAGCCCACAAGCTGTAGGAAGTGGCTCTTAAAGTGGCCCGAGTGCTGGCCAAGGACTTGCAAATTGAAATTCGTGCAACCACATCACATATGTGTGCCTGTCTCTGTGTGTGTGTGTGCTGGTGGGTGTGCATGTAGGCCAAGGGAGTAACACCCAGCTGCCATATGCGGGTCATTTATATGCAAAGCATGGTCCATGCCTGCGATATGTTTGCTCACTCACATAAGTCGGGCACGTGGAGTGCTCGGGTGCCAGGTTGTGCTGTTCGCTGTATTAACGGTAATTTGGCTTCACTGCCTCCGTCTGTTGCTCAGCAGGAACTTGAGAATACCCTGTAATAAGCTACAGCAAACGAGCAGCCCACGAACGAAAGCCAACAGTTTCTTCGCTCTAATTTCCACAACTTACCAAGATCTTTGGCGATCAAGCAATTGACTCTAAGACACCTCATTTGAACTATAACATGCCTACAGGGTATAGCATAATTTAAATGCTACATGTACACATGTACATAAAAGATTCTCCCACTATTGTTGCCATATATGAATCCATATTTGTATATGCTCACATTGGTTTGGGCTGTGCAAATTGTATTTCGCATATGTTTGGAGTACTTTGTGGGCTTTGATATGCACTTAAGCTGAACTGTTGTTGCCAACTCTGTGACAGCTCACGTAAATGTCTCCAATCTAATGCAGCAAATCCACGCCGAACCCTCGTCCAACAGGCTGCCAATTTGAAAGGTACACCTGACCCTCATTCGTTCAAGCAACCACTCTGATCAAATAGTATCCAAGCAGTTGGTCGATAAATAATGACGGTGTTTGTTAACGCTTTCGTTTCATGGCTGCCACGCAGAAAGGACATTAATAATTTGTGAAATTGGCAACAGATTAAATACTTCATGACTGGCTAGACAAATGTGGAGCTCAATTGCATTACAGCAAATGGATCGAGTTCTTAGAAATTGCCGTTTCAATTTAGTCGGAATTGAGAGTGAGGAAAGAACAATAACATTTCTGCTTAAACTCTCGACAAACTTGAATTCATTCTCAATAATTTCAACCAGATTATAATATTTATTGAGTTGGAATTCTTATACAGTCAACAACTTTGAGTACACTTTCAACTGTGCAATGCTTTTCCACACTTGCCAGGCTTCACTTTAAGTAGAATTTAACGAGAAATTGCAGTTAAGCGAATGCCGTTTTTATTAGCCTGAAGCGACCATAACCTTTGGCCTTTTAGCGAACCATTTAAGCCCTTGTGGTCAGCTGTAGTTCAGCTTAATGTTCAGTCCACACACAGTCCACACACCCACACACACACACAGTTGGTTGTGGCTGTTACTGTTACTCCTGCAACAAGGAAAACATTCGCACTTAGTGTCTACTTTTGTCTGTGAACTTATTATATTGAGAGCAGCTCGTAAAATGACGCAGAGCATAAACAATAGAGGCAACCAATGACGCAGCTATCATAAATGATTATATGATTTGATGGCAGGCTCTTAAGCCGGCTTCACATGCCAGGTAACTGTGCCGCAAACTGGGCTAATGACCGTTGCTGCTACTTAATATCACGTATACGCCGCGTACGCCTTTGGCATTTCATTTCTCTCTCTCTCTCTGTGTGAGTGTGTGTGTGTGTGTGTGTGTGTGTGTGTGTGTGTGTGTGTGCCACATTTGACCAGCAACCAGTGCACTTTAAAGCCACTGTAACACAAAGCTAACCATTTTGGAGCGGCTCCAGCTATGGCTCCATCGATGACAATGACAGCACATCTGCAATGGTGTTGCTGGACGCCTAAAGTCTGAGTCGCCATTGTCCCAGTAGCTACTCATATTTCGCACAGTCCCTCGTTCCCTTTGCTTCCTGCTGCCGCAATATGGCTTTGTGTGCCGTTGCCATTGCCGCACTATTTACACGCTTATTTGTTCATTTTGCCAGCACTCGGGGCGCTGCTCGGTGCTCGACAAAACTCCTTGCTTAATTAAAAGTTCCAGGCCACAGGATCGCCTTTTCGACTCGGCCATGCCACACACAATTGTATACCCTTCAACGGATGTTATTCACATTTGTATTTATTATGCCGCGCACAAAAGTTTGCCGCCACAATTTGTGTTGCTGTCCTCATCGCCAGAGGTTGCATATCTCTAATATTTATGTTAGTTTTTTTATATTCTCCATACTCCCATTTATGTTAAATAATTCAGAAAGTTGCGAACTACGGCTAGAATGTGCATATTAATTGTAATTCCACAGTGAAGCAGTGAAAGAACTTGCAGATGAGAGTGGAGACAAATGAATTCTCATTCTTATTTCTTAGCATAAGATTATCTGTTTTGTAAAGAAGAAGATAGTATATTTAAGTGAGTTGGCAATGTGTTAAAATAGATTTAATAGAAACACTTTTTATATAAATATAAAATACATCAGCTAAAGTAGACAGATTAAGCAATGTTACAATGGAGAATGGAGACAAATGAATTCTCATTCTTATTTCTTAGCATAATATTATTAATTATGTGAAACTTAATCGTAAAGAAGAAGATAGCGAAACATATTTAATTTGAGTTAGCAAATATATAAAATAGATTTAATAGAAACCCTTTTTATATTGTTAAATATAAAATACATCAGCTGAAGTAGACAGACTAAGCAATGTTACAATGGAGAATGTAGAGAATTAATTCTCATTCTTATTTCTTAGCTTAACATTATCGTTATAAAGAAGAAGATAGCGAAACATATTTAAGTATACTTTGAGTTGGCAAAATGTTAAAATAGATTAAATATAAATACTTTTTATATAGATAAATATAAAATACATCAGCTAAAGTAGACAGATTAAGCAATGTTACAATGGAGAATGAAGACAAATGAATTCTCATTCTTATTTCTTAGCATAACATTATTAATTATGTGAAACTTAATCGTAAAGAAGAAGATAGCGAAACATATTTAATTTGAGTTAGCAAATATATAAAATAGATTTAATAGAAACCCTTTTTATATAGATAAATATAAAATACATCACCTAAAGTAGACAGATGTTACAATGAAGAATAAAGAGAAATTAATTTTCATTCTTATTTCGTAGCTTAACAATATCTGTTTTATAAAGAAGAAGATAGCGAAACATATTTAAGTATACTTTGAGTTGGCAAAATGTTAAAATAGATTAAATAGAAATACTTTTTATATAGATAAATATAAAATACATCAGCTAAAGTAAACAGATTAAGCAATGTTACAATGGAGAATGAAGAGTAGTTAATTCTCATTCTTATATCTTAGCATTACATTATTTATTATGTAAAACTTAATTATAAACAAGGAGACAGCGAAGTTAGCGAATATATAAATATATTAATTAATATATATTTAAATATATTACTCTAAATAGATCAATTTAAAAGTTTCATAAGCTCATCAGCTTTAACTGGATTTGTGTGTCTTGTTGCCTCGCAAAAGCAACAGGATTTCAGCACAACTTTCAACTTTGGCATATGCTCAGTCACTTGTATTATTTAATCAACTCTGCATTCTCACAATGACCAACTGCAAAATAAGGAATAAGGAACACACATCATCTTGTGGCAGCGGCAGCTTCATAAGTACATCGATAAACATCAGCTGGAAGTGGGTGAAGTGGGTGAAGTGGCTGAAGGGGGCCAGCAAGGAGGCGCCGAGGACACTGTGGGTAATCTGAGGATGTAAACCGAACGACATGTGGCTCCAGCGCCAGCTCCAGCTCCAGCCAAAGCAACAGGATAATTATCTGACCATATGTTGAAATGTCCGGCTAGAACCAAAACAGCAGCCGGCCCAATGACAGTTGAGTGCTTGCCAGCCTGGCTATGTAATTGTAATTTAGACACTCGCATTCACAAGTAAACGCATGTGTGTGCCTCGTCCCAGTCCCATGCCCTATCCCTGTTGGGTGGTGTAATTCTTTTCGCTGTCATGCGGTTAAATGCGTAAATTACGTGCCGCTTTTATTCCAGCAGCCATCGCAGCCGTCGCTTGTTTTATTACATTTGTTCACCTCATTTTCACAGCGTTTTATCACTCACACATAGACATAGACAGCCAGGCACATGGACACATGTGTAGGGCTCCTTGGACCGCGTGTGTGTTTAACCTAATTTAAGGAGACAACACTGCTCTCCCTGCTTCCCTTTCTGCCAAGCAAAAGCACAGGCTGAGTGATTCCTGATGTGACTCAAGCTGTATTCACATCATAGAAAGGTGAAGCTTAAGTTGAATCACCTGAATAAATAATAAAATAAATACAATAAATAACAAAACTGAAATTAGTTTAAAATGAAAGTAAACAATATACGAAGCAAATGATGATGAATAATACAAAATAAATAATATAATAGTTTTGGCTTATTATTAAAAGAAATAATAAATATATAAATACAGAACATAATTTTATTGCTGATATAAATTAATTGTTATTCTTAAAGAGAATAAATATTATAAACCTAAACTTATATCACATGAATATAAATATAAAATATATATTATAAATAACAAATATGTCTTAAAAGCTAATTTAATTAACAGAACATAATATAATTGCTGATATAAATTAATTGTTATTCCTAAAGTGACTCAAAGTATCTTAATATTATAAAATTATAAACTTAAACTTATATCGCATGAATATATATAAAAAATATATACTGTAAATAATTAATATGATTTAAAAACTAATTTAATTAACTACTTTATAAGTAGTGCATCCAAATAAAGTATGCAAAATGATACTTAAATGATTGATAATAATTTATAATTCATTATCTATCTATCTATCTATGTAAAAAAAAATTATAGAATTTTACAAATAATAAATATATAAATACAAAACATAATATAACTACTTATGTAAGCTAATAATATTATTAAAAAGCATATAATAATTAAATCTATATATTAAATATGCAGAAAACAGAAAACTCTTTGTGATTTAAAGCATTTTAATCGAATTAATTATATTAAAAAATAAACAGAATGATACAGAATGAAAGGCAGAGCATTTGTCGAGCCGCCTTCGATTGTATTGTGTTGGCATTATCATAATAACAGCAACTGCTTGAGCATCATTTAGCCACTTGTGATGTTGTTGTTTCCGTTGACTCATTATACTCATTCAGAAATTCAATTAGAGCCATAATTGCAGCAAGTGCCTAATGATGATAATGCATTTTACCTCAAAGTGCCTCAGCTGCCAGATTCCGTGGGGGGATTTGATGTGATACACGATGCGACAATGCAGAGCAGAGTAAGAAGTCAGTTGATTATCTAGACTGAGCATCATTAGCATATTAAGTGTATTGGCTTACAAGGCAACTTTGTGGAAATACACTTAAAATAATAAAAATAAATATACTTTGATAAATTTTACACACATTTCGTGCAGCACATGGAGCTGCTCAAGGACTCTTTTCTCAGAGGCAAAGTTATGCATTTCATATAATATATATATATATATATGTAAATATATGTATATGTATGTATATGCTCAGTTTGGCTAACAAGCTGAAAGTTTTTGCTACAGCCCAACTTTTGCCATGGCAACACAAGCAATTTGTGTAAACGGACAGAAAACAAAATACAAGAAAAAACTGTTTCAACATCATTTATGCAAATTTGAACGGCGATTGCCTGACATGTTTGATGGAATACCTATTAGATTTTCTGCATAATTTTGTCAGTAATTAAAATTATAATGCTTGGCATTTGCACATCAAAGCGTCGCGGCAACGCCATCAACAAATACAAATCAAATTAATTGCAAATTGTGTTAAGTACAAAGTTTAATTTTAAATTGGAAAAACACATGTTCACACTATACTTAAGCCGCGGCCAGGGATTCTTTCGCATTTTGACAGCTCGGTTTATTTGTTCGCCTGCAAAGGCATTTAGCACCTCATTAAAAGTTTTTATGTTGCCAAGGACAATGCGAGACAATGCCAAGGAACGGCCCCAACATAAGGATCAGACACGTGCTCAAGCGTTTTATTAGGCTGCCAGGCCGGGGAGCAATGGGGGTTACTCTGCCCGAGGTAAGCTCCTTAATTGCCAATTTTTGGCATTAGGTTTTCTGCTTTATTGAGCAAACGTTACGGTTGTTCGGCTTTCTATTGTTTTAAGAGAAGCACACGTTAATGTTCCTAAATAAAATACCTTTTGTATCGCTGAGAGGTTAACAGACAAAGCCTTACAAATCTGCTGATGATTTTCTGATTTAAATGTAGAGTTTATAACTAACAAGCATTTTGGACTGCTTCAACAATTGAAGAAAGAGCTCGCTTTAAATATAAATATCTAATAAAGAAAGTAGTTAATAGTTAATAAATTAAATGGAGCTACTTGGTCTAGGGAATGCAGTGCAACTCGTTAATATTTGCAGTTACAATTACAATTTATAGTTACCAATGCCTTGCTCTCTCATTTCCCAAATTAAACAATTATTTGTTGCTGTTTTTACAATTTTTTATTTGCATTTATATATTTTTTATATACAATTTTACAATATGTTCTGCTAGTCGCGTCGTTTGCATTTGTCTCGTTTTATTAGCTCGTTTGTCCTCCATTATCCATTATCTGTTATCAGTTATCTGTTATCTGTTATCTGTATCCATATGTATTGTATAATTAATTGTTCATACTCGTATTATCATAATTTGTTTAGAGCCAAATAAAATGAAACTATTTTCTTGCAAAAATCTAAAACCCAAACAAGAAGTATTAACAAATAAAGTAAAAAGAAAACGCAATTACATATTTCATATAATGAGTAAATAATTGCAACATTCATTTACAATTTGATTCGTTAATAGACTATATTATTCAAAATAGTCACGTATATAAGAACGAGTATATGTGTAAATTGTATAATATATATATATATATCTGTATATACACTTGCATTATGTATGTAATTAACGCTTTACAAATTGCATTTGCATTTATCAAATTATGTTTACTACAGTGGATATCGCTAATGTAATCGATCAATTGTGAATTATTAAACACATAGCTATAGCATACAATTGGGAATTGCAGACAATCCTTTATTTGAGAGGCGTGATAGTAACTTATTCAAAATTATGTACAATTGGACAAGAAATCCTTTCAATTTACAGCCTTACATCAATTGGAGTTACAGCTCTCGAGAATATACACAGGTTACACACGTATCAACGGAAAAGTAAAGATCTCATATAGTATTTGTGGCAAACGAATCATTTAAGCATAACTAAAGTAGATCAACCATTTGAATCATTCTATGAACATTTGTTTGTATTGCTTTTCAACATTTCGGTAGCTTATATCCGATACCAACTGTAGTAAGTACTTATAACTAAGAAGCCTTTTGTTAAACTGCCACAACGATGACATTCGTATATATACGTGTATATTATTAATATGTTTACTAAAGACGATATGTTTACTAAAATTATAATAATAATAGTATAATCATACAGGTATATGTCTACGCATACCCATTAATAGATGCTCAACATTATAGAGTAGTGTTATGTGGTACCATCAATTCGTGGATTGGGAATTCACTTAACGAACTAAATTTTGTTCTAGCGGCCAGTGAAGGGCATCAATGCAATTGGCAAATTGCTAATGCTTACACGTCTTTAAAGCTTAAGTTTTTGGGTATTCTCTTTGGTATTCTTATTGTTTGTTCTAGGTATGTTTACGAGTTCAATGCTTTATTGTTTTAAATAGTTGTCATTAGCTAACTCATTTCGATTATACAATATAAAAAGCCAATTACTGAACAACAGCATCTACTTAGTAAAGAGTTCTCACTACACATAAATATTTACAAAACATTTCATTCTTTTTCGTCTGTACTTAAATTCAATTATTTGTCAATTGATATTTGGTTAAATCAACCAGATGCTCATACAGCATATCCTCCTGAGGTGTCAGCCCAATCATAATCCAACCCGATATAGCAGCAATACTCCTCGTCACCGACAAACTACTCCAGACACTCTGCACACTGTTGCTTAGCTAAAGAGATTAGTGGAGATTAGTTTAAGGATATGGCAAGGATTACTTCATTACTTACCAGCTCTTGTCGTGTTAATGTTATATTCGCATTATTATTAAACAGATAGAGCTTCTCGTCAATCGAATCGGAGCAAATTGTTAGGATTATTGTTGCTATATAGATCATAGTGATGATAAGCCAGCGAAACGAGATTAATTCACTCGCATTTGAGAAGCTCCAGCGACAGATATCCATGCTGAAAGAACGTCAAGTTATTAGTTAAAGAATAAATACTAACTCGTATAACAGAATATCAGTAATACAGAAATATCAGAGAGCGGCAAATATCAGTCTCAGAAGAACAAAAAGTATGCGTGAAAGAGAGTGAGAGAGAGCAAAGCAGAGAGCAACTGAAAACAAATAACAGAGTACAGTTCAGTGCTTGGCCACAGTGGCGTCCATAAAAGCGTGTCATCTTCATAAAATTCACGCGGAATGAAAACGAGAGAAAGGGAAGCAGAGAAAATAAGAGCAACTGAAATAAAACAACAGATTAGAGTCCACTGTTTGATCACAGTGGTGTCTATAAAAGTGTGTCCCCTTCATAAAAGTCAGGCAGAATGAGGACAATAACAGATGTCTGTTTACTTATATTTATTTAATATAGAGCAGCTGAAGCCGTATACACACACACGTATACCCCACTGTCTGTCGCAACTGAGTATAATTAAGTTGTGAAGTGGATGTACAATAAACATCATTTGCTTATCTTATATACACATTACTTGCAGATGCAAAAGGTCAAAAGATTCAAGTGAAGCCCCCAGAGCTGTGTACATAGATCTGACATTTAGAAAAGCGGCAGCATCAACACATAAATCACAGAGCTCAGGATAACGTAGCGAAATGTCACACTCAGTTTTACACTTTCGCCGCCGCCCTGAGAATGAAAAGAATTGAGGAAGCGTAATGGCATAAGGTCGAGGAAGGGACGGGGGTGTGGGCGAGAAGGGCGACAACAGTACAGAGACAAAACGACAAAACGACAAAATGCCAAGCCAAAACAGCAAACCAAAAAACCAAACAGCTAGAAGCAGACAATTTCAACGTGGTTTGGCCCAAAAAGCCACCCACACATACACACACAGTGTTTAAAGGTCAAGAGTGCAGCAATCTAAGTGAATGTGGATGTGTGTGTGTGTGTGTGTGGGCATCGCACAAAAAGAGCAAAGTTTAAGGGCATTAAAATATATATTTGCTAGATGATGAAATTGGCCACGCAAAGAGCGCACTTACATATTATTTCAATAATGACAACAGCCACGAAGCCAAACAAAAAGCGACCCACTTGATATTTGCAATTCAAAATTAAGTATAGCATACTTTTGAGCCACCTCCCAGTACCTCTCTTTCCAACACCCACACACACACACACACACACACGCCGTCAAGTGCCAATATTGACGCACACACAATACGCCCACGTCAACAACACTCTTAGAGCATTGTGTGTAGAGTCTAGACCAGAAATATTTAGAAGGTGCCCCTAATTTATGTGGTCTTGACTTGAAGGAGCCCCAACTCATTCTATGTGTCCTCCTTTATGTGTATGGCTCTCTTAGTTTTCAATGAAATGTGCGGTTCCCTTTCGAGGGTTTCCACCTTGGACAAGTCGGTACGCTTTGAGGTCAATGTGTTCTTGAGTTTCCACCACGCACACACACACACACACAGGTACAAAGACCATATGAACACGCACAGCGCACAAAATACTTCAACTAAATTAGTTTGACTTTCACTTTCTAAATTTAGCAAACAGCCCACGAAGGCCGCAAGTCACCCAAATTGACTTGTAAACAGCAGAGAACTCTAAAGATAAGAGCGGAATTCGACTTGCAAAAGATCAATAAGATAAATGTGAGTATTAATTAAGGATAATACAGATAAGACAGAACAAAGATAGCTTATGCTTGCACTTACCGATCGAATACCGAAACCAGACACACGATTGCCAAGCAATAGAACGTATTTAAATATATATCCGCAAATCCGGCATAATCGCTTATCAGTGCCAATGTTTCGCTACTCGTTGTCGTCGTTGTTGTTGTAGTCGTGCCACTTCCCGTTTCCAATTCCATTCCCATTCCCAATCCAGTTCCAGTTCCCGTTTCAGCTCCAAAACCATTGCCATTCGCATTGCTCAGTTCTATAACCAAATTTGGCATCTCTGTAGTTGTTGCTGCTGTTATGGTTGTGGCAGTTGCCCCCGTTGACGATGCAGCTCCCCTCGCTATGGTCTCGCCCGCAAGACTCATGCTATTGATGACCTTTGCCCAATCCGTGGGATGGCTGCTCAGCACAAAGAGCAGATGGGCCAACGCTAGACCAGCTAGCAGCCCATGGCATATGTTTGATATGAGCAGCCAAATTCGTTGAATAACACAGGCAAGTTGGATGTTGCTTGAGATGGCATTACTGAAATATGCACAAAAATACGATATCAATCATTGAGATTCATTTGAAAGCAGCTAAATGGGATTAGAATAGAAGTAGTTTACAAGTGCAACGATTAAATTAGACATATTCTCAAATAAAAGTGAGAGAAGTACTTTGCACTTAGCTCAAATATAAATATAATGGGAAGAAGTTATTTAATATAGTTTAATGCTTAAGAATAGAGCCAGTTGATTATATCTCTCGCCTGCTATACATTCTAATTGCTAATATTTAAATAAAAGCAATCCCAATCTCGTTTTTGACATTTGATAGTCACTAAGCTTATGCATATAATTGATTCAAATGCATATTTAAATATGTTGATTCTGCTAAAAACATGTTTTGATATGCAAACAACAATTTATAATTGTAATAATAATAATGATAATAACAATATTGAACTGTATTTATAATGATAACTTCACTTTGATATAAAATAGAACTATGAATAATTAGCATAATTTGGATATCGCTTACATATGCCACAGTTATACTATTATCATTCTGAATTCTCTTTCACAAATTAAGCAATATGTTGATTCTGCTGAAAACATGTTTTGATAAGCAAACAACAATTTATAATAATAATAATAATAATAATAATAATAATAATAATAATAATATTGAACTATATTTATAATTGTAGCAATAAGTAATATACACATAGCAATAAGTAATATACACATAGCAATAGGTAATATACACATAGCAATAAGTAATTCACAATACACAAGATCCACAAGATCCACACATACATTATTATAAGCTGGCAAAAGAAAAAGAGAAACAATAAAGAACGTTCCTAATTTGGCAATGAACAAGAACGCATCGCGTGTGACTACATAATGATATACCCTTTAACTTCTCTTTAATATATGTATAATAGAACTATGAATAATTTGAATAAATTGAATTTGAATATCGCTTACATATGCACAGTTATAATACTATTATCACTCTGAATTCTCCTTCACAAATGAAGCATGCTTAAAGATATTTCTATTTATATATGTATCTATATTTAACTTGATGTCAATCAATAAGCAGGCTATTAAGCTGCAACTAATTGAGCTGCTTTCTCATTTATGACAAATCCTCTTTTGACCCCCGACCCCAAGGAGTCTTGCGCAATTCGAGCAGACAAATTGTCTTATCAGCCAAATATGGCAAAAATCCCTTAGCTTTGCTGTACACGCAACATCCAATTCAAATCAAATATGCTTTGGCAAGACACACACACACACACACATACACACAGACGATAGGAACGAAGGCGAGTTGATTGGCAGGTGAGCCTGTGGGGACCTAAAAATAGACCTAAATAACCAGCCGGCAAAAGGACGGGCTTGAACCGATGTGGGGGCCATTCAATGAAAGCAGACGCCCCGCCGGCAGAGGCAGGGCAATGGCAATGGCAATGGTATCTTCTCAACTCACCGATTGAGCTGAGCATCGAGCAGACAGCGTGTATCTCCATAGCTGCCACGTCCGCTGGCGGCGCCACCGCCAGTTGAGCGAAAGAGACGTCCGGCACCGCCCAGTTCGGCGGCTGAGATGGCATCGATGCCACCAATGCAACTGGAGCTGCCAGCTGCTGCCGCACGGGTGGCACCGACAAAGGAACGCTTGTAGTAGCTGTGCTCCACTGGTCGATATCCCGATGACGTCTGCAGAAACATTTTATCGATGTGCGCGGGCGTATCGTCTGTGGGCGAGACGACCGGAGTGAATGGATTGTAGATCTCATCGCCCTCGGCGGGCGCAATGTCGTCCGCCAGCTCCTTCAGTATGGATGATAGTCCACCAGCTGAGTAGAGTTTGCCTGCAGGTTGAAGAGGAGGTGCGAATACAGAGTGTGTGTAAGAGAGAGAGACAAAGAGAGCAAAAGAGAGGACGATAGAGAGATTAGTGCGCAGCTGCGAGCTATCCAAAGCTTTTTCCTCAATGGAATACCATTTGCAACCTGGACTCTAGCCGAGAATGGGAATGGGAATGAAAATGAGAAATGAAGCTGCTACTTACTGATGAGCTGACCCCGCTTGTCCCGTTGCGACTTCGTCTTGCGCTGCACACGGCGCTCCTCGAGACTCTGATCGATTTCCAGCTCCCCCGATAGGGATGCATCATGCATATCGGAGCATTGTTTGAGGTAACGCATCAGCGTCTCGTTGGCCTGGCGCACCTCCATCTCGCCGGCAGCTATCAGCTTGCGTTCGCGCCGCCTGCGTGATTCAGACTTGCTACGCTTGCGGCGCGGACTCTTGTCAAAGCTGTTCCTCGAACGCAGCGAACGCTGTGCGGGACTAGCCTGGGGATCTGACAGCGATTGCTGCTTGCGGGAGGCGCCGCCGCCAACGCTGCCGCTGCCACCGCCACCTCCACCTCCACCACTGCTGCCTGCGCCCACGCTCAGAGCCGAGGGCGTGGGCGAGCTCTGCTTCAGCTCTCGATCAATGTAGCCCAATATGCCGCGATGAAAGGATGAGTCCACCTCCAGGGAACGCAATGCCGGCGACTGTGGCGAGTGTGTGCGTCTCGAACGATGCGTTGCAGGCAACTGCCGCAGTGTCTCCCTTAAACTCATCGCATCTCCCGAGGAATTGCGACTGCCATCGCTCTGCTTTGTGGGCTGTGTGGGCGACTCCAGATGCGTGGTCTCCATCTCCTGCTCGTCGGCACCAAGCGAGGCACTCTCCTCCAGCGTATCCTGCGAGGGCGGTGCATGCCCATTGACCAGCACCACCGTCTGCTGTGATGTCTGACTTGGTGAACCCACCATTTCAATGCTGTCCGCTGAACTCTGTGCACTGATGCGACCCACAACCGTAGTGGCTGTTGTTGTCGATGCTGTATCATTGAGCGCCGCCGCACAGCTCTCCAGAGTCTCGGCGACAGCCATTGTGATGTCCATTGTCTCCTGATCCGGTGGTGTTGCTGCCGCTGCGGCTGCCTCACGCTCTAATCGACGCTGGCGCGCCTCCGTACGTCGTTGTCGCTGATGCTGGCGATGCACCTTGGGCTGAGTGGCCTCCATTGCTGCAATACGCCTCCCCGCCTCTCACTCACTGTCGAACCTTTTATGCGCTAGCAATCCAATTAGCCTAGGCTGTTGTTTCTGATGTTGCTATTGTTGTTGCTGCTGAGTGTCTTCATAACAGGTGGATTAGTCCAGCAGGATGGATGTTTGAACTTTTGAGCAACGTTCTGGCAAAGCTGCAGCTTTTCGCTTTGACCCAAATAATTATGCACCACAGCTGCAGCTACACCCACATGCAAAGAGCGTACTCATGCACATGCACACACACACACACACACACACACACTCTCACACACGCACACGCACACGCTCTCACAGAACTTAAACTCAGCAAAGTCCTTTGTGCATTTCAAGGCTATTTATCAATTTATTTAGCCACAATTTGCCTTATTGGATTGAAACATTTGAATAAAATGGTCTTAAACACAATTGGTAATCACTTTGAGCGCACTAGAATATTTGGTCTGTCTCTATGAAGGTCGCCCGGTTAGAGAATTGGAAAAGTATGTTTTGCTCGCGTTCGCGGCTGCTAAGCGACTGACTTGGCCTGGCAGAGACAGCAATGCAAAATGGCCCAAACTGAACTGAACTGGCCTAGCTTGGCTCACATTGGGTGGTTGGTTGTTGCTTGCTTGCTTTGCTTTGTTTTTGTTGTTTGTGTCCTGCTTCCTGAAACGTAGTAACGAGCGCAGCGCAAAAGCTTTGCACAATGACGTCAGTCGCTGTGCGTGGTGAGCATTAACGCCCACTCGCATACAAACACACACACACATATATACTGGTCAGTGTGGCTGTGTGTGTGCGGGCTTTATTGACAAATTCTATTTTTAGGCAATCGCAAAGGTGGGGAATTTTTGTTTTTAGCAGCACCTTGCCCCAAAACTTTGTCAGCTGCTTTTCTGACTACACTGAGCGAAACTTTACAAGCATGCTTAAGTAATGTACAGCTGGCATTTCAATGTACGTTTAAATATTGCTTATTTAATCAAACATCATATTATTAAGTATTAATATATAGTTTGCCAACTCAGCATCATTTGTGATCTTTTGGTGTGGGACAACCCCAACCCCACATTGACACTAACTAAGCAGCTGTCGTGTTTTTGCGACATTTTGCACACACACATACACCTCACTCACCT
The DNA here is from genome assembly GCA_035042075.1 of Drosophila macrospina. Lineage (NCBI taxonomy): Eukaryota > Metazoa > Arthropoda > Insecta > Diptera > Drosophilidae > Drosophila > Drosophila macrospina. Next base: position 5,505,101 of record JAWNLW010000591.1, read on the forward strand.
CTTTCTCACAGTTCGCCCACATTGTACGGCTCTCTCTCTCTCTCTCTCTCTCTCTCTCTCTCTCTCTCTCTTTGCCACACCATCGCTTTCTCTTGGTGAATCGATAAATGCGTGGTTATATCTCAGCTTGGTTCAAGCTACTGCGCAGCTTTCTGTCTGTACATCATGTTGATGACGTCAATCGAAAAAGCTTGCCTGGCCAAAACAACAACAAAAGCTCACACAAAAGCCGGCAATAAGCTTTTAACAGCATGCCATTTTAGAGGCGTCAGTCAGGCAAATTTTATTATCGTAAAGCGTGCGCCTGCAAAGGCGTCGTCTGGCGCTGCAGCAGACATTTAAAAACAACACCATTTCTCTGGTGCTGTCGCTAACACTGACGCTGGCATTGCCGTTGCCTGCCGTTCGCTTTAGCTAATGGCCCTTGAAATGCCAAAAGGCGTTGGGCACTTGAACTGTGTGTAGCAGCACAGCTCTCTCTTGCTTTCTTGCTCACTCCTTCTTTCGCTCTTACTCTTTGCTTGCGAGTGAGAGTCACTGGCAACGCTAACGACATTGTGTAACGTCATTATCGTGACGTCACGTCCTGACGTCAGTGTGCGCACATTTTTGCTAAAAAACATAAGTTGAGAGGGCAAAGGACAAGCTACGGAATGTTAAGGCTTTGTAGAGTATATAGCAGCACACCAAAGCAATTTACTTTAGAGGAATTCAGATAAAGTGAAGTGAATATTGTACGAAAATTTAGTATAAACGCATTATACTAGAGTAGAGTTATGCAATGTTTTGTCGAAAATAGCTTAAATGATATGTTATTGAAATAATTGTATAAGCCGAATGTTATTGAATAAAACTTTAAATTTTTACTTGATAATAAATCACGTTCAATGCTAGATTATTATTTAAAATGGTTAATAAACATTAACAGGATATACTAATAATTCCACAACAAACATATTTTAAAGGTAAGCGGTTACATTTCTGATCCACCTTTTACAACACTGACAACAGAATCTACCACAATACACTTCGACAACTCTGCCGGCTGACCAACCGTTGTCCTAGGCAACTACTCTGTTGTTTAGTCAATACAATTGCTCAAGGCACAACCGGTCGCAGCTCAGCTTTAAAACTACGCATTAAGCAAGGGCACAACAAAATGCCTTTATTAGAGGCACCTACTGAGTACACAGAGTCCTCGCCGGATCATTCACTGCAGCCAGAAATACCGATATTGCTTGCACCACTGCCGGGACCTGCTGCACTAGCGCAATTACGTCCAACTCCAGCTGAGGTGCGACTACAACAGCAACAACAACAGCAGCAAGTGGAACGTCTAAATCGACACACACTGGGGCGCAGAAATTCCTACGATCGAGATGTACCCACTGCTGAGGAGAATGAACATTATCCAGCTTTTGTGCATCTGCTGCCGGTTGTATTGCCGCCACAATTGCCAGAACCAACGCTAGATGAACTATTGGTAAGTTGAGGACTAAAATAACAGTAATAGCCGTTGATTAGCTGTTGAGTCCTAGTTAAGTCGATAATCAAATTTATCGATTTGTCAGATGTTCAAACGTAAACGATCTATCAGTCTGTTAATTTAGCAGTCTTCATATTTAGCATTCTGTTAAGTTAACAGCAAAGAGTATGTTGTTCTTTACTTACTTTACTTATTTTTTCAACAGCGTCGAGTGACGCAGCGCACGGATCTGGAGCATGTGGAGTCTGTGCGTCTTCGTGTCATTTCCTATTCCATTAGCCTATCCAGGCTATCGCTATTTCTGCCCAGTCTGCAGCAATTGGACCTCAGCGGCAGCGTACTTAGCTCTCTACGAGATCTAGGTTATGGACTGATGCAGCTCACACATCTGAACATCAGTAATTGTGGTCTTAACAGCTTTGATGGCACCAGTGGCTTACCGGCCATAAAGGTGCTCATTGCAGATGGCAATATGATACAACGTGTCGGTCCTTTGTCGGAGCTAAGTCAACTTCAGGTGCTGCAGGCTCGCAACAATCGCATCAGTGAACTGGGACTACTGTCGTTTCTGGGTCTCTGCCCGCAACTTATGGAGGTGGAACTAACTGGAAATCCTGTCTGCCGTTTACCACTTTATCGTGATACTCTTAGACGCAGTGTGCCCACGTTACAGCAACTGGATGGACAACCAATTGATGCAAACACCAACACAGAGCAGGAAGAGTCAAACAGTTCTTTGTCGAGTGAATCCGAGTCCTCGGCACGACCAACAACGGCACCACAACAACAACATAGCGAAAGCTTTTCTGTAAACAATACACGACCAGCAACTGCTTTGGTCTCGTTGGATGCAGCTCGTCATCAACGTCAGTCCATCAATTCCACACCTGTTGCAGGCTCCGTTTTGGGCCTGGTTCGACAACGTCGCCGACGTAGTGGCCATGCCTGGGTGAGCTCCTCAAGTGGCTCGTCAGCCAGCTCCTCAGCCGCGTCAACTCGTGCTCCCTCCATAAGCTCTTGCTCCTCGCAGAGCAGCTTGGACATGCACTCAAGCTCCTACACTTTCAACGCTCGTGGAACAATTGATTGAAGCTTGCTCACAAAGCAGCTTAAAGTTTATTGTGATTAATCTAATAATAATATAATATAATTCATAAAATTGCAAATATTAATAAAGTTAATGGAAATTTGATCATGTAATTCCGGTTCTATCTCTGATCCTCCTCCCTCCATCACTTTGAAGCTCTTTATTCTGAATGTTTTCCTATTTAAGTTCATCTTCAATCTTCAATTGTCATTGCTTACATCATCAAAGTTCCATTAACTATTAATTACTTTATTTTTTATGTTTTTATATTTTATCTTCTAGAGGACCTAAGAAACTTGCACTAGATCAGTTGTCTACGTCTATGAGAATCGTGAGAAATAATTCGTGTTCGTGTAATAAAAGTGACGAAAAGTTCTATAAGATTCCTGCTCCTACTCCGTGTAAGTATATTGAAACAGGGCTGCCGAAGGGGATCTTACGGGCACCAATTGACTCTGTCCATTTGAATTGCGAAATACTATATAGTCGCGTCCATTGATCAATCGTCTCACTCCGGCCATATTATATTCCCCTCCCAGGATTACACCATTTCCATTAGCGGCCACAGGACGACGCCAACGCTGCTCACCGCCGGCATTACTAAAGATGCTCTGATACGGAGGCGGTGGTGTAACATTCTGATCATGTGTCGAGCTGCCCAAGAACTGTTTTTCCCCAGCATTGAAGCGTTTGAATGCACGCAGCCAATTCGATGGTTTTATAGACTGTCCATTGGTTGTGCGTCCAATGCCATGTCGTGCCCACTGATTGGCCTCGTGTCGTCCATTTATATAGCGGAACAACAGCTCTGTGGTGAACACGGCCAATGCCGTGGCAAAGCCCGTTAGCATAATGTAATAAGTCATCATCAGATCTCCATTCCTCAGCTGTCGCTCCGTGCTGCCCAAGTCCTGTGGACAAATCTCTGCACTTGGCAATTCGGTGGCCGACAAATGCTTGATAATGCCTGACTCTACCAGATTGAGGAGCCTGATGGATATAAATACAAGTGTAAATATATATTTATGTATAGATAAGATTGGCTTACTCAGGATCGAAGAGCTCACTCAGATTGGAGCCAATGGGATAGGCAAAAGTTCGCTTCTTCTTTAAGAACGGTTCCTTAGCCATGGCAAATGGGCAGTGGATCTTCTCATCGCTGAAACTGAGCGTCTTGCGGTACAAGTAATCCCTGTAGAGCATTATATTGATCGCAGGTCGATCTCGCACAAACACATAGCCATTGCGCTCGACGTAGTTCTGCAGATTAATGGAATCATTGGAGTCATCTGTGAACACCGCATAATTGTTGTGGATCATGCGATTGAGCATAGAGAGGGATTCGTTGGTCTGCAAAGCGAAAGGGCAACACATGCGAGGTGAATCATTGCTTATTCCTTATGGATTGAATCTCAAACTCACCGTGCGTATAGCGTACTCAACCCCTCCTCCCCGCATTGAGACGAAATGCTTGTTCTTCGAGAGAATATCGTTGACCGTGTTGTAGGGCAGCGTGAACTTGGAGAGGGTCAGGAAGGCGGTCAAATTGGCCGTATAGAACGAGGTCAAAATGGTGATGAATATCCACCAGGTGGCAAATAGAAGGCGTGTCGAATCTGCAACTCAATCGAATATAGTATCAACGTATTCCATAATTGAAAGTACAAACTGGACGATTGCATGTCCCGGCCAGGCAAGCGAATCGAGCAAACGCAATGCAAATTGCCGATGTCTATCGTTGCATTAGGGTTAATTGCTGCCACATGTGGATGTGGATGTGGATGAGAAATAGAAAGGGAAATGCAAGGGAATTACCTGCAATTGGGGAGAGTGTGCTGCCCTGTTTCATGAGGGCTCCGTAGACGAACCAGGCGCAGTGGCCCAGGGAATAGGGCTGCTGCACTGCGTCACCGGTTAGTCGATTGCGTATGATGATTAGCACATAGATGATGGGCCCAACTGCCACCAGGGAAACAAAGATAAGTATCCATACCCTGAAATCGAAGGGTGCCAGCAATCCGGACCCAGTTGCCGATTCCCTGGGACGTTGCATCACCATTATCCATTCACCCTCATCCAACGTGGTCGTCGAGTAGTACACAAAGCTGCGCTGCTCCGACAACGAGGGTATAAAAGCGGCAGCCAAGTCGACATTCTACCAACGAACAGGAAGCAGCTCTATGATACGGATTCCCAATAAGATCCCAGGGGATTACTTACACTATTGTTGACCATTTCAATCAAACTGCGATCCATATCCGTTGTGGAACCAATTATATTATCCTGCGGCACAACAACCTCGTAGCTGAAGTTGAATTTCTTTTGCAGAAATGCAATTATTTGAAACGAAACGCCATGGCCAATCCTCGTCCCATTTTCCAGCAATTCTGTGTAGCTCAATGGATAATCCTCGAGCGTTGCAATTCTCAGATGCTGTCCATTAATCCATTCTTTCATTTCCCGTAGTTTCTGCTTCTTGTTGCGCAACACTTCCAGCGTTTCCAACGGCGCATCTTCAACCATTCCCGCCTCCTCCAACTCTAAGTCTAGGGGCATCTCTGTAACCAGACTCCCATCCGGATTCAACTGTATCAGACCCTCCGGCAGCGTCTCATTCAACGGTGGACAGGCCAAGCACAGTGCGACAGCCACAAGCAACTCAATCCCACTCGCCATTTCAACTAGACAATGTGTGTACAGTAGTTATTAGTACGTGGCGAACACGCTTACTTAACATTTACTGTAGAGCTTGAATTCTTTATGGAAACATTTGTAAATAAACTATGATATATGGAGAATGTTCAATATAGCGAAGCCACACTGTAACCAACTATCTTAAGTGAGAAAATTCGATTCAATATAGTTAACTTTTCTTCTTGGTGAATTTTCCAAATATTTAAATTGCAAACTCGACTGTACTTAGACTCTTCGAAGTCGCAACTTGACTAAAGAGATTTGAAACTATTTTAAGCAGTTAAAATATTAACAAATTTAATTGTTGACAATAAATTGTAATGAATTTGATAATTAAAATTGTCTATACCGAAATTTCTTTATATTATTTTCGTTTTCTTTATTTGAATTTGCAATTGCAATTGCGAGTTAAATTGAGTCGCTTTTTTACCTGATTCCGTTAGCAGCTCTATTAATTGTTGGACTTTTTACGCTTTCGCATACTGTTCGAAGTACAGTATGCCCTTCAAAACGAACCGTTAACCACAGAGCCGCGAACGTTACTGAAACTACAGAATTTGTCGCTGTGGAGAGCCATATGAATGTGTAAATATGATTCATGTATGCTTGACCCACTACAAACACAATTAACAATAATGACAAGTGTAAACATGAATAGGTTCAGCACACGACACCCCCAACACCCCCTCTGGCCGGAGACCCTAGAGATTGTAAGCTTTGATTAGCTGCCATTTCTATTCCTATAAGTTGATTGTTGCCGCATTGGTCTGGCTAATGAAAAGAACCGTCGATCGACTGCTTAAGAAAATACAAATAACATTCAAGTTGATGTAAGACTGTTGTGTTAGTACAGACATGTTCAAGGACATTGCCTATCCTGTGGGTCAAGTTTACAAAACGTGTCTTTATAATATTCGAAGCAATGAGTTAATAGGCCACAATTACTTTTTATTGCCAAGTTAAATGAAATGCTTTAGAATTGTTATTTTCCACAGTAGAAAATGACAAAATCAAACAGATTTTAATGAAATGTAAAGCAATTACAATTGAAACATTAGTAAATTAACTTAATTACATATCCCACGTAATTTTCAAATTTAGTTTAAGCACTTATTCACTTCAATTGCTTTTCAATCGCTTATTACTTTGTTTAATTTGTGAAATTGCATTTCATTTCAATTCAATCACTTCGATTTATGCATGAATAAGAGTATACTAAAATGTGTGCAGTCATTAAGTTAATTAGCTTTTATATTATTTAAAAATTCTGAAATATTATCAATCTCAATAATAAATTTGTCTATATTTTCCTGAAATCAAAAGGTATTGCATACTTTTAGGATGAAATAAAAATGCAAGCAGTGTTTTAAAATGTTTTCAGATATATTAAATTATAATAACTTAGAATATATACAATAAATATGTACAGTATAATACTTTAACTACATTTAACCGAAGCGACTGCTGTTATCCAGGATCTCACTGCTAGCTCCAATTGGCAGACTATTCTGACTGCACTTGCAATCCTCGCCATCGACGCGTCCCTTGCCGGAGGTTAAAATGCGAACACCTTCGGCAAATTTGGGAAAGCCAGACATGGTTTCCTTCAATGTGGTCATCATGACGGGCAGATACATAAAGAAGTCTTTGAAGTGACCCACAACCGTGTGATAATCCACAGGTCGTCCGCCGGCAGCATTTCCCCCTGCACCCTGATAATTCCCGTCAATGTCAATGTCATTACCAGATGCGGAGTATGGCATGGCCCAGCAATGTTGTATTACTGTAAAAAATTCCAAATAATTGTTTAATGTCAGAGCCATAAGATGGTTCAGATTACTTGAGACTTACCCAACAATAAAGCAATTGAGAACACTTGAATCTGTCTGCTGTTCTGCGGCATGATATCAACTCTTGAGATTGACGTATTTTCTGGAAATGCTCAGCTCTTGCCATTGCCGCCAACAATTTATAACATTTAACAGTGCCGCCGTAAGCAGAATTTTCCATTTCAAGTCTTCATCTCAAGCGCTTCTGTTGTGGTTTTCACTTTTGCGCTGAGCGCAGCAGAAAACTCGAAGCTCTTGTCGAAAATTTGATTTGATTTTCAATGTTACTGCTGAAGACGTTATTGGTCAAGAACACTGAGAGTTACTGCTTTAATGAAATATAATAATTTAATAATAATGATAACAAAAGAATATAATTTATACGTAGATAATTATTATAAATATATTTATATAAATATATTATACGTTACGTGGAAAAACCACTGCGCAGTTAAGCTCTTTTATATGAATATATTATTTGTACATTAATACTTTTTAAACTCATCTGCGCTACAATTCTTTAAGCGCCATCTATTGTGCTACAAACGAACTTTATTATATGAGCGCTAATTTTGTTTTTAAATTATTTAAGTAAGTACACACTGCCAGCAACTATTTGTGTACACACTCATTATACTACTCTTGGTTACTCTAGCAAACAACAGATGGCAACAATTTCGTAGATTCATTTATCGGATATGAGTTGCATTTATGAATATTCATGGTGTTTGCTCTAATAAGGAAATACAATTCTATTGAATTAAATTATAATTCTACCGGAAAACTAACCATTCTTGTTGAAATGCACAATATAGCTAATTATTTTATATCGCTCAATATTGTTAATTAGTTGCTATTAATTAGCCAGTATTTGAGCATGCCTATGACTTCCAGTAAATACACCTTAAATATATTAATCAGTCAGTCAAACAATCAATTCATCAAACGATTATCCAGCTAAGTTACACATCGATCTCTCAACAGTTTAACAATTAATTATTTTAAATGCAAGCAAAGCAAGCTACAAGTATCTTATATTCAGAAAACTGCTCTGATCAACTCAAAAATACCCTTTACTTTAGTTAAAATAACTTTAATCTGCATATGTTTTATTCGGTATTCAGTAAAACGTATTATATGTGCATTAACAATTTAAATTTATATTTTAATTATACTCTTGTAATACAAAGAATATAATTGTAATTCTTGCAATCGATCTCCCAGAAATTGCAGCTCAATGTGATACAATGCGAGCTGCGTGAATTTTATTTGACATATTAGGAGAGTCGTTGGCCATGCTGAGAATTCAAGCATTGAAACAACCAGATAAATATATACATATATATTATATTATATACTATTTCAAGCTGTCTAGCAATGCATGTGCGATTCGCTCTGCGGTAAAGATCATTTTAATTTCTGTCAAGTTCAATGTCAAGCGAAAGTCGCAAAGCCGCAACGCTGGCATTAACCTTAACACTGACCGAGTTACATGGGCAGACGGCAGACCTTATAGACGCACCTCGCCTAGGGCACTGCAATCAGCGCTAAAAATACGAGACCAACAAATAAATAAAAAGTAATTGATGTTTTTGTTTCATTTACCTTTTCGCACTTGCATGCGAAGCCGTTGATCGTCGCAACACCAGAGGGGAGTGGCACTGGGGAGGGTAAGCCATTAGCCAGAATAACACGTTTCGACGCCGAAACCGTATAATTCGCAACGTTTCGATATAAACAAAAACACAAACAAAAATTAACAATTATAATGAGCAGACCGTATTGATGCTCCAACATTTGTAACAAGTTTTATTGCCACCCAAGTCAAAACACTTACGACAGTTATCAGTCAATGGGGGTTATTCAGGAAATAAGCAAGAAAATCATATTATTTTTAAGACTACACTTAAATGGTATTCAAATGTTGTAAACCTGAACACTTAACATACCTTTACATCATCTTTTAATTACTTTTCCCATTTTTTAAATAAAAACTTGAGGCTCTTAAATTGAGATTCATCTTTTAAATGTGATTTCCCTTGTATAACTTTTATTTTAATACTTACAATTATGAGTTTTTTTTAACAGTTTGCGTAAGCTGCGGGGAATTACTGTAAATGAACCCTTAGATGAGTTATTTATATAGATAATTTAACCTATCAAAAGTTCTTAAGCTCATTTGCGAAATGCAATGCTTTAAGCGCCATCTATCAAGCTGCAGAGGAACTATATTATGCGAGCTCTAATTTTGCTTGTCAATTGTTTTAGAACATGGAATTTATTGTAAATGAACTCCCAATAAATAACAAAAGTATACAATTTTTTATATAGATTATTAAATTATTGATAAATAAATTCATTGTTTTTAATAATCATAAAATCACAAATATGTTATCCATTGTTCACACTCGCTGTAAACTTAAACCATAAGTTTAATAAGTGCAAGCTTAAATTAATTTTGTAGTTTCTTCAATAATTTCTAGTCAGCAATTGTAAATTTTTTCAGCAACTGACAGAAGGTCTGTAAATAAACCCTGAGTTATTAATTGCACTTTGAGTATTATTAAATTTGCTAAACTCTCAGATTAATAAACTGTCGATAGTAATGCATTTTGATCTTTTGTTTATTTCGTATTGCTAGTCCACTAATAACCCTCTTAGATTAATAAACTAACAATATTGATGAAATTTCATTGTTTGATCGCTGAGTAACCCTAGTGGCTAATTATTATGGAGCAAATGTAACTTGGGGGCGACTCCTCTTCAAGACATGCGCATTCCATTTAAGACGTTGTGATATGTAAATTAAACAGCAAAAGCAACAGCAGCCACGCCCCTTTTGTACAGCTGATACTCATAGAATACCCCTACAAAGCGGGAGACTTATAAATTATGCACACTTTGTTTAATTTACTCATTAGCCGCATCGTGAAATGAAGTCTTCGAGTTACTTATATATATCTATCTATATGTATATTTATCAAAACGTTAATGAACATGACAAACATAAGCATGAGAGACACTTAGGCGAGATATCACAGAGGATGTTATATAATAAGGCAGGTTTGGCAACGACTATTAGACTACGAAGTCGGGACGGCTGTTCACACGGGTGATCAGAAAGGGACGCTCCTCGGAGGGGCAGCGAAACTTTTGAAACAGATGCGGATTGAAACCGCTCTTCTCGTCCTGCATCTCCAGCATGTTATTCCAAATGGCATTCGCAGCGACGGCATGTCCACGTTGACTTAGATGAAAGCAATCCTCGGAGAAGAATCGTGTATCCGTTTGTCCGGTTGGTGTGCGTGGAAAGTCTTCGAACTGGGAGAACGGCTGCATATTGATGGTAAACGTCTGAAGGAAGGTAAAACACATCAAATGGTGTAAAATTGTTGTTATATTCTCGGTCTCACCTCGGTATTGAACTCGGGCATATTGACAATCTCATAGTCCTTGGCTATCCAACGTTTCATGATGCCTTCGTAGTAATCCAAGTGGGCTTTGGTTTTCCCCAGCAAACAGGGACACTCGAATCGCAAGGTGCTGTAACAAACTGGCGGCAATCCCGAAAGATTCGCCAGAAATCTCAAATTGGGTGCTGGCACCACGTTGAGCAGCAGGCGCGGCACATTATCCCTCAAATAACGATAGGTCTTCAGCATGTTCTGCTCGTGATAGGAAACAGTCAACTCTGGCTTCGGATAGAAGCAAATGTCAGTGCAGAAATCGTTGTTGCCTATGAACAACGTCACCAGCTTCCAGTCGTGGGTCATATTCACTTTGGGATCGTGTTGCATGCGCTTCACCAGCACTTTGGCCATGTAAGGCATATCTCGGGACATGGCAGCCAGTTCGGCGACATTGAAACGCGAGGAGCGTTCGGTGGATAGGCCATCCTTTAGTGAATACCCATACAGATTGGGATTGAACTCCTTGAGAATGTTGGGCAGTGTTAGATACTTTCGCCAATTGTATTGCCCGCCAATCGACCAGGATGCACCACGATTCTCCACAGTCACATGCATCAAATTGGTGGCAAAGATGCCATTGCCAGCGGTCAAGGAGTCACCCATTCCACCAATGACATCTACATCGCCAGGTCTCAAACGATGCACGCTCGTGGGACGCTGCTCACTGCGTCTCCCCGGACCATGCTCCGCGTCGCAGAACTGCAGCAAAGAACGTGTGCGTGCATTCGAATTTTGAGTTTTCTAAAGGTGAGGAAGAATTGTAGATGAGGTGATGAAGAGATAAAGGGAACTAGCTGCTGCAGCTGCTGTTCAGGTAGACTTACTCCCGCATCCCGCACGCGCTGCACGTTTGCTGCCATCTCACCGGAGCGACCAGTGAAGGCCAAGCCCAGCAATCGCAGTGGCCGATAAGCATGCTTAAAGGCCTCATCCAGTGAGGTGCGCTGTGACGTCACAACAGCTACGACAAGCAGGCAGACGCACAGGAACAATGACGCCTTCCACATAATGCGAATAATGCGAAAGCTTAAAAAGAGATCAATTCCAGATTAATGAGCTTGCTGTACTCTTGCTTTCGATGGATCTGCTGCTCGCGTGACGTCCTCGATGCTGAACCAGTTCTCAGAAGATGTTTCATTACAATGACGGCGTTTGCTATTGTTAGTTTATTCACCTTTTCGATGATTGTTTTGTTTTGATTATTCGTATGAATTGCTTCGTCAGTATTGGCTTAGCTAATTTTCGTATTTAATATTAAAGAATGCTGATGAATTTATGCAAATTTATGTTGACCAACTATGTTGTTATGCACAAAATAGTTTCCCAGTTGGGACATTGATTCAACAAGACCTTGGGCCGCAGGAGTTTATTATAATTAATGTCGAAACACACATTGTCATTCTTTTATGCCGAATCGATCGCATTTTGCCACGCTTTTTGGTTAGCGAAAGAACAATAAAAACTATTTGGAAATATCTCGAATGAGATATCCAAAAAAAAACATTTACTATATTAATTTATAATAGGTTGGCAGGCGGAAGTTGCGGAAGAGTGAACCGTAAAAGCGAATCGAATTTGCAGAAAATGTGTATGTATAAGCAACGCTAGACAGCGTGCTAAATCCAGTTCATATACATAGCAGATATGTGTTTATATTTAGAATATGTTTCCTTTTCGCATAATGCACAGACCGCAAACAAAAGACTTAGGAAACGAACTCGCCACACTCAACAAAACGAAGATGCAATCGGAACTAATTATTAACACAGTTCAATAGGCTTTAATTAACTTAAGCAGGCAAATTACCTTTTATAATGTGTTATTATTATTTATCAACACTTTTTGTTCTTCAGCACAACGCTTTTAACTTTTTACTTTCTTTTGGCCTCTTTCTTTTAACGGTAAATCTTGCAACTTCACAAAAGAATTGCACAATTACTTAAAAGTATAGAACTGTATTTTATATATCATATATATATTTAATATCTTTTGCAGCCGCAGAAGGCAGCAACGCGTCCGGCTCCGTCAATCGCATAGAATCAACTGCTCGCTAGAATTTCTGATTATGTTGATTTTATATATGGATAGCCCCAGTGACGGTGCTCCGGACAGCGTACTACGCATAGAATAAAAAAAAGGTTCGTACAAGTATACGAAACACGTAAAAAGAACAAAATACACTACAAATCAAGTGCGATTTTCGTACTGAAGACTGCTCAACCAATAGATATCCAGTTATTAATCGAAAAGTAGCGATTGAAAGAGATGAAAAGACTGTATTGTTTTTCAGCATTATGCTAATTTTATTATGAAGTAAGCATCTAAATAATTAAATAATATGAGCAATTTTATAATAATAGATAAATAAATGTTATATGTTGAAAGAGATTGAATTTGTGTATGGAATTTATAAGTTATAGGTATCTAAATAAATAAATATATATAAATAAATATAATGTACTTTAAACAATCTATAATAAATTATTTAATTATTTAATTTACAAATAATAGTAATAAAAGATCATATTGATATAAATATTAATTATAATTCGAATAACAATTGCGCATTTCTTGGGTAAAACTAAATTTTAACAACATTTACAAGTCGAGTATACCCTTTGCTTATTAAGTTGCACGGTATAAATATATCAAAATTGGCTATCTCGGATTCCCAGCCAAGTACACACATGCACAAACAAGCCCGCCGAAGCGACGAGCCAGTTGAAGCCGATGTTGCCGTCTGAGTTAGCGTAAATTCAGAAATTCACTTTCATTCGCCCGTTAAAAATAGTTCCAAGACAAAATTAACGACGTTTCCACTTGTCAGGCTTAACGTTTATCGGTCGGCACTTGAAAAACGAGTGAGCAGGCAGAAGCGAGTTTTATGACCTGACCAGATCAGAAGTGGCTAAAAGGGGCGCGTTTGCTTCTTAAGTCTATTTTGAGCAGGAGCTGAAAATCGGGTAAAGGAAACGAGACATGCAACTCAGCAGCTTTAGCGGCATCTTCAGCATTTTAAGTTCGTAAGCGTAGCGAAAACTCAGTCTAAAATTAGACAGGCGAATGATACGTGACACGTGGTGATAAATGAAGTGTTATTTTTTGTATCTTATTCCAGCCAAAGTCTTATATAATTTACTGACGCTAATTGGCCTTTATTGATTCTATCACTGCAAATGCTATAAAGAATAACTTACTGGATGAACCTTTGGAACATGTCGCTTTACGCTTTCGAGTATTAACACCTGGAACAACACTTCAACGATCGGGAAAGTCTTGCTTACAATATAGATATAGTTAATATCAATTGTCAAATTCAATAATTGCACTTCATCAATGTTTAGCAGTGATACTCATCTTGTGGGTGCCTAAGTGGAATAACACTTCCACTTCCTCTACAAACAATCCATTGGATAACCTTGTCGATAATACAATATAATATAATAATAATAACGGCTTGAAGCAATTAAAGATACACAACGAAGAAGCAACAACTTGTTTCAAGTTAACAGCAGAATCAAGAAGGAACCGCCTTTTGACGACTCAGCATATACAAACATGTAAACTGAACATAAATTAACGTTGATGACGTATTTCAGTACACTTAAAACATTTAAAAATCGTTTAGTAAAGTCTATATCTCTATTATATCAGATACGGACATTAAGTGCCAACAGTTTGTTAAACGTACTTAAACGAATAATACCAGTTTCAAGCTGATATATCACTCCACTTAACTGAGTTCAAATTATCATTAGCATTAGCAATAATTGTTATTATTATTATTTCTTTAAGTTTGTTTTCGTTTTATAGTTAGCCGGATTATTTATCTGTAACCAGTTATCCTTTAAGGCTCTTCAATATTAACTATCTGCTGTCACATTATGAATTCATGACTTATTACAATTAAAACACGAATGGATTGAGTTAACCAGATTGCGCCAAGCTCAGATTTCGATAAGTTTTTGCCGAAGTTTCTGACGTCATATGTGTTGAAGCTATCGAAAATTAAGATGCAGTAGTTTCTGTTATCTGACCCAAATCATTCGCTTGCCATATTTTAAATAAGGGAACATCTCTGCCTTACCTTCCATTGTGAACATCGATATATCGATTGTCAGAAATATCGATTTTTATTAAAATTCTAGTAGTTGACAAATGGGAGTTGTGTCGTTATCTTTTAGTAAACTCGACACATCAAAACAAAATAAAATATACACAATATAAATAGATAAGAGACGCAGCTGCAGAGCAGCAATACTGCAGCAGCCACATCAGCAAGGGCAACAATAAACGGAACATTTCAGACAAAAACAACCACAGTTCGACACGGACGCAGAAGCCGGCAAAAACAACAAGTTATTGAGTGTCGAAAAAAAGAGAAAGACGGAAGAATAATGACAGCTCTAAAATATATGGGCTGGATAACCGGCTGCTCGGTATTTACGGCGTTTATATCGATCATCTGGCAGGCATTTCTGTCCCTGCAGGCGCTTAACAAGACAACCGTACTCCTAACAGGTCTTCTGGCCATTGAAAGCAGTGTCAAGAGATCCGCCTTTGAGCCGGCGCCTAAAGTTGCAGTAGGCTATGGCGCTTGCACAGATTTGCAGATCAATGCAACGGAGTTTCTAGACACCTATTACAAGATGCGTGTGCCTACTGAAAGTCCAGATTTTGCTGCAAGTGATGTGAATAACGATAATGAGTTTTTGCAATCGTTTGTGTATTACTTTAAGAATGGCGCAGCAGCTGAGTAAGTGTATCCATTATATTATATGCTTATATCTAAATATATATTTCTTTTAGACGCGTTATCGCAAACGGCACGCTCTTTAATCAGTTAATTGGCTATGCCAAGCTACTAGATAAGGAGCGCATTCATTGGTACATGGGCGGTAATGCGCCCCTCATGGCAGTGCGCTTTGTAATGGAGGGAGCAGATGTGTTGCTGGGCGCTCACATGTCAAAGAAGTATGTATTACGAAGCATATTGAGAAGTAGTCGCTGATAACATTTTTCTTGTATAGATTGCGTCCCCTCCTGCCCAAGGAGATAAGTCTGGCTGGGGATGAGATACCTGACGATGATATACATCTAATTCTAGAGTACAAGGCTGGTGATAAATGGGGACCTTATGAGGCACCACGTGCCAATCGCTACATACTGCACAACGATAAGAACAATCCACATTTGAGGTCCGTGGAACAGCTGACGGACGCATTAAAGACATTCCATCCACAGCTGCTGGTTGTCAGCGGTTTGCAAATGATGGACATGTTCAAGTTTAGTACTGGAGTACGAGAGGCTCGTTTAAGTCAAGTGAAAATGCAGCTGATCAGCCAGCCCAGGGATACGCTGCACCATTTCGAATTTGCAAGTTATGTGGAGCTAAACCTGCTACAGCAGCTCCGTCAGTACGTGCTGCCATACGTGGACTCTCTAGGTATGAATGAACAGGAGCTATCGAATCTACGCGAAGTGATGCAGCATGGAAGTACCACGTTAGCCACAGACTGGAATCCACGTGTCGCTAATACATTAGATCAAATGCGACAAGTATTCATCAGTCTACTGGAGGATTATCATACCAAGCGGCAGGTAGATATGCAACGCAGGTTGGTCTCCCGCATTCACGTGCACACCTTGGCTTACCAGGCCATACTAACCATTACCAACTCCAAATGGAAGAATACCCGTGCTGCGGCTGCTAAAGCAGCTCTAACTGCCCATCGTTATGTCTGCAAATCGCAGTTTGTAAGTCCTTAGCCCTTCTATTAAGTAATCTTTCTTATTGAATCAATTACTATTATACTATAGGTAAATCCGGAGTCGGCTATGCTGGTGCTGGACGACAGCTTTGCCACATCCGCTCAGGAGGAAGCACCGAGAATGCGCATGAGCGCAGCCAATCCAGTGCCCTGCTGGCAAGAGTTCATACAATTTGGGCCTAGTAGGCAGAGAATCGAAGTGGAAATATGTGTGGCACCAGTGCTGGTGTGCCGTGTAGCTAAAAAGACCGCAGGCGCTGGAGATAATATATCCGCCTCGGGACTGGTGGCTCAACTTTGAGGAAGATTCAAATGATAAAGCAATAACAGTGACAACGAGCATTATTTTGGTACCGGCAAGACTGCTTAGTATTTATAAACGATCGAAAAGACTCGAATAGCAACCCTCAAAATGAACCCAGGACACATAACCCATGACCAACTATCTAGAAACATTCCCTGTTAAATACTGTTTACAGACAGACATTTATACTCAGCTGTTTAGCACCTTAGTGACCTTAGAAACGCGTTACCTTCAGTACATAAACGACGGACTCCGGCAAATGATCCCGTACTTAATTCATACGGAACGGAACAACGATAGAGATAGGCTCCATGCCTTAGTAACATATCTAGATGAGTTTAGTGGTGGAAATTTAAGCAATCTGAATACCCGAGATAAAACATGCCTTTTAAAATAAGCAGTAACAGTTACTGTTTTGGTTTCGTCTTAGTTTCTACATATGTAAGCATATGGAATCTCTGATATCTATGTAACTCGCTCATAACTATTTAATGTGTTCAAAATTATTCCTGACAGGCATAATAATGCGACCTAGTCTAAGTTTATTAGTATTTAATTATTTTCGGTATTGTATCGATGTCAACCATTCCTAATTACAATTTGTTTTGCGCACTTGGTTTTAAGCTAAAAAGACAATGCATATATATGTGTAATAAAAATTTCTGTTGAAAACTATGGTCATTCACAATTGCTTTATTTATATATAAAATTCAATTTAACTTAAATTTGGCGCAAACATGATATTTAAACCGTCAAATCCCAATCGATTTCCTCTGATATAAGTTGCTACATTTAAGAATCGATTCATCGATAGAACGATACATCGCATTCGAGAAGTTTCGCTACCATTCTCAGCCGACGTCGACGTCGCCGCTTGAGTTTTCATTACGCTGAAAAAACGTGTCGGTTGCGGTAGATAAATTGAAGCGTTTATATATTGTTAAAATAAGCATAAAGCTTATAAACATAAATAATTGCAAAAAATGTGCGTAAATATGAAAGAAAAGCTAGTTTCAATGAAAAATCGTTAACCTAGAATCGAAAAATAGCATGGGACATCGATTTGCACAGTTTTCCTATCATGAGGCAGCAACCCACTAGAAAATTCATAATTAATGTGAAAAATGTTAAAATCAAAGAGATTCTGGAATCATATGTCAATTTTAATAGCTTTGACTCGTGTGTGTGTGGGTATTAGTGATTTATAAACTAATATATCTATTTTCTCTTACAGTTGCTGAAATAACAAAGAAGCCGCCCCTAAATAAGAAAAAACAACCAAACTAGGCAACGAAGTCTAACCAAATAAATAGTTCAACTAAATCAATCAAACGAAACAGCAGTCGAAATTAGAGAAAAATGTCTGTGATTGGCATCGATTTCGGTAACGAGGGCTGCTATGTAGCGGCGGCTAAGTCCGGTGGCATCGAGACTCTTGCCAATGACTACAGTCTGCGTGCAACACCGTAAGTACTATGTAGCTTATAGCACATGATAATGATTATTAGTACTATAGGCTATTTAGCATAAGCCTTTAAATTCGTTGTGCATAATCGTTGCTCCCTCTCTTTGAGGTTATGTACAAATGTAAGTCATGCCCAACTGTTTGTGTGCGTGAGAATAGGGGTATATAAGCTTGTACGTGTGTATGTGTATGGGTTCGAATGCTTGTATACGCGCCTAGAAATTTCCACTGTTGTTGTCACTGGTAACGCTTATAAAGAAAAAATGTTACAAATCTACACATAAATATGCAATGGGTAATGTGCATATAAGTATGTGTGTGAATGCATTTGTGCGCTGATTACTTAGGCCTAAATTTGGATTTTGTTGCACTCCATAAAAAGAATTGCAAATTAATCGAGAGTCAACTTTGAAATGTTGCTCTGGGTGCTGCTGTTGTTCCATATAAAATGAGGCTTCACCCAATTTTCGACTAACAATTTAAATTTAAAAATGTAGACTGCGTGGGCGCAATTTCTACTTTTGCAAATATGTTTTTTTATTCGGTAATTTTGGTCAGTGTGCACACACGAACACGGTCACACACATATCGCATGCGTCATGCGGTCACTCAGAGTAGCAGCATCAATGAGAGCGCAGAGTAGCAGCAGCTGTTGCGGGGAGAGAGAGTGTAAGCGAGAGCAAAAGCGGTCGCACCAAAGTTGTCAAAAATAAAATCAAAGCCGGCAAAACACACGATCGCATGCACACACATGCATATGCCCACAATGTGCTTACTTTAATACATACACACATCTATTTGGAGTGAGTGTGTGCCAGATTGAATTAGTTTGTTGTAGCTAAACTTTTAGCCATATTTGATGCGTTCTTTTCGACTTGTGATACCCTATACAAACAAATTATGGGGTATTCTTAACTTGAGATAGTTTAGTAAACACGGCGTGTTTGTGTATGTAATAAGTTGCAATAATGTCCTCACTGTACAGCTATTATTATTAATTTTTAATTATTTTTTTCGCTTTTCGCTTGCAGCTCTTTTGTGGCCTTTGATGGAAAGAAGCGCATCATTGGCGTTGCTGCTAAAAACCAACAGGTGACAAACATGAAAAACACAGTTGGCGGCTTTAAGCGTTTACTTGGCCGCAAATTCAACGATCCACATGTACAAAACGAACTCAAGAGCATTCCAGCGCGCGTTGAGGCGCGTGGTGATGGCAGCATTGGCATCAAAGTCAACTATTTGAATGAGGATCAGCATTTCTCTCCGGAGCAACTGACTGCCATGCTGTTCACCAAATTGAAGGAGACCTCGTCGGCGGCTATGCAAACGCAGGTGAATGACTGTGTCATTGCCTGTCCCGTATTCTTTACCAATGCCGAACGTCGTGCGCTTCTCGATGCCGCACAAATCGCTGGCCTTAATGTGCTGCGCCTGATGAATGAGACAACAGCCACGGCGCTGGCCTATGGTTTCTATAAGAACGATCTGTTTGAGGACAAGCCACGTAATGTTATCTTCGTTGATTTTGGCCATTCGGCGCTGCAGGTCAGCGCCTGCGTTTTTACCAAGGGCAAGCTGAAGATGCTAGCCAGCAGCTGGGATCAGATTGGTGGGCGTGACTTTGACCTGGCATTGGCTGAACACTTTAGCAAGGAGTTTCTGGAACGTTACAAAATCAATTCCAAAACCAATGCGCGCGCCAATTTGCGTCTGCTGACCGAAATTGAAAAGTTAAAGAAGCAGATGTCCGCTAACAGCACCAAACTGCCACTAAACATTGAATGCTTCTTGGATGACGTGGATGTTAGCTCCTCCATGCAACGTTCCCAGATGGAAGAACTTGTCGCCCCTGTCCTACAGCGAGTGGAGCAAACCTTCAGGAAACTGTTAGCTGAATCAAAGTTGTCCTTAGATGACATCCACTCTGTGGAAATTGTGGGCGGCAGCACTCGCATACCATCCATCAAGCAGCTAATTGAGCAGGTCAGTCAACTATTCACAGTTCTTTCTATGTCATAAATATCACCACAATATTTCTCATACAGGTGTTTAACAAGCCGGCCAGCACAACGCTTAACCAGGATGAGGCTGTATCACGTGGCGCGGCTCTTCAATGCGCCATTATGTCGCCTGCTGTGCGCGTCCGTGAATTTGGTGTGACTGATATACAGAACTATGCGGTTAAAGTACTTTGGGATGTGGAAGGTTCTTCATCGAATGCCGAAGTCGAAATTTTCCCACAATTCCATCCATCGCCGTTCAGCCGTTTGGTGACCATAGCTCGCAAGGGTCCATTCAATGCATCTATTGTTTATGGCCAGCAAGTGCCGTATCCGGATCAAACCATTGGCGTTTGGAAAATCAAGGAAATAAAGCCAACGGAGCGTGGAGAGAGCCAGGAGGTTAAACTAAAAGTTCGCATCAATCAAAATGGCATAGTTTTGATTTCATCGGCCACCCTTGTCGATCGCAAGGAATTGGAAGAGGCTGCCGCCGCTGGCGAACAGGCTGCTAACGAGGAGAAGGCAACTGGCGAGCAGCCGGCTGCCAACTCTGGCGAGCAAGCGGATGCTCAGCAGGAGGTGAGTTAAACACTTTTATATATTATCATCATCTTCATTAGTACCATCAGCTGTTGTTGCCCAGGTGCTGTTCTCTTTTCTCAATTTTCTAACCCCTCCAAGTGTTTCATCTTCTAACCACTGCAAATCATTAAATCATTTTTATCGTTTACCTACATTTTCATTTACGTTTTCCCTCCGTTGCTGCCAAACATGATTTCGTTTCTATTATATTACACAGGGAATGAAACCATGGCTAAGTTATTGTTTAATTATTAATTGCTTGAATGAATACAGTCACAGCCCTCTATAATGAATAGCTTTGCTTACTCAGTTTCATGTCTTGACTATTAAAGTTTTATATATATTTGTCAGTCCTTAAAATAAAAAATAATATAAATATATATTTTCCAAATATAATATGTATCTACTAGTACTACTGAAGTTTTAATCTAAATACAGAATTGTATCTGTATCTCTTGGATTTTATTATGGTGACCCCAAATCAAAATAAACAGTATCTCAAAGTTAACCTTAGATAAATATACAGAATTGTATCTGTATCTCTTGGATTTTATTATGGTGACTCCATATCAAAATAAACAGTATCTCAAAATTAACCTTAGATAAATATAATAAGATTTCCATTCAATAATTAAATAATGCTTCAACTCTCAGATATGAAATAAAGACAACAGTTCCCATGAATTGTCAATATAACATTATACAAAAGTGATTCTTTCAAATTATATTCATTTATGGCTATATATATAATTTTGCTTTTCTATTTTAATTACCGAAATAGTATTTGAGAAAATTGGTTGTAGACATTTCTATGGCTTTTCCATTTGGTTTCATTCTCGTTTTAGTGTTGTTGTAGTTGCTGTTCTTGCTCTTGTTGTTGTTATTATTATATATTATATGAATATCGTACTTTTTGGTATACATACTTATATGTGGCACATATATACATACAACTACTATCCCAAATATTGGATATTGTGCGCTCGCGTTTGCTCTCTCTTAGGCATATTGTGAGAATGAGGATGATAATAATACATCAACAGCCTCATCACCTGGCGGACAAGGGTGGGCACAGCGGGTCAAGGGCTGGTTTGGTTCGGTACGTTTTCAAATACAAACAAACAAACAAAAAAAAAACAAATTATTAAAATCATTAATGCAATTATAATTTAAATTTAAATGATATCACATAATGTGAAATGTCACGAAATTGGAAATGTCGTTAAAGAAGAAATTTAAAATTTAAAAACTTAATTAAACTAAGCACAAATTGATTGCGCTTTCTTTTCCCACCCAACAACCGATAATAAATCGAATGATGAAGACCGCTCATAAGCCGCCTACCCTGTGTGCTCCTACAAGAACAAAAAACAATAAACAAAAGAAACGAGACTAACATTATTGTTACATCAAATTGCTTACACAAATTGCCTAAAATGCTTAAATAAAATTTTTGATTTATTTATTTTATGATATCCCAAAAACGAAAATAAAAGAGAACCATATAATAAATACAAATACGTTCTACAATGCGCCTCTAATCCAATGAATGCTAATAGAAATATGTGTTCACATACTTAAGACACAATCACGAATCTCTTGCTCATATTGTAGGCTGTTGCTTGAGCTGTTTTTCCTCTTCGCTTTGTTGTTGTTCCGCTTCGAGCTATATTTCCTCTTTCTATTGGCTACAATAAATTGGACAATCTTATGCAAAATGTTTTCACTTTTTATTTCTTCCATTTAATTCTGATCTGCAGGGTACTGATAAGACGAAGAAGAAGACCGTAAAGGCCATCGAACTGCCTATGGAAGTATCTACCCATGGCTTCAACCCAAGCGATTTGGGCAACTATACACAACAGGAGACCAAGATGATTGCTAACGATCAGAAGGAGACGGAGCGTATTGATGCTAAGAATGCTTTGGAAGAGTTTGTTTATGATATGCGTAACAAGTTGCAGGTAAGATCAAAATGCACTGCGCCTTTATAGAGATTGCAACTAACATCCTCATTTCTTTGTAGGGTGGTGCACTTGAGCGTTATGTGGTTGAGTCGGAGCGCGAGACGATTGTGTCGCAGTTGAATGATCTCGAGAATTGGCTGTATGAGGATGGCGAGGATTGCGAGCGTGAGATATACACCAGTCGACTATCGACGTTGCTCCAGCAAACGGATCCCATTAAGCATCGTTCTCACGATTACGAGCAGTGTCCGGCTGCATTCGATGAGCTAAAGAATAGCATTGCTTTTGCGCGCCAGGCTGTGGCCGAGTTCCGCAAGGGTGTGGCCAAGTATGATCACCTGACGGAAACCGAGTTTATAAACATTTCCGAAACTGCGGACAAGGCGCAAAAGTGGCTGGATACCAATTTGTCCAAGTTTACGCAGGCACCTCGCACCGCCGACAGTCCAGTTCAGATGTCAGCCGTGCGACAGGAGGTGCAAACCTTAAACGCCTGCGTCAACTCGGTGATTACACGTGCGAAACCTAAGCCAGCCGCTAAAACATCAACGACACCACCCAAGGACGCGGCAAATTCGGAGCAGAATGGCAGCGAACCAAGTGCAGCCGGTGACAAAATGGATGTGGACAACAATGCACAGAGCGCCAGCGATCCCGCCATGGATGTGGAGTAAGTAGCCCCAATCCATTGTCGGCGTTAATGGATATATTTAAATATATATATATATATGGTATTGGCTAACGATAAACAACAACATCTACAACTACAACAAATAGAAACAAACAACAAAATTAACTTAACGTATACAAAAATCATGAAACGAGAATTTGTATATGCAATTTTGCTTTACAACGCATCAGGATCAGCAAACTGGCAAACTGTAAACATAAAATACATGTGTAGGCGTATAAAACAAACGATTTGATTAAGTGCAGCAGACGAATGGCAGAAGCAAACCAGCAACGGCAACAGCAACATCAATTGACAGTGGCAGAGGCAAACAACAACAGCAAGCTGCATGAATGATACAATTTAAAAATAATACAAAAAAATAAAACAAAACAATTTCTAATCGACCATTTTTGCATATAGTTGAATAATAACACAGCGACACTAAATGGAATGGAATTCAAATAATCAAATAAAACAATGATGATTCCAAAAAGCAACACAAAGTGTTTTTATTACAAAAATAATTATGAGCGCATAATCTGTACACCTCGATGGGCAGCAATTGGTGTACAGGGTATTTAAACAATAACAAACGTTTTCCACGAATTGGCCACAAAATTAAATGATTTATGTTTATATACATATTATATATCATCTCACGGCGTACATCTTGAGTATAAATTGTAGAAGCATTGCGTCTGATTTTCAGTTGGGTTTTCCCTGTGAAACGTAGCGCAGTGAAATATCATTTTGGAAACAGCCGAGTGAGATGAAAGTCTTAGTGATTCTTGTGCTTGGCCTGCAGGTATTTTGGGCAGCAGCCGCAGCAACATCCTCTGCATCCGTAAGTATTTACAAATATTTTAGATTAATCTAATATTTCATATAGAATATGACATTCTGCAGTTGCCAGAGATATCCTCAAATTTGGACCAGCAATGCGGCTCTTATTGTTATTCCGTGTTAAGAACCTTAGCGCAGAGTGGAGATCAAGCAAAAGAAGAAATTGAGGCGAGCAAAATTACAATTCAAAACAAAGATGAACATATAAAGGAACTCGAGGCAAGGATAAACGAGCTGGAAGCTAAGCAAGTCATTCTAAATGAAAAGGAAACTGAACACGAAGAGAAAATGCAATCAAATGATGATCTAATGTCAAGCATAAGCCAAAAAATCGACGCGATAAGGAATAAAGTCAGAGATATAACGCAGATCAACTCGGGAACTAAAAAAGAACAGCAATGAATATAAAACAAATATTAATTAATGAGTATAACAATTAAATATTTGTTGCTAAAGCCTTGCTGTAGGGATTTAAATATTATTTGTTAAATGAAATACACTCGTCACTATGCATAACATTGTGATTATATTTGGAGATTTATTTGCGCTTACAATACAAAACATGTCTTGGCTTATAAAGGGGGGAATGCGAATACGAATGCGAATGCGAATGCGGGGTAAGCGTAACGTGATTGTTATTATATTTTCGAGATAAATAGGAAATTCGGCTGCAAGCTGGTGACTAGTGTATATGTTTATCTGTATGTAATTTGTCTAGGCTTAGGTTTCGCTTGAGTTCTCCTCGATGCGATCTAATTTAATAATTAATGCATTTATGATGCAGGCGCCTGCCTCTTTGGTAAACCAGCACAGATCGTTGAGCAGATGCAGAGAGGATTCGTTGAGAGTGCCTGAGCTGTTGCCACCCCCGCCGGATGCGACAGCCGAGCCAGCATTGTTGGCACCATCATGATCGGTTGTATGCATGCTGCGACGCTTGGCCTCAGCAGCTGTTTTGCCCGTGGTAACGCCAGAGATGGACTGACGTCTTACGTAGACCTCAAACGAGGTGGAAATACGATGCACGCCTTGCTCGGACACATAATGATGCTGTGGCAGCACCGGTTCAATGACCGTAGCATTGGGGGAATAGTATAGCTCTAGGCGAGTGCCGGGCTCATCTTTGTGCGTTGCGGCAACCGCATCCTCATCCATTTCCAATGGCAGCGGCTGACCACGATCCAATATGGCGCGTATCTTATCCACCCGGGTCATGTAAAAAAAAGGCAGCCAGTCGCCATTAAGATCCAAGTGCACTTGTGCCGACGATGAGCCAGCAGCGGATGATGTTGATGCGCTCAGCGCATTCACCGTCTGCTGGTTGAGCTTAAAGTACACCCAGCCCTCCAGTTTGTCGCCGTTGCCATTGCTGTTGCCGCTGCACTTCGAGCAGAAGCATATCGGATCCAGTCGCACATCAAAGAAGGCCTGCGGCAGCACGAGGGAAGCACAGAAGCGTTTCACCTGCTTCAGATACTCGCAATCATTTTGCTCCAACACTCCGGTTGCCGCCGTACGCAACGATTCGCGTGCATTGCTGCTGGAATTGGTATCCGATTCCACAGAGTTGAGGGAGGAGAGATCCAAATTAAGCAGCGACATTTGATCCGGCATCAAATGATGTTGCATGCGTGTGTACTCATTCTGTTGCAACTGTTGCAGCAGCAACAAATGATTCATGTAATCAATTTCATCATCCTCGAGCACATTGTCACCCGACTCGCTTGACAATTCCCGTTCGCGTTCTCTTTCCCGTTCCCTTTCACGCTCCCGCTCGCTGGTAACCTCCACGACGGCCTCTGCATTGTTTTCACTGTGCTCGGACTCGTGGGAAGCTATCATGGATGGTGCCACAGCATTGGAACACAACGGCTGCTCATCATACTCCTTATTCGTGTCGTAAACTCCGCTCGAACCGTGCGTCTGTCCGGCGGCATTAGAACTGCTGGCTCCACCACCCGTTGATGTATTCAGTGAATTCTGAAACCTCTGCGTGCTCTGGCTACGCTGTATATTCAGATTAGTGTTGTGTTGCAGCTGCAGAGACTCACGCAAGCAACTGCAATAGGAAATCAAAAGCTTGCAATTGTTACACATCAAATGGGAGTCATTCTTTACCAAGTGGATGAGGAACCTCCCAGTTCATTGCGCTGCTGCTCCAGTGTGCGATTCTTAATGGAAATATTAAGCAGCAGGTTCTCCGAAACGCTTTCCATAACCGAACGTGTCCTGTGCGGAAAGAAGTAACCATAGTGAAACAATTCCAAATGCAAAAATTGAAAAGTACTTACATGAGATTACCAGATGCGGATGTTGAGGCGCCTGTGGGCAGCTCTCTGGCGCCATCGCTCAATTGTTCCGTATCCTTCTCCTTCTCGTGCATCTCCAGATGCGCCTTCTCGCATTGCTGCGGCATATTGTCCAACTCCAGAGCTTCGGGTGCCTCCAAAATGGGCGTACCATTGGCATTCCTTGCCGCATCGCTGCCCGTCAACAAAGTAATTTTCTCGCATTTTCCGTAGATATCGAAAATGGGATACACATGTCCAGGCAAACCACTCGCCAAATCCTCCAGATTCGTGGAGCCAACCATGATAACTGAACCATAGGCAACACTACAGATTATGATGGATATTGTATTGAATTGATTTACTTACCCAACATGCCGGCGTGGGTCAGCGTCATGGTAATCACAGTGCCCATTTGGATGGCTTCGAGTGCTTCACCATATTTGGATGCCATGACCTGGCCATTGATGTTGATGTAATCGTGTGTGGCCAGCCAACAGCTGCGCTTGCAGTTGAGCAGCGAGATGGGAATAGACATTGCCTGCGGGCAGGCGGACAACACACCTAAACTCAATGTGCCCTTCCATTTGTTGTTGATCGCATCCACTTTGATGCTAATGCTCTCGCCCTTGCACAATGGTTTGCTTAGGCAAACAATGGCCTGGTTAAAAGACTTGCTCCGCGACGCACTGCGTCGATCTTCGGAGAGACGCACATGCTTATTGGATATATCCACAAATTCATAGTTTTGCGCCTCTGAATCAATTGATTCCAACATCGAGCTGTCCTGCTTGTTCAGCGGATCCATGCCGAAGTCCATGGAATCCTGCAGACGCAAACTACACGGACGCAACGGCGATGCTGGGCCCTGGGTCGAAATAACTTGCACGGCCATGGTGGATCCCACCAACTCCGCCACGACATACACATCGTTGGGTATATTATGGAATTGAATGTTCACATTCTCCGAGTTTAACAGAATATTTAACGAGTTCTCCACACGCTCCAACGTTATACGATCATCCACGCGCAACCATTCAAGGGATGCCAGGGATCGCTGAAGGCAGCTGGAATTATAGCGCACCTCATTGCCGCTCACATACCAGACATTGGCTGGAATGCGCTTCAGGCTGGTGGGCAGCTTCTTGCGCACACTTTCATCTCCCAAATTGAGATCGGTGATGCCAATGCTGAGGCAGCCTGCAAGAGAAACCATTTAGTTTGTTGGATTAATTCAAGATGAGAACACTTACCGGCAAACATGGGATTGATGGAGGTTAGCTTGATTTCGAACGGTGAGCCGACACTCAGTGGATGCTCTGAGAAGACCAGACAATGTGAAAGAGCTGCTGTGGAGCCAGTGAAGCGAGATGCCTCTGTCCAGTCTTTGGTAAGGCTAACGCTGCCCGAAACGCAAGTCCAGCGATGTTTGGTCTCCAGCGCCGGATGCTGTATAACGGATGTGGCCTGGCAACTTTGCGAATTCTCACTGGTTGCATACGGAGCACGTATATCCAGCTGAGTCTGGGTCAGACTAACCTGTGCGCACTGCCCGTAGAGATCAATGATGGCCCAAATATTGGGCGCATGACACTCCCCGGCCGGACCCTGATCCATACCGTCCACAAAGAAGTGTATGTAGTCGCCGTTGCGCATGACGCCGACGCGTGTTCCAGTCCCAAGCGTGTCCAAGTCAATGAGCACATTGGTGCGTATGGTTTTGCGATTGTGAAAGATCATGGGACCGCACAAAATGATGGTATCATTAGCCTCCAAATCGGTGGCATTGGGCGTCAATTGTATATCCTCCGGGCGCGTACCCGTCACACCAATCTCAATATTTCCCGACCAATGGCGCACCATTGTCTCCAGCTCCACCTCGAAGAGTTCGCGATTTCGCAATGGCCGATTACTGAACACAATCGCATCATTGAACTCTGCCAACGAATTGGGACGTGAAGCGGTCAATCCACTGTTGGAAATGCCCGCATTGGCGCCATGTATATTGTGGAAACGGAGCGGCACCTCGCTGTAAAGCGTTGTATTTGAAATGGTTGAATTTCCCGTATCTGGACTGCCGCATTCGGAGGTGTCAACGATGCTCGCCTGTGCAGCCTGGCCATAGAGATCAATGACGCCATAGACACGCTCGGGCACATTTGTAGCAGCTGGTCCCTGGTCCACGCCGTTCACCCAGAAGTGCAGGGTGCCATCGTCTTTGCGCACAACGCCCACACGATCTCCAACCTGCAAGCGATCCAGATTCTGGCCATATTGCTCGATGACAGTGACGCCATTCTGCATCACACCATTGCCAGTCATCATCCAGGTGCCAGAGCTGCCAATGAAATGCAATAGGATAAGTACAACTCCAATCAAATAAATATAAACAGATTCGCATCACTCACCGCACATTTGTCATGGTAAATGGGAAGTCTAGCTCATCGGCTGTGTGTGTGGTAACGCCCATTTCGACGGAGCCCGCCCACTTGGTTACCACACGCTCGAGACGCACCTGGAACAGCTCATTGGGACGCAGTGGACGTCGTGTGAGCACCACACCATTATTAAAATCATCCGCAGCGCTGCAAATGAATAGCGCATCAGTTGAGGACTTTTAATTAATTCAAATGCCACTTACTTGGGCCGCAACGCAGTGCGTCCACTTTGTGTGACGGTAGCATGGCTCCCGCAAATATGGTGAAATGTTAATCTGTCATCGTTGCGTGCTATGGCCCGTGCGCTGGATATGGTTTCACTGAGACCGCCAGCAGCGCCGGCCACATTCATTTCGCTCTCTGGACTGAGCAGACTCAGTGTGGGCGTGCCAGACTGGGCATGGCTGCAGGCCAAGGCCATGCCGGCAACAATGTTGTTCCTTCTGGTCACCAGATTTTGTTGCTCGCGCTCGTCCCGATCCACAATGGTTACTTTGATGGTCATGCCGTAGAGATCAATAACACCCCATAGTGTGGCAGCAACGCGTGTCGCTGCCACGCCCTGATCCTGGCCATTGATATAATAGTGTAGATTTCCATTGGATTTGCGCATCATGCCAACACGATCGCCTTC
The DNA here is from genome assembly GCA_035042075.1 of Drosophila macrospina. Classification (NCBI taxonomy): domain Eukaryota; kingdom Metazoa; phylum Arthropoda; class Insecta; order Diptera; family Drosophilidae; genus Drosophila; species Drosophila macrospina. Next base: position 5,534,635 of record JAWNLW010000591.1, read on the forward strand.
GCGTAGCTCGTCCAAATTAAACTCACCGTACTGACGGCGTGTACCTTTGCCATTGGTAAGAATGCCGCAGCCGGACATCATGATGGTGCCACTGCGCATATTGGTCATGGTGGCTGGAAAGTGTAGCACTGTCGGATTGTGCGTTGTGACACCCACCTCAATGGAGCCCGACCATTTGTCGACCAGCTTATCGATGCGTATTTCGAACAGTTCATTGTCCCGCAGCGGGCGATGTGTCATGACGACGCCATTGTTGAACTCATCCAGTGGACGACGACGTTCCGCTGAGCGAAAGTTGGGCACCAATTTCACCAAGGAACCACATCGCGTGTGAAAACGCAAGCGATCATTAATATCATAGTATTCACCGGCGGCGCCTGAGCTGATAGAGCTGCCACTGGCATTGCCATTGAGATTAAGACGTGCGAGAGCGTCCAGACTGCTGCTATCTACCACGCTAACATCCACACTCATGGGCACATCCAGATTCTGCACCACCTGCTGTAATGGCTGTTGCAAAGGAGAATCGAGCAGCTGTTGGAATACACAGTTAGTATTAGAACGAACACAAGACACAAAAGTGACTACGTTACCTCGCAGCTGCTGTTGATTGTGGTGCTGGTGTCCGTGGGGCAGAGAGAGACCTGCACACAGCGTCCGTAGAGATCGACAAGTGCCCAGAGGGGCTTTGGCATGTTCTTGGCGGCCACGCCTTGCGATTCGCCATTAACATAGAATACGAGATCATGATTGGATGTACGCATAACGCCAACGCGATCATTTTCATTGAGTGTCTCCAAATCGGTGCCATAAAATTCAAGCAAACGGCGTCCATCCTTCCGCACATCAATGCCAGACATTACCCAAGTGCCATTGCGCATAGCTGTTGCACAGGCGACCAGTTCCAAGTCATCAGGAGACTCAGAGGTGACGCCAATCTCGATGCTGCCTCCCCAAGAATGACTCTGCATTTAAGAATAGTCCAAACAATTAAATAGCTCTGACTCAATGTACCCAACCCACCTTCTTCTCGATGACCACCTCGAAGAGAACATCATCCACAAGCGGTTCAGCACTGAACACAAGTGCATGGCTAAAATTTCGCATCAATCGTTGTGCGGAGCGATTTCCATCCCACAATGTTATGGAGCGACCACAACGTGGGTGAAAACGTTGCATGGAGCCTGCTGATGTGCCACCAGCCATATTAATTAGCAACTCCTTTGTAAATGTGACGCGGTATGTGTCTGCGTACAATTTTGTTTAGTTATGCGGCCATTGGCAGCATAAATAACCCATTATAATTGCCATTCTAAATTGCAAGCTGCACAGAATACATGCACTTGGCCCTTTTATGCATAATATCTATGCATTTTCTTTATTTATATGTATGTGTCTACCTATATTAATATTTTAATATTTTATTGAAACAGCAACATCGGTAAAACCGAGCAAGTTTAAATATTGTTTGTAATTTATACACGTATTTATTTAGTATCTGCTTATTTTAAGTGATTTATTTGTTATATTGGTTTTTATAACAGCAGCTTAACAGTTACCAAATATGTTACAACTTCTTGAAACTGTTATTTAACAGCGACCATTAACCATTTGCAGATATGCCGATTCGCCTTTAGGTGTTGAAAGAATTCTTAAGTTATCTTTTAATGGAACTTCCTCGAAAATCATCTAAGTAATGACATTAACAAAGAGCATAAATTTATTAAAAGGATAATTCTAAATTTGAATTTAGCAGTTGATAAGCATTAGACTTAACATCAACAGCCCCTTTCGATATCCATGAATATCGATTAAACATTTTTAAAGTGAGAGAAGTACCTAAACACTGAAATGCAGATTGGTATATACCCAAGTATGTGTTCGATAGTTGTATCGATTAAAGTGTCGATTGTCAAAACACATTTTTTGATATTTCCTCGAAACATACAATTCGTATTAAAATCGTGAAGCCACTAATCATCGAGTGCGGGAGAACTGATGAATATAACGTCGATTTAACCTAATGTCTTCAGTACAACGTCAAAAACAGTTCCACATGAACGGAGGCCACGATGTCAGTAACAGCCAAAAAGGCAAAACGATGAACTCAAACTCGAATTCCCCTGGACAGCGTAAGCTTCAGGTCTCAATGGAACGATTGCAAGTGCAGCAACCAAATTTAAACAGACGTGCTGCTGGTTCCAATTGGCAAATGGCCACAGGCAGCGAGAATCAAAATCAGCCCACATCAACTGCCGCAGCGGATACAGCAAACGCTGATGTATTGACCAAATCGGCACGTAACCGTCTTAAACGCAAGGCACAGTTCAATCATTACTTAGCCATGGATTGTGAGATGGTGGGCGTGGGACACAACGGTCAGGATGCCATGCTGGCACGAGTATCTATAGTAAACAAAAATGGCCAAGTGTTGCTGGACAAGCACGTAAAGCCACGCCAGCCAGTTACAGATTATCGCACCAGCGTTTCAGGCATACGTCCACAAGACATCGAGAACGGTGAGGATTTTCATACGGTGCAGGAAGAAGTTGTCAAGATGCTTCACGGCAAAATACTTGTCGGTCACGCACTGCGAAATGATCTCGCGGTGCTGGGCATTAAACATCCAATGGTCCACATTCGTGATACATCGCGCTACAAGCCGCTATGCAAGGCTGTCTCAAATGGACACACACCAAGTCTGAAGCGTCTAACGATGGTCGTATTGGGTCAGGAGATACAAACTGGTGAGCACAACTCTGTGGAGGACGCGCGCGCCGCTATGAGCATATATAATCGAATCTCTTCAGACTGGGAGAAGTACATTGAGAAGCGTCAGAAGCATAAATGACATCGAAAGAATGATCTTTAGCATTAAGTTATCCATTGTTTTTACAAGAAATAGTTGCATAAATGTATAAAGTGTTGAACTTAAAACTATGTATCTACATCTGTTTTTGTCTGGTCATCTACAATGCTGCCGTGTATTGCATTGTGCCTCTCAATCAATTCTTGCCACGGATCTTCCAGCATCGAAGTGTGAAAGTATTGCGAAAATGTGTCTGCATTTTTATTGTTAAATTGCCTTTGATGCTGCTGGTGATATCCACGTCTCCCTCCACGGTGCCCGAAATTACGATTCGGCGGACCTTGTTGCTGATGGGGTGCTTTATTTCGGTAATAGTGGGGCGTGCTGACATTGGAGCTCTGTCTGTCTTCAAAGAAACCACAAGTTTGTTGTTGAGGCGTTCTGCTTTGGTAAAAATGCGGCGTCCCTCGATGGGAATTTTGCTGCTGTCTGTCGTGCGGCTGCAGACCTCCAGTATGTTGTGACATATAGTCCGATGTCTGCGAAGGGTACTGACCCATACTTTGTGAATAGGGTGAATAATAGTTTACATTTTTACGCGGTGTACCCATTTTTTTATAAATTGCAACTGTTGTTTGTAAACAAATGAATATTACTACGACTAAGTGATAGTATGTAATGGGCTTATCGATAATCTATCGAAAAATATTCAGAATGTCGAAGTAATTTATTAAAAAACTTTAAACTATAAATTCAAAATGTAGTTGTCTGCTTCATTCAGAAATTCTTTTTTTATCTAGTAACAAATTTTTAAAAATAATACGAAAACACACATATTCGTGTAAAGCGTTCGGGGTAGTATATTTTTATACAGCACAATATTCGCTATTTCAATGCCGCCAGCAGGTCGGTCACACTGCCAGTCTCGTTCGAAAACTCGACAAGCGAAGAAGAAGTCGCAAGTCGTTGAAGTCGCGCCGTCGCATGCAAAGTGCATTTAAACAATTGCAGTGGAATTTCGCGTTCAACACTTAAGTAATTATGATGAAGAGTTAAATCCAATTTTAAAACGCTTTTAACAAAGCCAATACGATCAAGCATATGAAGCACAAATAATAAGCGACGGTACAAAGTTGACGCCTTAAGGAGCGTTCTATTGAAATCTGCGCTTTGTCTGTGCTCCAGTGTGTGCGCTTGTGAGTGTGTGATTGTGGTTGTGCGCCTGTGTATGCGTGTTTCGTGTGTGTTGGCGTGTGTGTATGTGTTTGTTCAGTTGCACATAAGTAGAAGTAGCAGCAGCCGCCGCCGCCGCTGCAGCAGCAGCAGCAACAACAACAACAAGCACATTACTCACTTTGCGTCATTATTTGTGCTTCAAACAAAATTCTTTTAGGGCGTGTAAATGTATGTATGTGTGTGTGAGTGTATTTGTGCCCAAAGATACAAATATATATAAGTAATATTGCAGATAAAAGTGCTTACATTGCCAAAAAATAATAATACAAAGAGGTCCAAGTAAATATCGAACAGCAACACAGCAACTTTTTCGCTTAAGTTCATATACAAAAAAAAGAAGGAAAAAGCTTGGCTAAACACACATACAAAACCAACAGATAATAACATTTTCGGCTAATATATAGACTATATAAATTCACTGGCTGCAGGGCGAGCGCAGGCCAAGCAGCAACATCGCTTTGGATATCTTCAACGAAATCAAAGAGCAACTTTCAAGTTGCCCAGAACGCACTCGTGCACTCTGCCGCACTGTATGGGGCGCAGTATCAACGTCCCTTAGCACAGCGCTAACTGCAGCGAGCATCGAAGCCGGCGACGCCCGCGACGACGGTGGAGGTGGAGGCGTTGGCGGTGGTGCTGGTGGCGGCCGCTGGTGCACCCCAATAACAACAACATCAAACGGAGCCACTGCATCAGCGAGCAACGGTGGTCGCTTTGCCACCATAATGGGCGCAGTCAAGTCACGCAGCATCACCAACGCCGATGTCGACCGAGATGAACATCATCCTCATTCGCATCCCCACAATCCACAGCAGCTGCCGCCATTGCACCAGCTCCCAAACTCGCATTCCATGCTGCGTAATGGCCATCACAGTGCCTCAACCGGGGGCACTCTACAGAAGCAGGATCTCCGCTATGACATCGGATCCAGCTCACAGTACCATCATGTTCGACAGCCCAGCGTGCGCAGTCGCAGCCAACAGCCGATGCCCACAACTGATGAGCTGGATCGACGATTTGCCAAAGTCTTGGTAAGTTTAAGCTGAAAGGATAATTAAAATTACTATGCCCCTATCTGCTTTACACCCTCATTCCCTTCTCTATTGCTTTCTCCTTCTAACGCTTGCAATGCATGTGATTGATGAGCTCATCTCTATCTGCGCCTGTGTGCGTGTGTGTGAGAGAGTTGATAACCCCAGTTGAACCGTTTGTGATATTTTATGCTTCATTTTGCAGCGATATCTTCAAGTCGTATTGTTTTTATTATGATATCGAGTCCAAGCATCAACAATTCTTTAGTTTGCTAGCTGTAAACTTAAAAGCAAGCATTTAAGATATATATTTGATATTTAGAGCATTATAATATAAAAGCAAATTGTGACAGAATGCTTATTTGCTTGCAATTAAATACATTCTTAAACGATAACAATCTATGTGTTTATGCAGTTCTCAGCAATTAAGTAATGTGTATTTCTGTATGTTTTGCACGCCTTAAAGTTCCCCTGTGTTTTGCCTTGCGTGCGTGTTTTCTCTCTCCCTCTCTCTATACCACTCATTTTGACGTCGTTCCATTCCATTCCGTTCTGTTCTGTTTATCATCCATGGTGAAGTGCTGCTCCAAAACCCCCACTGGCAACAAAGTCGAACTTAATTAAACAATGGGCGCGCGCTTTTATTATTGCCAAAAAGAAACAATAAAACGAACAGCATAAAAAGACAAAAATTCAACAAATGAGAGTGACACAATCCCAATCCCATGCTTATACCATTCCAAATCTCAATCCAGACGCATGCAAATGGCAATAAAAGGCAAATTGATCGATAGTCGCCGCTTTTTTTTCCCACATGCTGACTCACTCGGCTTAGCTTATCTGTGTTTCTCAGCCGATTTTATTATAAATCTGTGTATATGAAAAGAGTAAAATACACGAGATCTTTATATGTATTTATATATTGTATTTATATTCTGAGCTCAAGTTCTCACTTATCATTGTCGTTCCCCTTTTCGAATTGTGTTGTAATATGAAACTCCGCTCAATGAGTTCTTTCTTTACACTTAGCGTTCCCCCACTTTCTGTGTCAGTGAAATGTGGCATTTTGATTTTGTTAAGTTGCATGCAACATCTTCTAAATGTAGGTGAACTCTGCGATGAATTAATCATCATTCTTTAATTTGATAAGTTACATTTGTAAAGTATATATTTTAATATAAAATGTAGAATTTACCTCAATATTTATATTCAAAGAGATGTCCGTTTTATTAATATTATATTTTGTATGTAATATATATAATATATATTTTCTATTCTAATATTTGTATTGCATTAATTAAATATGCTATTTAATCACTTCAAATATTGATTATCTATTTATTTATTAGATTGGGCTTAGGTCTTACATTTTCAACGTCGGCAGATTAACTCTTTTCATTTGCACTTCACTTTATCTGGTAGCTGTGCAAATATTGTTATAGATCTTCGTTTCTATCGCTTTTGGGAGGTCTATTTCCTTTTTCCAAGGGTATACAAACTTCAATTTGCCATAGATAACACTTGTTGATTATTCTTGGTTATTTTGCTTATTTTTTTGTTGTTGTTTTTTTTTGGCACTGACAACTGTTTGACTACTTTGTTTACATTTGATTGTTGTTGGTTTTCTGCTCTTTTGTAGTACTTCTCAAAATGTGTATTGTCATTTCGGTAGCGCTCGTCTGGTTTTGGCCTCGCCGCGTCTCTCGCTGGCCAAGTCAAGCTGGGCTAGGCCAGGCCAAAAGGCTTAGGCTAATTTGTGTTTACTTTTCATTTAGGAGCTGGCTAACGCTTTGCCCTTGCCACTGTCCGTGCCAAAAGTGCCTTCAATTGAAAGCAATTGTTTGCCTCATTCATGGCTATAAATAGTTTAGTTTTTTCTTTTCTCTCTCTCTCTCTCTCTCTCTTTCTCTTTCTTTTGCCGCTAATAATTTGCGTTTTATGTCTAATCGGAGGCAGTTGCTGCAGATGTTTCCGGTTAGCTGCAACGTCGCAGTGCGTGGGTTGATTGAACTTAACATTTTGCATGAGATGCAGTCGGCAAATTGACTGAGGATCAAGCTGAGCAAACAAATCTTTCTCTCTCAGCGCAGCCTCCCCCTCCAGACAGTCTTCGATTAACAATATACTGCTCCCATGAGAGAGCAGGACGGGGCGGGGGCGTAGACTCGGTTGATATTTTACGTCTTTCTCTTTTCCAAAGAATTTAATGAAGTCATCAGACTACTGCTGATTCTTTCCAAGAATGTTCAAAATATAAAAAGAAATCATAAACGTTCCTAGAATGAATTTCATTTCAATTCTTTAGGCACACACGCCGTGAATTAATTATACTTTAATAGATCTTTAATATTTGAATAGCTTTCCAATGTTTATTAAATGCAATTAGCTTAACGTAATGGCCATGACTGTGTCCGTGCCTGTGGTCTATTCATAAGTGGTGTCTGTTGTGGGTGCCGTCAGACAAACCACATAAAATCCTCATTATCTTACAAGCTTTCACACAACAACCACAACGACAGCGACAACGACAGCAGTAACAACGGCAAATGACTTTCACTCTCGTTAATCATCATCTTGATCATTGGCAGGGTTTCAGTCATCTTTGTCTAGAATAAGTTTAACATAATGAGCTCTCCTAATGGCATTTTCAGTGGCTGACAAACCACAGAGACGCAAAAAACACAAACCACAACAGTTGCTGTTGTTTTTTGTTGTTGTTGAATTAATACCCATTGTTTGTAGTCAGTCATTCAGCACTTTGATGACTTTGTCAGCAATTGTCCATTCGCTCGGCTCGGCTTGAGCTTTATCTAATAAAACTGAAGGCAAAAAAAAAAAAAAGAAAAAAGTAAAACAAAGATTACTACACACAGCCACTGTGTGTGCATGTGCTTGCGGTGGTGTGTGGATTTATCTATTTTATATATAGAGCGCGCATTTGTTTATCTTAGCGCTTCAACTTCCTTGGCGGTCCCTTTGCGGTTTTGCAGAACTCGACTGCATCTGTTCTTTTGCGCAGCGCGATAGACTCGATGTGAACTGAAGTAAGACCTAGAAACGGGTCATGTAGAACCCATAAATTATCTAACACTTTGTTCTGCATCTTCGGCTTAGAAATGCGCATAAAGATTTGCACATTTGCTTTGATTTGCTTCTAATTTAGTAGGCTATTTTGATAGGAGTTTATAAATTTACTTAGTAGTAGGAAATTAGTTGAATTAAGTGTGAATAGTAGTAGATATAAATAGTACTAATAGTACTGCATTTCATAGCAAGCAGCTTGTCCACATTTCGCATTCATTTCGTAGCACTCAGCTTTCGGTTGTTTTTCCCTACTTTGCGAATTTAAGTGTGCAATTTATTTAGTTTGTTTTTTTTTTACTTTCTGTTGGCAAAATGTTAATTAAATACATTTTTCGCATCGCACTTTTTTCACAGTCAATTATTATGAATTTACACAAGTCTTCCGAGTCTTAACTGTGTGTTAATTAAGCCAAACAATTACTTCATTGTCATGCAATTTTTTTCATTTATTTTTTTTTTATGTTTTGTTGTTTTCTTTTTGTTTGGCGAAACGTGGTTAATGTAATATTTTACAATAAATATTTCACATGAAGTGTGCTTCAATATGCAAATGGATATAGAAAAATGAGTGCAACACCTTTTTCCTCTTGCTTATCATTGATTTATTATTATTATTATTGTTTTACGCCTTTTATATGAGCTAACTAAACTAAGTAAATGGAGGTGCTGGGGGCTGCCCTTGCGGCGATCGGCATCCAATGCCATGACGCCCAGTTACCTTTCGCATACTGCCTACCCCGTTCGGCCCCCTTTGAGGCACCCCTCTCCCCCGCTATGTCCATGTCCGTAATGCTCAGGCCCCTTGACGCTGAGTGATTTGCCTCGACGCGCTTTTTAAACAGCGAACAATATAAATAAATAAAAAAAAATACGATTGTATATACTGAATAATAATTGACAAAGCCTCGCTCTCTCGATTTCTGTCTCTTTCTCTGTTTGATATAGCCTCTCTGCTTTATATATTTATGCCAGAGCAGGCAAAATAAAAAATTGTTTTCTATATAAATTAGTCGACAACACATAATAATCCATGTGCCTGCCTGACCGTCGCACCGGATACTCATTTTAAAAATATTGTTCAATGAGTGTGTGAGTGTATATAGATGTGTGTGTGTGTAAGTCTGTGTGCATAATGTAGGAGCCCCTTTGTCGCGTTCCATCTACAGTCGTTATAGATGAGTAAGCGCCTTGTGATATTCAATTTAGAAGCCGGCAACAGCTGCTCGCACTTTTGGATGACTTATTTGTTACTTAAGAGCTGAAGCTATCTAACCACAATTGCGATTATAATAATATCCCTATATATATGATTAATTAAGCTAAATGTGAAATATGACTGAGGAATAACAATAGGTTTCTCTGCCAAAATGATGAATTCAATATCAAATTTATTCTCATACTTTCCTTAGTATTATACTCTTAAATTATTGACTGCCAAGCAAAGAAAATGCAGGGTATTTATTGGCGCTCTAGCCTCTTGTTTGTATACATTTATTCACTCGCTTTATTGCTAGACCGCCTGGCGTGATTCACTCAGTAATTTCTTACGCAAAAGGTTTTTGTAAACAATTTGATGTGATGAAAGTTTCACAAGCTAATAAAAGTATAAATTAAATATTTAAATGAATAAAATATTAGCAAAGTTCTTCTTGGAAAAGAATTGAAAACGCAAACAGGATGACAATATTATAAGGAATATATTACATATTTGTGAGCACTGCTGGGTGTCTGCCCGTCGAGCAATACTGCACTTCTTGAGCTTTCTTCTTCATTTGATTTAGTTAGCTTGTGACTTTAATTTGTCTTAAGTGTTGTATATGTTTTATTATTCTTATCAACGTGCTCTCCCAAAAATTAACATCTCCCCCTCCCTTGACTGTGGCTGGTCATCCACACCCTTTCCTGCGTTGTGTGTAGTGTGTGTTGGCACTCTAATTAGAAGTTGCCTGCAGCTGCACCCAAATTGAAGTCACGTAAGCATATTTGCTGATTTCATTATGGCATTCTCAGTACTCTCTCTCTCTCTCTCTCACACACTCTCTCTCTCTCACTCCCATTGAGTAGAATGTACAATTTAAAATACATTTACCTTTACACTTGGCTGGGAATTGTCCCTTGTTGTTGGACTGATTGATGTTTTTGGTTGAGTGAGTCGACATCGTTTAACCAGCCACAGATGCTACATCAGTTAACGCTCTTCTCATACAATCAAAAAATATAGCAAAAAATGTGTTTATTGTTCCCGTTGTTATTGTCGAACAGGTGCAGCAGTAAGGTGTAATTTAAATGCCCCATAGCCAAGCAATTTGTAGGGCTTGTTACAGACCCAATAGAAGTTAAATATTTGTTGACAATATCAACTGGTTCTTCATTTCATGCATTAACTGATATGGAAAATGCAGCATTGAGCTGCGATTTCGCTTGAAATTCACCTAAATCTTCTGTTGCTTTATGTATTTAATAGTAATTCCAGCTTTATTAACTAAATTTCCACAAACTTTAATGGGAAACGAAAGTTTGAACAGTTCTCTGAACATTTGTGGATTTTTTTATGTTTCTCAATTGAAAGTAAACAAGAACTGAATGGGATTTAATACTTAAAAACCTTTATGATGAACGGCAGAGTAAAGCAGAAAGATAATTAGAGAGAGAGAGAGAGAGAGAGAGAGGGTTGAGTGAGAGAGAAATATATATGTATTGAGAGTTGTTAACTCTATTAAAACTGCTTTGATATATGCAGAATGTCGTCTTCATCATAGTAACATGCCTAGATACTCGTAGATACAGATATTGATGTAGATATAGATATAGATAAAGTTATAGATATAGATATAGATATAGATATAGATATAGATATAGATATAGATATAGATATAGATATAGATATAGATATAGATATAGATATAGATATAGATATAGATATAGATATAGATATAGATATAGATATAGATATAGATATAGATATAGATATAGATATAGATATAGATATAGATATAGATATATACGGATGCAGAAAAATACTGGAAGAAGGATATATGGATAGATAGATCTATAGTATTGAAAGGGGAGTACATTCAATTAGCTATTGCTAAATTAAATATAGATAGATGCAGAGAAACACTGCAAAAAAGATAGACGGAAAGAAAGATAGATAGATGGAGAGTACATTTAATTAGCTATTGCTAATTTAAATATTGGAAGAAGGATAGACAGAAAGAAAGATAGATAGATAGACAGAACAATAGACAGATGAATAGATCTATAGTATTAAATGAAGAGCAAGTTCAATTAGTTATTGGTAAATCAAACTTTATTTATATTTATTCTAAGATTAGAAAACGCTTTATTTAAATTTCTGTTTATTTAAATATTTTGCACGAGTCTAATTCTGTAGACAAAGACTCGAGAGAGAATTGCTGTGTTTACGTCTTAACAGTTTTTCCCACAGCAAACATTTAGTCGTTGTGTATTTGTGTATTTGTGTATTTGTATATTTATAGATTTGTGCAGCTTGGAGTTATGGCCGTGTACTAATGAGTTTTGAATGTGATGCCCATTACTGAGATTTATTAACCTGGTTTTCCTATTTTGAATTGCAGGCATCAATGGATCTACCGCCGGATAAAGCCAAGCTCTTGCGTAATTACGATGACGAGAAGAAGTGGGACATGATATGCGATCAAGTAAGTAGACTTGCATAAATTCGTAATTTAACTGCGTCGCCAACTGTTGTCGTCCCCCCGTCCGCTTACTCCGCTTCCTCCGCTTCATTCAACATTATCGTTTCAGTCGAAAACTTCCTGTTTATGACAAAAACGCAACTTTCGCAGATTAAAAGAGCTGCTGCTGTTGCTGGAGGGCAACGCCTAAAACTGTTTATTCTAAGCGTTCACACCGACACCTTGAACTCTGACCTTTCGAACACATAGATACACAACAGAGTCACAGCGCTAATTAACTATGCCAAATGACTTGTGCCTTAATTGTAACTCGCATGTGCGTTAAATAAAAGCGACTTGAAGTACGAGAAACTTGAGAAACGTTTACACGTGCGCACATAACGTGAAATCAATATTATAATTAAGGAAGTGATGAAGTGAGGAAAGAAATGTTGAGTGAACTTTAAGAATGCTCTAGAATTAATAAGAATATTATTTGTATTCAAATGCAAAATTATAAATTAAGAAATTCCCTTGCAACTAAGCCTTGTTTCAATTGGGATTTCATTTCATTTCTCATTTTGAATGTCGTGAAGTTCTCATTACGCAGATCATTTATCTCCTACCTCCCTCGCTCGCTCTTCTACGCTGACACCTGAGACACTTTGAGATACATAAGTACTTTAGAAGTTGGCCCCTGCACTCCTGGAATGGCTATCTGTGTGCAATTTATCTTGAATATGAACTCGCATGAACCTCATTTCAATTTACTGAGACATATGTGTTGATATATTCGCTTTGTCTCCATCATTATTCAGTGCGTGCTCGACGCTTTGGGTTATATTTTATTTGTTGTCGCTGTCGCTTGATGCCAAATGAGTCCAATTTCACAACACTTTTCGTTGCTCGTTTGAATCCAAATATAACATTTTCGGTATTAATGGAGCCGGGAGCACAGCGAGGCGGGAACCGTATTGACATCGATAGATACATATGTATCTAGCCATGTACATCCATGTACCTCATGCTTAAGCTCATGTCTCTACAAATCCACATTGCGTGCTCTGTTTAGGATTTGGGGCTGGGCTATTGTTGTTGGTTATGACAGAACTATTAGCGTGTGCGGCAGAGCGTGCTTTCGATTCGATTTTGACGGTTCTTGAGTTGAGGCTGGGGATCTGGCCTCGTGTGTGGACAGAGCATTAAACTGGGTCACTGCATTTTCAAGAGCTGCTGCGCCTAGAAAACATTTGCGTTCATTGCAGTCGCGTTGGAGTAGTGCAGCCAACACACGGTATGCTTAACAGTGCAACGGAGTGTGCACAACTAAAGTATACCCTTTACAATATAGTATACCCAACAATCCAGCAACCTCACTCGTTACTATCAGTGCTTAAGCTGACAGCTTAATGAGATTTTATGCAATTCTGCAGTATCTCAAATTGATATTGTCAGTGCCTGTCATACCCCTTGTGCTGGGTGCGCATAGGGTATTCAGATATACTCTGTTGGCGGTTCCTTAACCGCCTGCATGCCAACAGACCTGTTTTCCATAAATTCAGGCACTTCTTGAATGAAAACGCAGCCCACAAACAATGGACAAAGAGTCGTCGTCGTCGTCGTTGTCGTCGGCGAGGACTTTTCTCTCGCTCTCTCCCTCTGTTTCTCTCTCTCCCTCTCTGTCTCTCTGTCTCTGTTTCCCTCTCGCTCTTGTTGCCAATCCCGCGTCGTCAACAACATTGGCAAATCCAAAAACCACTCGACTCCACTTCAGCACCACTCACACGGCCTGTTGATGGCACTGTGGTGGTGCGGTGGTGCGGTGGTGCGATGGTGGCTCACAGTGACAAAATGCAAATTATTATGACTGCGATAAATTGCAGTTTTTAATCGCTGGAGCCGCTTGGACGCCCCATACCAGGTTTAAATATATGTATATCTCTCTTTTTTTGTCTCTCTTCTTCTTCTTCTTCTTCGTGTTGCTGTTTTTCTATTTATTGTTGTGGTTGTTGTTGCGCTGCTCGACTAGGAAAAGAATGAAACTGGTTTTCCTTCGTGTGCGTTGCACAGGCAAAAGCAACAAAACCCACACATAGTTTTAGTTGTAGTCATGCACTGTTGTTGCTGCTGTTGTTGTTGTTGTTTGTGTTGTTGTTGATGTTGTTGGCATAGTAAAAAGCCAAAAACAAGTATACCACGCTTCATGCTTAAAAATGTTTAAAAGTTAGGCAAGCTATCGATGCTTATATGATCGTCTTGGCTTAGACAGCGAGTGAGGCGCACAGAGCCGAGGGAGACGATGATGGGCTGGCGTCTGTTGAGGGGAAAGAAGGTGTGGGGGGGGGTTTCTATGCCATAGCTATATACCGTAAACATGGTACACAAATATGCAGTTGGCGAGTCCAAAACAACATACAGAAACCACCAAACAGCCAAAACAAAAGTAAAAGCCGCTAAGTTAGTGTTAATGCATGAGGAGGTATTTCCATTTGGCCCGCGTTCAACACATTTCTCTCTCTCCCTCTCTCTCTCCCTCCCTATCTCTCTCTCCCTCTCTCTTTCTCTATCTCGCTTTCATTAGTTGCGACTCGACAAATCTGAGGATTGCGCCTGCTACCATGTTCAATTAATAGACATTAATTGGTGGAAAAATTACTTATAACAATAATGCGGTTACTTCCTTTATACGAAAGCATTAGCTACACTTTGATACATCCTACAATTCTTGAATACTGCGCTAACTTGTCGGTTATTAACTAGCAACAACCAAGTGAAATGTTTCCATTTGGAATTGTTAAGGTTTCCCAGTTTGAACTTTCAACTTCTAAATAGTTCTTTCTGTAGAATTGTGGCTTTCGCTCAGGCGTGGAATAAACAATAATGAAATATATTTACTCAATTGTTAACTATAATCAAATACTTTCATTTTGTTTACTACAATTACAGGAAATGGTGCAGGCAAAGGATCCACCCTCCCATTACTTGAGCAAATTGCGCACATACTTGGATCCAAAGGCATCGCGTAGTCATCGGGTAAGTTGTCCGGTTGAGGGATCAACAACCACTTGAGCTGGTTGTATACTGTTCTCTGTCCACTGTCCTCTGTCCTTCGTAGTACTGTGTAGTTTACTCCTATGCCCACTATGTGTCTATTGTAGTTATCACCTGGGTTTGCTGTGTGATGCGTTTGTTGCGGAGTAGCGAATCCATTAACTAATACTTTGATCAGTGCTAAAGATAATCAAACTGAATCCTTAATCGAAATCTTTAATCATATCAAATCTATTGTGTTTGTTCCAATATTAATGTGTAAATTTCAATTTCTTTACTCACAACACAACACTGACAACAACAACAACACACACACACACACACACATAATCCTCTTCCTTCCTGCCCTCCCTTTCCGATACCAAACAATCATTCAATCAATCGTTAATCATTATGTGTTCTATCCTTCATTCATTGTCCTCCTATCCCCACACTTTCTCTCTCTCTCTCTCTCTCTCTCTCTCTTTTACACTTACAGCTTTATCTGTTCTACTTTCTTTGTCAGAAACGCAAGATGGTCGGCGAATCGACATCCACTCAGGTGTTGCGAGATCTTGAGATCTCGCTGCGCACCAATCACATCGAGTGGGTGAAAGAATTCCTGGATGATACGAATCAGGGACTCGATGCTCTCGTTGATTATCTCAACTTTCGACTGCAGATGATGCGACACGAGCAGCGCCTGCAGGGCGCCTTGTGCGCCTCCGAGGAGCGTTTGAATCTCACCAATGGCCTGGATGCCAACGAGGTGGTGCTCAGCAATAGTTCATTGAGCCCTGGTGGTGTGGGTGGCGTCAATGCCAGTTTAACGAATGGTTCCCTTCTTCTCGATGGTTCACGTCATCCCGCGGTGGGTCATGGCAATCACTCGCTCTCCTATAGCTTTGTTCGACCCACCATTTCCGAGGTCCTCGACAGCCCCAGTCTGAAGCGTCGCTCCCGTCACATTGCCAAACTGAATATGGGTGCGGCAACGGATGACATCCATGTGTCGATCATGTGCCTGCGTGCGATCATGAACAATAAATATGGCTTCAATATGGTCATCCAGCATAGGGAGGCGATTAACTGCATCGCTTTGAGTCTCATCCACAAGTCCCTGAGGACAAAGGCTTTGGTCCTGGAGCTGCTGGCGGCAATTTGTTTGGTCAAGGGTGGACATGAGATCATACTCGGCTCCTTTGACAATTTCAAGGATGTGTGCCAGGAGAAGCGGCGCTTCCAAACGCTCATGGAGTACTTCATGAACTTTGAGGCCTTCAACATTGACTTCATGGTCGCCTGCATGCAGTTCATGAACATTGTGGTGCACTCCGTGGAGGATATGAACTATCGCGTCCATTTGCAGTACGAGTTTACGGCCTTGGGACTGGACACGTATCTGGAGAAGATACGGATGACCGAATCCGAGGAGCTGAAGGTGCAAATCTCGGCGTATTTGGACAACGTCTTCGATGTGGCTGCTCTAATGGAAGATTCGGAGACGAAAACGTCGGCATTGGAGCGTGTACAGGAGCTGGAGGATCAGCTGGAACGGGAGATCGACCGCAATTCGGAGTTCTTGTACAAATATGCGGAGCTGGAGACGGAAAACCTTACGCTTAAGGCAGAGCGGGAACAGCTGGCCGTAATGCGACAACAGCTGGAGGATCAACTGAATGCTTTGCAGCGCATGTTGCAACAGAACGAACAGGAGTTGAAGAAACGTGATACGTTGCTGCACAACAAGAATCTGGAGCTGCAAACATTGACACGTTCCCTGCCACGCTCCGCTTCCAGCGGTGATGGTTCTCTCGTCAATGGCAGCCTGTTGACGGGCACAACCACGGGCTCAGCCTCAATACTGCCACCACCACCGCCGCCTTTGCCCTCAGCAACAGCAGCGGCAGCAGCACCGGCGCCACCTCCACCCCCAGCGCCACCTGCACCGCCACCACCGCCAATGATGCCGGGTCTGAGTCCATTGGGCAGTCCCAATGGCAGCGTCATCTCCACAGTACCCTCGCCACCACATGCACCGCCAATGCTTAGCTCCTTCCAGCCACCGCCGCCACCAGTTGCGGGCTATATGCCTGCTCCGGACGGTGCCATGACCATCAAACGCAAGGTGCCCACCAAGTACAAGCTGCCCACACTCAACTGGATAGCGCTAAAGCCCAATCAGGTGAGCAACAATGAAGCAATCGCGTGTAATCTACATTACTTAATATGATTTGCTTGTTAAACCAGGTGCGGGGTACTATATTCAATGAGCTGGACGACGAGAAGATCTTCAAGCAAATCGACTTTAATGAATTCGAGGAGCGCTTCAAGATTGGCATCGGTGGTGCTCTGCATAATGGCAGCAATGGCAGCGAGGTGGACGGCACCCTATCGTGCTATCCCAGTAAACGTTTCAAGAAGCCCGATCATGTGTCGCTGCTGGAACACACGAGATTGAGAAACATAGGTAAGTGACGAATCCCAAGCCAATATATGTATGGGAACTCTCTCAAATAGATTCTCTTTCAATCAATAGCAATCTCTCGTCGTAAACTGGGCATGCCCATTGACGATGTGGTTGCCGCAATACACAGTTTGGATTTGAAGAAGCTATCGCTGGAGAATGTGGAGTTGCTGCAGAAGATGGTGCCCACCGATGCGGAGGTTAAGGCCTATAAGGAGTACATTATTGAGCGCAAGGATCAGCAACTGCTCACCGAGGAGGACAAGTTCATGTTGCAATTGTCACGCGTGGAACGAATCTCCTCAAAGCTCGCCATTATGAACTACATGGGCAATTTTGTCGATAGCGTTCATCTCATTAGTCCAGTGAGTTTGGATATTAATCATCTGAGTTGATAGATATTAATCATGATCTTATCATTGACAGCAAGTGCAATCGATTGCCAGCGCTTCGAACTCGCTGAAACAATCCAGAAAGTTCAAAGCCGTGTTGGAAATAGTGTTGGCCTTTGGCAACTATTTGAATAGCAACAAACGGGGTCCAGCTTATGGCTTTAAGCTGCAATCTTTGGACACATTGATCGATACGAAGTCAACGGACAAGCGTTCCTCGTTGCTGCATTACATTGTGGCCACCATAAGGGCCAAGTTCCCAGAGCTGTTGAACTTTGAGTGTGAGCTGTATGGCACGGATAAGGCGGCTTCTGTTGCGCTGGAGAACGTTGTGGCTGATGTTCAGGAGCTGGATAAGGGCATGGAACTGGTGCGCAAGGAGGCCGAGCTGCGTGTGAAGGGCACACAGACGCATATTCTTAGGGATTTCCTCAATAACAGCGAGGACAAGCTGAAGAAGATTAAGAGCGATCTGCGTCTGGCGCAGGATGCATTCAAAGAGTGTGTGGAATACTTTGGCGATTCATCTCGCAATGCGGATGCGGCTGCTTTCTTTGCATTGATTGTTCGCTTTACGCGGGCCTTCAAGGTAGGAGCGCTTACCTACCATTATTGTATTTGTTTTGACCTGGTTTCCTTTTGATTTGTAGCAACTCGATCAGGAGAATGAGCAGCGACGTCGTCTGGAGCAGGCGGCTGCTTTGGCTGCATCGAAAAAGGAGAGCGATCAGGTCATCTTGCGCAACAAGTTCAATCAAAAGAAGCAACAGGTGAGTGGACGGCTGAGTGGAAGCTTAACGGCCAGCAAGTCGGTCAACTCCTTCAAGTTTGTGTCATTCATATGATTCAATTTTGATTCTGTTCTGTTCTGATCTGATCTGGAAATGTAACCTGTTATGCTTTTGATTTATCCAGCAAATACATTGCCTGCTTGACTTTGCCAAGCAGCATAGCACTGCGGATATGTCTCCCTAACTGCATACCTATGTATAACTACAAGGCAACCTCAACCTGAACATCTTAGCACGCACTCTGGTTATATGGCTAACAATCTCTAGTATAACACTCAATTGGGGCGGGGAACACTAGTTGGTGCTGGGATGCAGGGCGAATTAAGGCCAACAGTCGGCTATCTAAGCCAGAACCAATACTACCAATATCATCACAACCATCACAACCACCACCACCACCAAATACCACCAATCCACTAGCACCTAGACACCTTTTGGGGCGGCATGTGACGGAAGTTGTTTATGTTTAAATATATATTCTAGTGTAAGTCGCTTGGCTTGTGTGTGTGTATGACTGCTTCTAGCTTGTTTCTAACAAATTGGTTTGTCTCTCATGCTAATCCCCCTGTCATCTCACTGTCTGCTAATCCAAAAGCTCAAAAAGCTAATCAACGTAGGGAAAACTTAAAGATTAAAAATAATACATATGTTTTATATATTTGGCAGTATATTGGATTTTAATAGACTAATATGTTAGATATGTTACTTATCTATTGTAGGAGTTGTTTATTTATAGATTTTTTTTGTAAATTTATTTATTTAAAAATTGTAGGTTTGGAAATTCAGGCTGTAACTTCAATGTTATGTTAACATCAGTACGACTGTTAGCTTAACATCAGTAAGACTGTTAACTTAACTTCAGTAAGACTGTTAACTCAACATCAGTAGGATTGTTAACTTAACATCAGTAAGACTGTTAACTTAACATCACTGATTTAATTTAACATCACTGCTTACACACTGTATGCGAGGGTTATCGAGCCTAATAAGAATATTAAATGGGAAAGTTAATTAGCAAATTCTTTTAATAAGTTAATTAAAAATAATAAGTATAGTTGCAATGGAAATTTCGTTTTATTTTCGTGTAAAATATTTGTATACATGAATTTGGTAAAATCTGAATTAGTTTAAGACTAAACAATATTATTTAAGCGCTATCTCAAAAATTGTTTAACCAACTCCTGCATTAATACATCAATTCTCTCTTACTGCTAAGCCTTCAACTAAGCATATAAAAGAAAATTCTCTAACTAATGTATGCTAAGCGTTTTGGTAGCTTCTGTGGTGCTGGCTTTAATCTTTAATGTGGAAACTTTTTTCTTTTGTTATCACTGCACGTTGTCTCGAATAGTTGCCTACAACTTGCGCACTCTCCTTGCAGGATGCCGTCATCAACGAGCTGAAGAGCAAAACGCATTCGGTGCGCGAGAAGAAACTGTTACAGCAGGACGAGGTCTATAATGGGGCCTTGGAGGATATACTACTCGGGCTCAAGAGCGAGCCATATCGTCGGGCAGATGCTGTGAGGCGCTCTCAAAGACGACGCATTGACAATAATCGCTTGTCACGCACGCTGGAGGAGATGGACTGCTAGGCTGGCCGGTTGGTTGGTCAGCTGGTTGCCACGCAGTATCAGATGGAGCAAGGGCAAAGGCAAAAATCAAAATTCAAAAAAAAAAAAAACTGGAGCAAAAAGAAAAGAATTATATTAATAACGAAAAGTGTAAACGTTTAAGAATGAGATATTGCAATATGTGATTGGGCGATTAAATTGTTTGGACACACACATACATATACTTATACACATGCACACACACATTCCCACACCCTATTCTTGTGCTTTTCTTCGAATATATATTTATCAGTTATAGTTACTTTTTTTTACTTATGTGCTATTCCAATATTCAAACTCAATTTATGCAGTACTCTGCTACTGTCTAAGCAATACCCTTCTCTGTGAATCTCGTATAGACATTCAATCGATCGCCAAATTTGGAATAAAAGTGCGTTTTTAATTGGTTGCACAGCGAATAAGTTAAAAATGTTTACACGGTGTAATTATCAAATTTTAATTGCTAAATTAACTGATCTGTAAATATATGCATAGATACATATATAAATATTTAATGATTGTAAGTTTTATACACCAAATTGGAATTATTATTTGCATCCGAGATGGCATTATATTGTTTGTTTTAAGTTGTATTTTATACATTTGTACACCAATTAGTTAAGCTTATGAATTGTATGATGAGAGTATAATGCATTAAATTGTACATTTTCTATTTTAATTATTGAATTACGTTTTTAATTTTTTTGTATTATATCAACTCATTTCGCACACTGCTTGAAAACAAAAACAAAACAAAAAGAAAGTGCATTATACACAAATGCAGTCGCCAAATATTGCAAGCAACATGAACAATTTTTGTACACAAAATACATTTTTTAGAACGTTTTTTAAAAATATACACAGGAAACGGCTAACGATCCATTTTATAACATTTTATGTAGATTTTTTATACGAAATTATACATATGTATATGCAATTTATGCAATTTACGCAATTTATGAGCCAATTTATAATCTCACAAGCCACGAAATCTTTGACGAAGACTGATATGGAGCAGTTAATAATATACAACAAATACACGCATATTCACACATACATGCATACACATAATTAAATAATTGAAAAGCTTTGTAACGATCTTTTTCAAACAGTTAGACGTCTAGTGTCTTTCGTTTTTATTAACTCCTAAAACTTAACGAATTTAGTTGAACTATAAGCACTTACAACAAGAATATTAATTCAGATATATATATATTTAAAATAAATACATATATATATATATATGTACGCAGTGCCATTGGCATGAATGACATGGTCCTTATGCATATCTTTCGTTACATGTTTTATAATTTGCCAAAAAGAAAAGGGAAAATTGAAATAAAACGAAAATGAGAGCGAAGCGATTAATAAATTAGCACGCTGCATTGTTAGTTTTTAATATTGTGTTATTTATTTTGATAAGCAACCAGCATGGTATACGAAAAAAACAGAATGAGTAACAGATGCCGCATTTTATATATACATAAATATATAAATATATACATTTATTTATTTATATATATACACAACACACACACATATACATATATTAAAACTTTAACTATTTTAAATAAATTATTATTAACCAAATAAACTAGCCAAAAGAAAAAAGCTTTGTTTTATTTATTGCCAAATTTTGGACTGAACATATGTCGAATAACGACAGTTGGCCATCTGCTGCTGCCAACCGCCAGAGCGGGTTATTTTATACTCTTGACTAAGCAGCGCTGTAAAGTTGTCGGCTCAACAGTGCTCTCCCACTGCTACTCTTCGCTTGGCTCGCATTACTCTTTTAACAGTGCTGTCAAGTAGTCGTTCACGTTGGCTCTCCCAGTATTATTCTGTAAATTTAGCAGCTCAGCTGTGCTCTGGCTCTCTTATTTGAATTCTCAGCGCTCGTTCCCTGAAATGTTAAGTTTTCTGCCCAATAGTTGAAGCAACAGTTGGCTGGGCCATGCTGCCAACTTATTGTAATTATACTGGCGCTCTCACTGTTAAAAGTGATAGTTATCGACTGCTAATATCACTGAGTTCACCTCTAGTTTGTGCCAGTCCAGCCGTGAGAGTCGGCCAGCTGTTCGCGACAATTTAGTTACCATTAGGTATTTAGTTTAAAAATGGTTTAAGATTGAACGCATATTAAAATATCACGTTAAACTGTATCACATTGTGCGCGCCTATAACAACA
Organism: Drosophila macrospina; assembly: GCA_035042075.1. Lineage (NCBI taxonomy): Eukaryota > Metazoa > Arthropoda > Insecta > Diptera > Drosophilidae > Drosophila > Drosophila macrospina. The sequence continues at coordinate 5,556,934 of JAWNLW010000591.1, forward strand.
ATGTTCAAACGTACGTTCAAAGTGGTCTATCGGCCAATTAGAAACAATTTTCTGCTGCTGCCCGATCAGTACTACGGCGTCGTCTCAACCTATGTAAGTGTCCAAAAGTCAACTTATTAGGGCAATAGAAACGGCGCTAAGATTAGATAAGCTTATATGCATATTTGATGGTGGTATTACTTCATAGGACACTGGCTGCCTTAGCCTACAGTACAATAGCCGTGTGCACTATGCTTCATGGGCACCGCAGGCGGGCGGCGGCGGCATCAAAGACACTGAAATTGGGATCAATGCCAGGGCGGCCAAGGAGCTCGGTAAGTTACTTAACTAGCGGATGTGCAGAAATACAAATCTGTTGCCAAAATGCCATAATATCGCTTCTACATGCTAAATGCACTTTGCTCTCTCTTATTTTTGCCATAGGTCTGCATGAAAATGACTTGGTCAAGTGCGCCCTCATCGCTGACGTCCTAAATCTACGCAGCGTTCACGTCACGCCCGTCTCTGCCAAAGATTGGGAGATCATTGTGAGTGTTTATCTGCTTGTGCTTATGTATGTGTGCGAATTTTTGTGTGCGCTGCTGCGCTCAGATATAAATAATTTTATATCGAATTAGCTTTTGGCGCGGGCGTGATTTAAGTGTTTATTTATGTGCGGTTGTTAGTTTTGCCGGCATTGCCATTGACCCCAGTGGGGGGTTTTTCTCTTGCAGTGATGACTGATTTCAAACTAACGGACAAGCAACGAATCCGTTACAGTTATTAGAAAACTTATCGATATACAGACAATGATATCGACAGTTAAGAGAGATATGTTTTCAAATTCAAATGAAAGTAAATTATTTCTTGCGTGTAATTTCAGTGTGCTTGAATTTGAATTTGACATTATGCTACTTGTTTGCATTCTTGTAAGCCATTTATAGATTTGTATTAAAGTTCATTCTCTATATAAACAGCCTATTAAAGTGAATGAAAAGAGATGAATCATGTCATGTTTATAGAAAACAATAGCGAAAGAATCATTTTCATTAGTTTATTTTTATATATATTTATATTTTAATATTTATTTATAAAGTTACCTTGAATTAGTTTATCTTTTTAACATTTTTAAGTAGTGTAGTTATCTTAAACATTCCAAACCGAAGCTATAAATAAACGAAGCGAACTAATTACACAAATTAATAATTAATTATACAAATCAGCCTTTGTTTAACTTTAGAAGTATAAATTAGACTGTTAGTTTAGCTTTGAATAAGCAAAGGGATCTTTATAAGCGTTAAACAATCTTTACATATACAAAATTGACACTCCTCCGCAGGAGCTAAGCACTGAGAAAATCTCTGGCAGTGTCCTGGAACAGACGCGCATTGTAAACTCATCGCAAATCTTGCTGGTTTGGATTAACAAGTCGATGCAAGTGGCGCTGACAGTGGGTAAATATTTTTCTATATTTAAGATGAGTTACAATTAACGCCATTTCACTTTATCCATCGTGAAGACCGCCTTAAGCCGCATATAAGTTATGGACGCATTGACCATAATACGGAGCTGGTGGTGGCGCCTAATCTCTACAAGGGTCTGACCAATGGCAATGCGAATGACAACGACGAGGAGAACAGCAAGCTATCGCGTAGCAAGACCAGTGCACAGGTGCGGGATGAGGTGGTAGCGGCGCCAGCGCTTTCCCATTCTGCCACGATGAGCAATGTGAAGAACAATTTGCAACGGAATAAACGACAGGATCATATGCAGCGTCTGAAGAAGGATCTGCGGCGGGAGAGCTCGCGTGTATTTGAATTCCGGGTTATACGTGGACTGTGGCATGAACAGGCACAGGAGTCGGATGTATACATAAGACAAACTCATCTGCCTGAGTTCATGGACCTGGAGCAGTTCTATTGCATGAAAACCGCTGGAGATAAGGAGTATTATGTGCGGGTGCGCCTCGTTAGCGATGAGGATGGTGATTTGCCAGCCACAATTCATCCTTCCATCGAACTGAATGCCAATCTGATGAAGCTGTTGAACATCAAGGAACTGGAACGCGTTGTGCTGCGCCCGAAGGTAACCGTAGTGAACTTTGTGGAGAAGATTGAGCTGTTTGCGCATAAGAAGACACATTATAAGATCATTGAGAATGCATTTAAGCGATTTGTGATTGAGAAAACGCAAAAGGCGCCCATGTTGTTTAACCAGGAGGAGGTGGTGCGCCTCGAGGATGATCTGCTGGTCACCGTGGGCATTCTTCCCGAGCACTTTCGCTATTGCGTTGTGGATGCACAATTTCTAAAGGAATCCAAAATCTATGCTGCCGACTTGGTACGTCCAGTCAATGAAATTATCAAGGAGCAGCCGCCTGCCACAACTCCACTGAGTGTTAAGGATCTAATACGACTGCCAGAGTATGATAAGATTGTGGATCAGGTGGTTAATGAGCTGCGCATGAATCTATGTCTCAATGCGCAGAACTCAGTGCTGCGACAGGGCAATGTTCTCCTCACCGGAGCTGCTGGCACAGGCAAAACGGTGCTGGTGGAGCGTATACTGGAACAGCTTTCACGGCAACCGGACTACTGCTACTTTGACATCTTCTACTGCTCACGGAGTAAGGGTCGCAAAACGGAATCCATTCAGAAGGATCTGCGCAACATTTTCACCAGCTGCCTGCAGCATGCACCCGCAATTGTTGTCCTAGAGAATCTGGATGTGCTGGCCCACGCTGCCGGCGAACAGGCCAGCCAGGATGGCGAGTACTTCAATCGCATGGCGGACACGGTGCATCAGCTAATCATGCAATACACGAGCAGCAATGCCATTGCGGTAATTGCCACCGTCAATGAGCTGCAGACGTTGAATAAACGCCTCAGCGCGCCACGTGGTCGACATCTGTTCCAAACGGTTGCCCGACTGCCGAGCCTGGAGCGTGCCGATCGTGAGATAATACTGCGTGAACTGTGCAGTCATATTGCGTCCAAAGATCTCGATATGGTCAAGTTCTCTAATCTTACCGAAGGCTATCGTAAATGCGATCTCGTGCAGTTTGTGGAGCGCGCCATCTTCTATGCTTATCGGATCAGTAAGTGCATTTATCAGTTATCCAGCTGCATCAACATGTCGATACTCTGCTTCCAGGCAAAACCCAACCGCTGCTAACCAATGAGCAGCTCATCGACTCTCTAGAGCACACGAATTCCTATTGCCTGCAGGGCATACAAAGCAATCAAAAGACTGGCTCCGAGGCGAATGCCAATGAAATGCGCGTCGAGGAGCTGCCTGGACTGGAAGCGGTAGTTACTGTGCTTGAGGAGGTTCTAATGTGGCCCTCAATGGTAGGTTGTCTTGGCGATTTCGAAGGATTCTCACTAATGGTTGTCCACTCCACAGTATCCGACGATTTTCAACTCCTCGCCGCTGCGCAATCAAGCGGGTGTGCTGCTCTATGGTCCACCTGGAACGGGCAAAACGTTCTTGGTCTCGCAGCTGGCCAGTTGCTGGAGTCTGCGCATCATATCGGTTAAGGGACCGGAACTTTTGGCCAAATATATTGGCCAGAGCGAGGAGAATGTGCGTAATCTGTTCAATCGAGCGCGCAGCGCCAAGCCTTGTGTGCTCTTCTTCGATGAGTTTGATAGCTTGGCGCCAAAGCGTGGCCACGACTCGACCGGCGTGACAGATCGTGTGGTGAATCAGCTGCTCACCGAACTGGACGGCGTTGAGGGACTGCAGGGAGTAACGGTAATAGCGGCAACATCACGACCTGAGCTACTGGATCCGGCCCTACTACGTTCGGGACGAATTGATCGGCTTGTGGAGTGTCCACTGCCGGATGCCGTGGCTCGGGTGAGCATCTTTGAGGCGCTGAGCGCAACATTGAATCTGGATGAATGTGTGGACTTTGATTGGTTTGCGGGACGCACACAAAATTACACTGGCGCCGATATACAAAGTATTCTGACCTCGGCGAACATGGCTGCGGTTAAGGAGGCGCTGGCCCAATTCGGACATGAGGTGAGTGCGAAAGATTCCACAGAAAGAAATACAGGGAGAGAGAGAGAGAGAGAGCCGCTCGCCGGAAATGCAGAAAGTTTCTTGTTAAAGCCCTTCCGTTCCCAGTGCCAAGTGCATTGAAATTATTACTATTTTTGGGGTTTTCTCTTGTGCCTTGTAATTACGTGACTGGCATCTGGATCAGGATTAGGTTACCTTATATGCGGGTGCTGTTGGGCCTAAAATATGAAAGAAGCAACCTGCACACTGAGGGGTTTTAGATATATAAGTCACGTAACGGATATTTCCTTATTGATATGCGATTATCGCGCATGCTCACGTACTGCAATAGCACTAACAACAACAACAACAACTACTACTACTTCAAACTAAAAAGACAATGGACACATTTGTTGTTGTGCATAAATTAAAGCCGGCGCACAAACATAGCCCAAGGGCCGCGATAATAAAGAATGCAAGCCAAAACATTCGAACCTCAAACAACCACAACAACATGCTTAGAATAAAAGGAAAAGAAAACGACAATGTAAAGGAAAAAGAAAAGTACACACTTGCTAAACAGGTAGAAGTGTAAGAAAGGAAAGGAGCATCGAAAGGATCGCTGTGTGTGTGTGTGTGTGATTTACGCGCAACTTGTATAAATATTACGGAACACAAACACACACACACACGCACACGTGAAGTTGTCAAGAACTCCCACATGCATATGTATGCATATACGTATGTGTGTATGTTTTCACGATGTCGTCGCTAACGTCGTCAGCTTCGTCGGTTAGCCGATGATCGTTGTCGTGAAAAAGTTTCGGTTTTTTGAATCGATCGTTACTTTCAGTTGTGCGCGCACATTCAAGCAAATCGGTTGGTGGATAAAACAACACCACAGTGTGGTTAGTGCAACGGAAGTTGGCAACACTTGTCGAAAGGGGGAGAAGTGTTGCCAACGAAGCGGAAATGCGCACGAGTTCATAAGGGGCGCCCAAATACAGGGACAAAACCAAATAAAATCACAAAAAAACCGTTGAGATTTCTTGTTGTTATTGTTGTGTTGTTTTCTTATTATTATTTTTTTTTTGGCCAAAGACAAAGAACGTGATTTTCGGGGCAACGAATTTGCGTGGAGAGAAAGAATTATGTTCATATTTGGACTGAACGCTTAAGAAAATAAATAAAGTCAAGTCAAGTGATTTGCAAATGTACATAAAAATCAAATTGAAGATAAAAACAAACTCAAGGAGTTCATAAAAATGTCTGCAGTGTGCTAAAAATATTAATTAAATATATACATATATATAAAAGTGATGTATCTTGTAATAAATGCAGAAAGTTGCAAATTTTCAGCATTTTTATAGTGGAATAAACTAATAAGCATTAATATATTTACATAAATGTCATATATATCTTCTGCAAGCGTGCGCCGACTGTAAATGCAAATCCATAATATATCATTCGCTCTGACAAATATGCTGAATAAATTGAATTAAGCAAATGATTTAACTAAATTCCAAATAAAGTTCTCACCTATTCCGACACCAAAAATGTCTCAATAGTTTTACATTCGCGAGCAGGTGATAAATTTTGCAAATGTTAAAGCCAAAAGCCTAAAGAATAAACAAGAATTTGAAGTTCATTCATTTCTAATAATTAATAAAACAGCGATTGAGGCGAGACTTAAACGTTTTGGGCCATGTGTGTGTGTTTCTTTTGGGCCATCATTTGAATGACTGGCAATACAAGAATAGCAACAACCACAACATCAATAATGCAAATAATAATAATAATACATACTTCAAGACACACGCGTTTTGTCTGCGAAGGAATTGAATAAATTAAAAATCGAGACGTGTGTGCATATATCAAACAACTCAGCACCGGCAAAGAGCAACAACAACAATAACAACAACAGCAAATTCAGCGACAACTACCAAATGCTACTACAACAACAATAAGCGCAGCAATATTTACAAAAACAACAACAAAAACAACAACAACAAGCAACAGCACTTGACGGCTTGCCATAAAAAATATAAAATATAAATTCAGTTGTGCACAGTGGTCAAAGCTGATCACATTTGAAAATACACTTGAAGAAGACCTGCAGTGCATTTCGAGTTAGATTAGAGTTTCTGTAGAATCGAAATCCAATTTCAATTGGTTGTATTCAATTTCAGTATATAATTAACTTATCTTTGAATTTTTTTCTTAAATCTATGAAATCAATTAGAAATTTCTGTCTGATATCTTTTTATATAAATAATTTCAGCTTAATAACATTTTTATTTCATTTCATTGAAACAATTCCAACATTTAAGTACAGCATAATTCCTTTCTTAATACTTCTAAGCGTCACTTTCTTATCAATGCCTAAATGCATTTTTCTGATTAAAATTCCCAAATTTCTAATTGGTTTATGGCATTAATATCTTTTCAAAAGTGCTGTTCTAACACTTAAGTTATACGATTAGTATACTTATGGGGTGCATTATAAGATGATGTTATCATTTTCGCACCTTATCAGTAGACAGTAAACCATGTTCTTGGACATCCGCTCAAAGTTTATCAAATGATAAAGTCTATTAAAATTCTTGAGAACTGCAAGAACTGTGCTTAACTAATGGGTTTTTAAACTGCATTCGTAAAATAAAATAAATAAATGCAATAAAATTGTGTTTATTTGCGCTAATTCTCTATGGATACGTTAAGTCGAGGAGCTGTATTTTTACGTGGTATCTTGTAGTCTTCCTAAGCATCACTTCTTGATGCTCCTCAGAGTGTTCAACAGCTTGTAGCTATTCTATGTTATGAAAGGATTAATCTTATTTTAATACTGTTTGTGCAGCATTTGTACCACTGTGCCGCATTAAAGTTTCCTGTGTTGATCTTAACAATTCACTCGACGATTATTATTAATATTGCATCAAAAAGTTTCTAACTGTACGAAGTTGTTGTTGTAGGTGTTGTAAGCGTTGTTGTAGCTGTTGTTGTTGTTGTATCAGTGGAATTGACAACACTTAACGCATTTGGCATGTGGCCCGATGTTTCGTATATATAGACAACAAATATAGACACTGGACTTGGGCTATACTACGAATACATTGCGTTGACAACAACGACAACCACAACAACAACAACCACAACAACAACAACAATGATAACAACAACGAGGTGTAGCTCATTACAAAGGCAGTGCACATAATGGTTAGCTCTGCCTTTTTGTATCCCTCGTGTTTGTTGTTGCTTCTTTTTATTTTCTTTCGATTTATTTTCGTTTCGAATATTGAAAAGAAGTAGAAGAAGACGCAAAAGCAATTGCTTAACTGCTAGTCCATAAATTATATAGAAATAGTAATAATACTAAGCGATAAAATGTGAGAAAAAAAAGCTAAAAGAAGGCAACACAATTTGGCAAACAGCTAACAGCAAAAGCAAAAAACGTGAACGTTAAGTAAACAATAATCACAGTGATAACAACAACAACAACAACAACACCACAAGAACACGAACACGAGAGCTCCACACTTGACAATGCGAAATCTGCTGATCATCTCTGGCCTCATCATCATCCACATCATCAACAGCGTCAGCAGCAGCAGCGGCGGCAACGGCGGCAGCAACATTTCGAGCTGCCACTTGGAGTCACATAGTTGCCTCATCGATGTGCTGCTGGCTTCGCAATCAGGGGCCCTTCATGTGCCCGCAGATGTGGACATAACCTTGTGGTGCCCACCAAGTACAGCCATCTGGTACTACGAGGATGAGGCCGTGCATAGCGGCAGCACATGGCAGCTGGAGCGGGCACAGGGACAGCAATCGGGCAGATATGCCTGCCATTACGACCAGGTCAAGTGGGCCAATCTGACGCTGCAAATTGGCAATGGCAAGATGAACAAGAACGAGAACGAGCGCGCCAGCGACTTGGCCACGTTCGAGGCAGTTAAGCCCTTGAATGTGAGCTTGTTGCCACGTTTCATGCAACCATTGGAGGCGCACGTGCAGCGCATGGCGGATGGCATGTTCCAGCTGAGCTGCAGTGCAGCGTCGACTCCTTCGTGTTGCAACATTAGCTGGTATCACAATAGCACTCAAGTGCTGGGCGGCAGTCGCATCAGAGTCAAGAAGTCGATGCTGACTGTGTTGAAGCTGCAACCGGAAGACGCAGGCGACTATCGCTGTCGCGCGTGCAACAACTATGGTTGCACTGACAGCAGCAACAGTCGCCTGGAGGTGATCACACGTCAGCATACGGCACCGGTGCTCATCGCAGATCATCCACAGAATGTGAGTGTGGTGAGGTATGAGCATGCGATGTTCGAATGCAAGCTGGAGGATTCGCAGCTGGAGCCGCGGATAACGTGGATGCATCAGTTGCAACCAGGTGATATCAATGCGTTGTTGCAACGACTGCGAGTGCGGGGGACACCACAAGACGATGTGGAGGTGCTGATCACCAGCAAGGATGAGCCCCAGGTGCTGCGTCTGGGCAGCGTGATGAACATCGATGCTGGCTGGTACATCTGTCTGGCAGAGAATCGTGTGGGACTCACCGTGGGAGCTGCGTACTTGAATGTGCTTGAGCGGCAAGCTGCCATACCGATGGCCACAACTGTCGCAACCACGACAACCACAAGGCGAACGACATCAACTGTCAATCCGGCAGCTAACAACGATGATTACAACGAGGACGACTCTGAGCCAATGACCGGTGAGCAGGCGCCCGAGTTCAAAAAGCATCTAATGCGGCTGCAGCATAAGGTAGCCGGCGGAACAATTACATTGTCGTGTCCATGGACCGCGAATCCCATGGCGAACATTTCGTGGGTATTCAACAAGGACAACACGGGATATCGACCGCTGGAGCGTCAAATTGGTAGCTACATACACAGAAGGTGGTTTCTGATCATCGAGGATGTGACCACAATGGACTCCGCTTTGTACAAGTGCAACGTGTGCAACACTCTCGGTTGCATTCACTTCGAGTTCAGCGTCGAGGTCCAGGATCGCCTTCGCTCCAAGCCAATCATACAGATGGACGGGAATAAGACGGCGCTAATCAACTCCAATGTGGAGATCCCTTGCACCATAATCTCCGACACTGAGCCGACCATCCATTTCTTACGCGTGCTGCCATTGAATCAATCCCTGTCCCTGGTCAATGTCGATTCGAAGCACAAAGTGGTTCTCAAGCCAGTGGCAGCGACTAGTAAACTGAACAACGAGACTAGTAATCAGTACGTGCTGCAGCTGAAGAACGTGACGAAGAGTGATGCCGGCTGGTACACCTGCATGTCGTCCAATTCGCTGGGTACAGGTAAGGGTAGCGTCTACCTTCATGTGGTCGATCATCTGCCCTTCTTGCACATTGGAGAATACCTGCGCTCGCATCCAGTTAGTTTTACCATCTCCGTTGTGATGATATTGATGCTCCTCCTGCTTGGCACCGCCTTCATTGTGTACATTTTGCGGAGACTGCGACGCGAGAGGCTGCTGAAGCATCGCATCGAAACGGTGCATCAATGGACCAAGAAGGTGATCATCTACAAGAGCGCCAGCATTGAGGGCAGCTCCTGTGCCGGCGATCTGCAGATACCCGTGATTAAGATCGAGAAACAGCGTACAACTTTCTCCAATACAACAACGGGCGGCTCATCGGATCCCGCCCAGGCATTCAATGAGTACGAGTTCCCCTTGGACTTCGATTGGGAGATACCCAGGCAGCAATTGTCGCTGGGCTCAATTCTGGGTGAGGGCGCCTTCGGACGCGTCGTCATGGCTGAGGCTGACGGATTGCCCCGCAGCCCGCCACCCACCGATAGCACCATGGGCACCATTGTCGCCGTCAAGATGGTTAAGGAGGAGCACACGGATGCCGATATGGCCAGCCTGGTGCGGGAAATGGAGGTCATGAAAATGATTGGCAAACACATCAACATCATCAACCTATTGGGCTGCTGCAGCCAAAACGGTCCCTTGTGGGTCATCGTCGAGTATGCACCCCACGGCAATCTCAAGGATTTTCTCAAGCAAAATCGACCGGGCACCCTACAAAAGCGCAGCAACAGCGACGGCTACCTGGACGACAGGGCAACAGTGCGACAGCAGCAACTGGGCGAAAAGGAGCTCATCATGTTCGCCTTCCAAATAGCACGCGGCATGGAGTATCTCGCCTCGCGACGGGTAAGCCAACTATAATTTAATGATACTTCATCTAATGGTACCTCTGCGTGGAGGGAAGAGATGAAGAGAGAGCAAGAGAAGAATATATAGGAAAGAAATAGCATAAAGAAGTGAATGGCAAACAAAAGACAGAAATGTTTATAAATGATAGAAAATATAATTTATTAAATAGATAATATATAACAACATAATAAAAAATATAATTTATTAAATTGATAATATATAACAACATATACGAAAAGATCATTAGCATTTCAATTATATATAACAACATAATATAAAATATAATTTATTAAATAGATAATATATAACAACATAATATAAAATATAATTTATTAAATAGATAATATATAGCAACATATACGAAAAGATCATTAGCATTTCAATTATATATAACAACAAAATATAAAATATAATTTATTAAATAGATAATATATAACAACATATACGAAAAGATCATTAGCATTTCATAAATGATTTATAAACATTTCTTGCCTTTGATGTCTGTAAGAAAGACAAAACTTCCCTTCAATTTGCATAATGATAGCGCAGACTTCTCCTTAGATTACGCTCTTGAATATACGCTCTAATATATCGATAACTCTGCAGTGCATTCATCGGGATTTGGCAGCAAGGAACGTGCTTGTTAGCGATGGCTACGTGATGAAAATCGCGGACTTTGGATTGGCACGAGATATACAGGACACGGAGTATTATCGCAAGAATACGAATGGCAGATTGCCGATCAAATGGATGGCGCCTGAGTCATTGCAGGAGAAGTTCTATGACTCGCAGAGCGATGTCTGGAGCTACGGCGTGCTCCTGTGGGAGATAATGACGTATGGGGAGCAGCCTTATCCGAATATAATGTCAGCAGAGGAGCTCTACAGCTATTTGATAACCGGTCAGCGTATGGAGAAGCCAGCGATGTGTACGCTCAACATATATTTGGTGATGCGGCAATGCTGGAACTTTGAATCATCCGCGAGGCCGACATTCGCCGAGCTGGTGGAGAGTTTCGATGGCATATTGCAACAGTATAGCAGTAATCCGAATGATGCTTATTTGGATCTATCGATGCCAATGCTGGAGACGCCACCGTCATCGGGCGATGAGGAGGATGGCTCTGAATCTGAAACATTCCGAGAGACTCAACCACTTAGATATCATTATACTTATAAGTTTAACTAATTAGCATTTAGATTAATGGCTTTAACAAGAAACTTTCGTCGAGCATACAGCAAAACAAAATACTCATCAATAAATTGACGTCCGAATCGCATTATTCAATATATATTTAATCCAATGTCTTTCACATTCCCTTTCCCCACCGACAGAAACTGCCAAAGAAAATTTTAGTGAAGCAAAAACATCTCATCGAAGCCTTTCAAACGACCCGCCCATCGCTGAGCAGCGCCGATGTGTCCAAATATAAGAAAACGTAAGCCCAATTAATTGCCAACTTATCTTTAATATAATCATATATCATATATCATATATATCTATTTGTTCAAGGTACGCACGCTTCACGAACAAGGAGAAGGGCTCCAGGGAGTTTGTGGCCAAGCGAGCTACATTGGCATAAGCTTCGAGGCAAAATTAAGCTACATTTATATTTAACTGATTACGGTTTAACGGGCTAATATATAAATATATATACATGCAATCTATTTTAATATGTGATGCTCATGTATTCGGTTTTGTATTTTCATTTTTGTTGACAAAAGCTAAAGCTCAATAAAATGCAATTTTATTTAATACAAGTCTTCTTACTATCAGCTATATTATCAATTTAGGCAGTTTACCCTTTAATACAAGCGAACAGCAATTTAATAATCAATTCTTCAATTCTTCACTTATTAAAACAGTTGACGCGACACTGGCGCCATCTAGAGCACGTTGCCTGCACTGTGCTTCTGCTTATATATGTGTGCGTATATATGTACATTCGTATATGCTTATATGGCAATGGGCGAGTCCATAAATAAGCACTGATAACTCAGATAAGCCACGAGACAATTATATTGAAATGATGCATTGATTTCGAAGCAACAAGAAGTAAACTCAATGCAATAGGAATGCTGGGACTAACATTTTCGTTTGTTGGAGCACTGAGCTTGGCATGCTGTGCCAACGGATGGACTCTACGATCACGCTGGCGGGCCGATGAATCTCCTCAAGCGATGCAGGCGACCCAATGGGAGTTGAGACAGCGTTTCCTGCTGGACTTAATGCTGCAGGTGCACAAGCCTCTGCTGCAGCAGGAGCTCATCGAAATGGGACGACAGTTGAATGAGAATCCGGATGATTATGAGATTGTAAGTAGAGAGAGATTTGAGGTATGGAGAGAATCATTAAAGTCACATGTGCTTGCATTTCACAGGGCAGTTGGCCTTTGCTATTGGGCTTTATGGATGATGTACATCTGGGTCGAATACTGCGTCCATTTAGCATCTACAGTCAGCTGCAAGAGGAGCTGCCGCAGCAGCTACTTGGTGTCTATCGCTTTCTGTTGTACGCCAAGGATTGGAGAACGTTTCAGCGTAATGCGTGCTATGCACGCAGCCGCTTCCATCCCGTGCTCTTTGTGAACGGCCTTCAGCTGGCAATTGGAGAGCGTAAGGATACCAAGGACCTAATGTTGCCCGCCATGCATGAGGTGTTGCCCCAACTGTACTTCGACAAAGAGGTAATACTCGAGGCCCAACGAGTCAACTGGCAACAGTTGGCGCCTGTTCCAACGGTCAGCAACAGACACAGCTGGAGGGAGAAACTCGCCAACTTAATTTACCCAAAGATGCTCAGGCAGCCAAGTGAAGAGGCGCAGCTAATGCCCGCCGAACCAGTTGTCATTGAAGTGAAGCCTCTTGCGACGCAGCTCAGCTTGGATGTGGAATTGAATGGTTATTGGAACAGACTTATCAGTCGCCTAATTATATCAGATGAGAGTTCAGCTGTTGATCGTCTGATGTCACTCCAGGATGCGCAGGATGAGCAGGAGGAGCGCATATTTCAAGGGAATTCAGTGCATCTCTTGCTCTTGCACAACATTAGGCAAGTTGTAGCTCTCTTCCAGCTGGAGGAGCTAGCTACGGGCACAAGATCGCTGCAGTTGATTGAGCCCACATTGCTGACAACGGGAGGTGTGCCCTATAGGGCAACCGGGCTCAACGCTGAGGCCGTGCGTCTGTTGATAAGCGACTCTATCGCAGAGCTGCGCATACAGATGGATGTGGAGTTGGCAATGCCTATCAAAATGCAGCCAATGCGAACAGTGGCTCATGTGATTGCAACACATTACTGGCAGATCTGCAAGCAGCTCAGCCAGGCCATTAATGGTAACCAACTGGAGCCCAATCTGCTCGGCATGGCCACCTCCAACTTGAGGGATCCCATATACCGCTGGCTACTTTTCCAGCTCGATCAGCTCATTGTCCACTACGAGCAACGCTTTAAGGTGTCCTCCCATCACAAGGAAGAGCTGCAATTGAGACAAATTCGCGTGGGGAAATTGGAGACCTATGATCAGCTTATGGACACCGATCTGATCAATCTAATAGATCAGCAGCTGCTGCAGTCGCAACGCAACAATCTGCAGCTGCTGCGACGTCGTCTTGTGGCACGTCAGTTCCGCTTGAACCACAGACCATTCAACATCACCTATGAACTCTTCGCTCACACTCCGTCTTGGGTGCTGGTAAGAAGCTATCTGCTGGCACCTGGTCGAAATCAGTCGCGTCTTCTTATCGATGCTTTTGTTCGTCACTTGGCAAGAGGTGAGCATCAATGGAATCGCCACTTTCCAACGGCGCCAAATGGACAAACCCTCAGCGATCTATATGAGGCGAAGGAGACTTTAGTTGCTGCCAATGCCTGTTCATTCCCTCAGCATTTGCTGCTACCTCGAGGCACAGCTGAGGGCCTAAGGCTCCAACTGCTAGTGGAGATCGCTCCATGGCATACAACTGGGGCTGCCTACTCAGAGTGTGAATGGTCCGCTAGCCTTGAGGATGGGACAGATGATATTGTGGCCAGCACTCTAATAGATGTGATAGTTCAGCACGGCGGCCTTAAACTAGACGAGAGTACACGACTCTGAGATACCCAGGAAACAATAAACTTGTATTCGTTCGTTGGCATCAGAAGTCCTAAGTTTTTGAACTCACAAAACATGTTTATCACAATCGAATCCAGTAGGCGTGTATGTTTGCCTTGCTTCCTTACTTGAATGTTTTATTTCAGTCAGCCTTAAGCAGGCAAACAGGTCACTTTTAGATAATCTCTAAATCTCTAAATTTATTTAAAATTTTTCGTAACATCAAAATTAAGAAATAAGTAATCATGCCTTTAAATTGTAGAAATGCACGTAGATTTTGTGTGCCCCAAAATGCACGAGTTCTTTTAACCTGTTTACGCCAAATGGCATCGGAGCCTAGCCTGCTCGAGGTGATGACCTGTAAGGTGATGGAGGAACAGGAGAAAATCAAAGCCTTTAGGAAGAAATCGGGCAGCTTCAAGATGGGCGAGACGACCATCGATATGATGTACGGTGGCATGCGTGGCATGAGTGCTCTGATCACCGAAACCTCTGTGCTGGATCCCGAGGAAGGCATTCGTTTCCGCGGCCTATCCATTCCCGAATGCCAAAAGCTTCTGCCTACGGCCGAGGATGGTTGTGAGCCACTGCCGGAGGGTTTGTTTTGGTTAGTGATGACCGGCGATGTGCCAACGAAGGCGCAGGTTCAGCAGTTGTCATGCGAATGGGCTGATCGAGCCAAAATGCCAAAACATGTCGTCACCATGCTGAAGAACATGCCCAAAACGCTGCATCCCATGTCACAATTCTCTGCCGCCATCACTGCTCTCAATCATGACAGCCAGTTTGCCAAGGCGTACTCCAAGGGTGTTCCCAAAACAGAGTATTGGTTGCATTGCTATGAGGACTGCATGAATCTGATTGCAACACTTCCCATGGTGGCTGCCAGCATTTATCGCAACATTTATCGTGAGGGCAAGGGACCGGATAAGATAGACTCGAAACTGGATTGGTCGGCCAATTTGGTGAACATGCTCACCTATGATGATCCTCAGTTCACCGAGCTGATCCGTCTGTACCTGACCATTCACAGTGATCATGAAGGTGGCAATGTGTCTGCCCACACTGTCCATTTGGTTGGATCTGCACTCAGTGATCCATATCTTTCGTTTGCTGCCGGCATGAATGGGCTGGCAGGGCCCCTGCACGGTCTGGCCAATCAGGAGGTGCTCATTTGGTTGAGGAAATTGCAAAAGGAGGCCGGCAAGAATCCCGATGAGAAAGCACTTAAAGATTACATCTGGAAGACTCTAAAATCGGGACAGGTAGTGCCCGGCTATGGTCATGCTGTGCTGCGTAAGACCGATCCACGTTATACCTGCCAACGGGAGTTTGCCCTGAAGCATCTGCCCAAGGATGATCTGTTCCAGCTTGTATCGAAGATTTATAAAGTGGTACCACCAATCCTCACCGAGCTCGGCAAGGTGAAGAACCCCTGGCCCAATGTAGATGCCCACTCCGGCGTCCTCTTGCAATACTACGGCATGAAAGAAATGAACTATTACACCGTTCTCTTCGGCGTTTCCCGGGCTCTCGGTGTGCTCGCTTCTCTTGTTTGGGATCGAGCTCTTGGTCTGCCGATTGAGCGCCCTAAATCATTTTCAACTGATGCGCTTATCAAGTTAACGAAGAAGAAGAAGGATTAATGTTAAACAAGCTCATAACTACAAGACGCAAACAAAATTGGAATGCCTGGCCTAACAAATATTTAACAAATTCGCTAATCGCAATTAAAGTAAGAATTTTAACAATAAAAAGTTTATTTTCAAGCACTACCTTGGTAATCCGGACAATTTATAGCCAGGTAGTGTACGAATTACCAGATTGTCCGGATTACCGAGATAAGGAAGAACTGTTAACATAATTTCTATTTTATTTTTATAAGATTCTTAAATAGCATAATTTAGCACAGCTGAGAGCTTTCTATTTACTGATGCGAAAGCTTGGTTCTGTCTCATCGACGGAGAGAGCTTTGGCTGCAATGCTTGCTCACAACAATAGCAATGTGTGTGTGTGTGTGATGAGTTAGGCAGGCTCTCTGCAGATTTCGAAATCTTTTCCCAAGTTATTCACAGATTTAATATCGACAAAGTAGATTAAATGTAGCGTCCTGAACATCCAATAATTTTCCATTAGAGCACGATTTCAACTAACATCGAAATGAAATTGTGGATAAGTTCCAATAAAAATAATTGTGAATAAGAGTATTAATAAATATATTTACCTTATTTCTTATCTTTTTACGTATTTCGCATCTATGTATACACAGAACAAATGGATTTTCCTCTTGAAATCCATTCGATTTTAAAATATCCAAGAGAGTTTCAAGACTATCATTTTCCAAGTCTCCAAATCGGTCAAGATGGAGCCATCTCAGTGTCTTGCACTCCCGTAATAATATTATTAAAGCATTTTCTTCAAGATCGTGCATTATTAATTTTTCTAATGGCATCCGAGCTATATATCTAACACATCTTGACTTAATACTTCTACAACATAACGTTTTGACAGCTTGGAGCCTAGAGATTCGTCTTGCTGTCTTTGCAGTTTTAATGTAGCCACAAGGGAATTCAAGTATCTCTAGTTGATTATTGTATTTGCCGTGTAAAGTTTGCCAATATGTGCCACTATCATTGTATTGATCACAATAAAATATTTTCAGGCGCTTCAATTTCGGAAAATGTGCAAACATTGATTTATCCCAGTCGTTGTACCCTGATAATCTGAGATACTCTAGTTGCTCACAATGTTTAGACAGTAAGTTAAGGGTATTCGGAGAAGCTTGTGTTTTTAAGCTCTTCAGATTTTTCCAAAGTTTACTGAGTATTTTAATGTCATCG
Source organism: Drosophila macrospina (assembly GCA_035042075.1). NCBI lineage: Eukaryota > Metazoa > Arthropoda > Insecta > Diptera > Drosophilidae > Drosophila > Drosophila macrospina. The sequence goes on from JAWNLW010000591.1 coordinate 5,574,049, forward strand.
TCGTCTAAGTCAGAGAATTCCAAATGCTCTAAGTGTTCTAAGTTGTTCATTGGAGCCACTTGAAAATATAAATATAAATATAATTAACAATTTAAATTAAATTTTAAATTAAATTATATATCTTACAATTGTCGATTTGCCAATTATACAGTGCCATACTCCTTAAATTCGGAAACTGTTTAAGGACTTTAAAAAGATTCTCTGTATTAATCGAAGGTGGTTTTCTGTTTAATGCGATATAATTAAGCTTCTTTAGTTTCACCAAATTATCTCTCACGATCTTCTCATTATCCAGGAGATGAGAAATTCTATAACCTCCACATTAGGGCAGTACTTTGCCGCAAGTTCCAGCATCTGATTTGTTTGGTTAACATTGTCGTAACTTTCATGCTTCAGAGATAAAACATATGCGCCAAACCACTCTAAAATAAAGGGCAAGTCTTTGTTTTGATCGCAAAAGCAGATATCTTTGTACTGATTCCGATTATGATATACAAATGCTGCACTGAGTTGTGGATGAGCTTTAGCGAAACTTAACTTATATTTTTCCCAGTGTATATGGCTGAAGATTATGTGCAATACATCCAGGTTGAGGTCCAAAATAGTTGTTTTGCTTTCAACTTCCATTATTTCTGAATAATGTATTCATTTAAAAGTCGTAAAAAGCGCAGAAATTCAGAGTACTTGTTTGAAAACGATAACGGCCCTTGACCTACCTCAAGTAAATTAAGCAAAGGTGTGTGGTCTTTGTTTAATTTAGACAACTGCTATGTGCTGCCTTGGCTCGCTTATTAATAGTCACGAATCTTTTAGGCACATGGGATATCACTTGATGATTTTTATTAAATAGGTTCGTTTATTACAAAAATGTAGTTTAATTTTAGAGTAGTGAAAGTTAAGAGTACAAAGTTTGTTTCTAATGTGGCATTATCGATAGCGATAGCTGGCAATTTACTGCACAGCTGTTGTACCCGCGCCATCTGGCGTTCGTAAGTGTAAAGCGCTATAGAGGACTTAACACCGATAGTTATTTTAGCATTATTATTATTTTAGTGTTTTGTTAGAGGTGCAACTTTGGCTACGATGTCTGATAAGCTTTGACCTTGAGGATATAATATTATAAACTACCATTTTATGAACAAGGGGGATGAGACTACAAATAACAACAACAACAGCGAGATAATCGCAGTAACAATCAGGCAAGTTAAGCATTGCATCCCGAATATCTCATATTTATTTACTTGCTCCGTTGTGATACAGTTTATACATGTAACATATTATGTGAACATATATAACTCGTTTTCTATTTTATGTTATTTTATTAATATTTATAAATTTAGTTAACATAACTATAGTCTTGTATTTATCTTAACTCAAAAAAAAAAAAACAAGAAATACAAATATTTATAAAATAAATTCAATTTAAAATTTGGCAAACTAAAAAAATGAATTTTTAATTAATGGGGAATTTTACTATAATTTCAATTAAATTCATTTCACATTTAAGGACTTCACGATCTGGAAACTAACCGGCGTATTCCATCTTTAATAATTTTCCTTTGGGATTTGAATCCAACTGAAAGTGATTAATTGCTCAAATTGGATAATTTTAATGATTTTATAATATTTACCAGCTTCGTTAAGTTATCACTAAACTTCTTACGAATTTTGGTCACTCGAAGAACGAACGGCTTATCGGGTTGTACACCATTCGTTTCGATGATATCCAACAGTTTGTAAATAAAATCTTTGTCATGGTATGTACCCCAAGCGAGATATAAATAACGGAGTGTTTTACACTCTCTTAACAATAAGAAAAGGTCATCTTTCTCTATCTTGCACAATATTAATGTCTCTAATGGCATTCTTGCTATATACTTAACACAACATGACTCAATCTCAAAGAAATTCATTTTGTTAACTGCTCTTAGTTCCGAAAGACGCTTTGCTGATTCGACATTGGTAATACTGCCTTTATAAAATATAAGGCTTTCTAATTGATTATTGTATTTCTCACTTAAAGTCAAAGCATGTAAACCGTAACTTTGTCCTTCTTCGGCCATGAAATTAAAATCTAGGTTCTTCAATTTGGGAAAATAACCAAACCCTTCTACATCAGGATCGCTAAAGTCTCGCAATTCAAGATCCTCTAGCATGACACAAAGTTCAGATAGTATAATGAATATGTCTGGAGAAGTATCAATTATCAAACTCTTTAGATTTCCCCATAAATTACTAAATATTGCAGAATCCTCAGGTTCGTAAATAGCCCAAACATCCAAATGTTTTAAATACTTCAAATTGTTCAGTGGAGTTACTAAAAAATTTAAAATCAATTTTTTTTAGTTTGCTTATGCAGTGTTTGTGTTTTCCTTACAATAACTTGTCTGCCAATTGTTCGTATCCAGTGACAAACTTTGCAAATTCGGCAACTGCTGAAAAGTTCTTAGCAAATTCTCGACATCAATATCGGAGTTATTTTTCAGACTGTATATATTGATTTCATCAAGGCTTTTTAATTTCATCAAATTCTCTTCTAAGATCTTAACATTTTCATCTGTTATAAGAATGTCCAAGCTCTCCAAATTAGGACAGTAGTCTCCTGCAAGTCTGACCATCTCTCCGGTTTTCTCACCAGAGCAGGGCGTGATGCTCCCACAGCCTACAGAAATTACTTCTGTGCCACACCATTTCAAAATAAACGACAATTCGGACTTTTCTATATTTTGAAGAGATATTTTTTTGAACCGATGCCGATTGTGGAAAATAAATGCATCGCGAAGGAGTGGATGAGCACGGGCAAAGTTCACCTTATCTTTGAGTTGAGACACTTCTCTGAATATGAGGTCCAGCACATCGATATGCAGGTCCAAAATAGTTAATTTACTTTGAAACTCCATTGTTTCCAGAGTATTTAAAAATTAACAGATACAAATGTGTATAATTTCTAAAATAAACGAGAATATTAACTTTATATAGAGAGTATACCCTGACCTGCCTTAGTGTAAGCTTGCGCGAAGTAATTTAAGTTAACAAAAACAGTAAAGTTGTTTTTATAAATACCATCCTATTTTTTAGTCACATTATTGGAATTGTTTTTGTTGTGAAGAGCAGTTTGTAAGTTTTACAGTTATTGCCAAATATCTTATTGAATTGTGAAAGCAAAAAGTAAGAGAACAAAAACCTATGTTAGAATTGCACTATCGATATTTGAATCGATATAATCAGCATAAAGCGGATGGAAAGTATCGTGAAATCTATCGCACATTTTGAACCACAATTTTAATAACAGAGCTGGGATAATGTTAACGTTAAAGTTTTCCAGGCATTCTTCTTTATACAACTTGTTTAGTGTTTAGCAAATATAAGAAAAAATATTTTTGTGTGAGTGTGTTATCTCGTTGAGATCTGCTAATATTCAAGTCGTTTCCGCAAATTGTAATTCACAGAATCAATATCGAGATTAAATGTAGTATCTCGAATGTCCAACAATTTTCCACAAGAGCACGATTTCAACTAATATAAAATGAAATTATTATGAAAAACAATTCTGAATAAAAGTATTGTTCATATGTACCTGATTTCTTATTCTTTTAGGGAATTCGTTCCTGTTTACACACAGAACAAATGGATTTTCCTCTCGAAACCCATTCGATTTTAAAATATCCAAGAGAGTTTCAAGACTATCATTTTCCAAGTCTCCAAATCGGTCAAGATGGAGCCATCTCAGTGTCTTGCACTCCCGTAGTAATATTATTAAATCATTTACTTCAAGATCGTGCATTCTTAATTTTCCTAGTGGCATACGAGCTATATATCTTATACATCTAGACTCCATCCTGTGACAGCATAATGATTTGACCGCTTGGAGCCTAGAGATTCGTCTTGCTGTCTTTGCAGTTTCAATGTAGCCACTAGGGAATTCAAGTATCTCCAGTTGATTATTATATTTTCCGTGTAAAGTTTGAAAATATGTTCCGTCATCTTTGTATTCATTACAATAAAATATTTTCAGGCGCTTCAATTTCGGAAAATGTGCAAACATTGATTTATCCCAGTCGTTGTACCCTGATAATCTGAGATACTCTAGTTGCTCACAATGTTTAGACAGTAAGTTAAGGGTATTCGGAGAAGCTTGTGTTTTTAAGCTCTTCAGATTTTTCCAAAGTTTACTGAGTATTTTAATGTCATCGTCGTCTAAGTCAGAGAATTCCAAATGCTCTATGTGTTCTAAGTTGTTCATTGGAGCCACTTGAAAATATAAATATAAATATAATTTACAAGTTCAATTAAATTTTAAATTAAATTATATATCTTACAATTGTAGATTTGCCAATTATACAGTGCCATACTCCTTAAATTCGGAAACTGTTTAAGGTCTTTAAAGAGATTCTCTGAATTTATCGAAGGTGGTTTTATGTTTAATACGATATAATTAAGCTTTTTTAGTTTCACCAAATTATCTCTCACGATTTTCTCATTATCCAAGGAGATGAGAAATTCTATAACCTCCACATTAGGGCAGAACTTTGCCGCAAGTTCCAGCATCTGATTAGTTTGGTTAACACTGTCGTACATGTAACTTTCATCCTTCAGAGATAAAACACATGCGCCAAACCACTCTAAAATAAAGGGCAAGTCTTTGTTTTGACCGCAAAAGCAGATATCTTTGTACTGATTCCGATTATGATATACAAATGCTGCACTGAGTTGTGGATGAGCTTTAGCGAAACTTAACTTATCTTTTTCCCAGTATATATGGCTGAAGATTATATCCAACACATCCACGTTGAGGTGTAAAATAGTTGTTGTGCTTTCAGCTTCCATTATTTCTGAATAATATATTTATTAAAAATTCTTAAAAAGTACAGCAATTTAGAGTACTTGTTTGAAACAGATAACGGCCCTTGACCTACCTCAAGTAAATTAAGCAAAGGTGTGTGGTCTTTGTTTAATTTAGACAACTGCTAAGTGCTGCGTAAGCGCATTTATTTGTAGACTCATGAATCTTCTAGGCGTATAGGTTATCACATGATGATTGTTCATAAATAGGTTCAATTATTACAAAAACATTGTTTATTTTAGAGTAGCGAAAGTTAAGAACAGAAAGTTTGTTTCTAATGTGGTATTATCGATAGCGTTAGTTAGTTATCGAAAGCCTTACAGCTGGTAATTCAGTAACACAGCTGTTGTGCCAGCGCCATCTAGCGTACACACGTGTAAATCACCAACGAGGCTTCAACAGCATTTTCTGATAATGTATTTTAGCAATATACATATGTATAGTTTAAGGTTGCAGCTTTGACTAAGTTAATTACAAATTTTAATTTTAATTTATATTCAATTGTAATGATTTGATAAGCTTCGATCTTTTGAACAGTTTATAATAATATAAAATACTAGCAGTTTGGAATTTTAAAGTTAACTGAGAAGGAAGCAAGCTTAAAATTCTATTTATACATTTATTCACACATGCACTTATCGGGTCATCGCCCAGGGGGTTGTGAGAATCAAGCATTAGACACTATTCAATTAAGTTTTCATTTATGCAAAGGACTAATAATACGATAATTCCAATTTAGTAAGCACATATCAAACTAATTTGGTACGTGGCTGTGTATAGTTTTCATACAGGCATACAGGCACACACACTCACACACACACAAATCCATATTTATATATTTATGTGTAGGATGAACAAGTGATGTCTGAAACAAGAGAAGCAAAATTTGTAATTATGAAATTGACATTGGGAATATGGGTTTGGTAGATGCACACTTACATTTCCCAGTGCTTCGCTCTGTCGTCTTGTATATCGCTAATTTCTATAGAATATAATATTTGTCATTTTCTCTTTCCTCCTTTTGAGGGGAAATCAAATAAAATGACTGTCAAATAGGCAAATGGAAAAGTCCCCAAAGAAAACTTGAAAACGAAACGGTTTATTATGCTTATGCGAATGCGATGACAACAAAACGGCATAATAGTAAAATTAAATGTGTCTATTATGCCAGCAATACAATGCACACATAAAACCACACATATACAAACACACACACACAGCAACACACAAGCGCACAGTCCCCGGACATACAATCGTATAGCCCATGGAAACATTTGGCAGACAAGAAACGTTTAAGGAAGGATGTGTTGCTTAGGACAGATGACAGAGGAGAGCAGTGGACTGAGAACAGCTGGCTAGGGGGAACCAGGGGAATGGGTGCCATGCCACACACATAAAAACAAATGCACACAAAACAACAACAACAGCAACATGGAAACATTGAAGCTCAGTTCTTGACTGAGAAAGAAAAGCAAATCAACTTGAAGGCCTCATGGAGGTCTGGGCCTGGATCTGAGTCTGGGACTGAGTATGTGCCCTGGAATGGGCACTTGGCCCGGGTGTGTTTGTTGTCAGATAAGCGCAATAATATGCACGTATTTTACGGTGACTTTCTCCTGCATCCCTGCGTCCCCGCATCCAGCAACCCTCATCCTCATTTAGTTGCTCCCTAATTTCGCGTAGATTTTCTAAGAATGCGCAAATTTAAATGTGAATTGTTTTCAGTTTTGTTTGCCCATCGTCGCTTTGCCTAATTGACTTTGCGTGAACCACGCCTCATCACCGCCTCCCCTGCCTCTGCACCGGGCCAAAACTTCGCAAGAATAGACGACAATCAACATTCATTTTTTTTGCCTTCTCTTTTTTCTTGTATGCGTCTAATTTGTGTGCGGTTTATGAAAAGAATAACAGCACCAACTCTGGTAGGAGTTCCATTTCCCCTTCGTCCGCCTCCTGCCGCGACAAAAAGTTGTTGCACATTCCATGGCTTATTAAATTTTGATTGTTGTCCGCTAAAAATTAGCTTAGGCTGATATTCAAAATATTTTGATATAAAATATTTAAATAGAGATTTGAGATTAAAGAGTAAGTAAGTCCGCTAAGATTGATAATTGTTTAAAATAAAGTGGGAACAATAGATCAGTCATTGATCTTGAATGATTTATTTGTTGATTTGATTGTTTGATAAAAAAAGAAGTATTAACTCAAATAACTTGAGAAAGAAGCTACAGAATTGAAAATAGAGTAAATTTTAAATAATTGTTTACTTATACCAATTAATTTGTAATTAAAACTAAAATTAAATAATAGTACTAAAAGTAAAGTATTAGCTCAAATAACTTGATAAATCTAGCTAATGGCCGCGAAGGAGTTAGGTTCTTAGTTTATAACTCAAATGTTACTATTAATAATAATAATAATAATAATTACTTGATAAAGAAGCTTTAGAAGTGAGTGATATGTAATTCTTAAATAGTTGCTTACTCATACTAATCTAATGTTAATATACCAAACTGATATCAGAAATAGCCCAACTACTGTAAATTTATTATTGAAATAAGCTAGTTGAATGCCTGTCACATTCATGGAGGTGAAGCTTGCACTGATTAGAGCATTGTTTTGGGTTAAAAGGACACTTAGGTTCCAGAGTGCAGCTAAGTGGACAATACGGGCAGGGGAATGTTGTAAAGTGGCCATTGGCAGTGGCAACAGGAGCACCATCATCATCATAGCCACCATTGATGCTATTCAGCATCTCTTCTGGGATTCCTGGGTATTGTATTTCATTTCCGTTTCCATTATTATTTGTGGCTGGATGTTGGACCATCACTGAATGTCCTTTTGGTGTTTTTGGTTTGAATGTCGCTCACGCCTTTGCTGTTGTTTCTGCCTTTCGCTTTTGCACTCTCTCAGTCTGTCTCTCTCTCTCTCTCTCACATTCACGCAAACTTACTCGCTGTCTATCTCACGGCGTCTCTTCGTATTTTTTTTATCGCACCCGTCTTCCTTGTCGTCTTCGTCGTCAAGAACAACGCCAACGACGCTGCCAACTTCCTGCTATCGTGCTAATTTCCGTTGCTTTATCTTGACACAATGGTGCGCATTAAAAGCGAGATGGGCAACTGCTGGCAAACTTCATAACTAAGGGCGCAGCTCTTACTTGAGAGGGGTGTGTATGTGTGTGGGTGGGTGGGTGGCAGGGTTGGCTGCTCCAATGCAACGCTGACCGCTGCGCTTTTATTTCCGCCCCACATTTTGTCGCCATATTAGACGCCATTTTTGTTTTCGCATTGTCAACACATTGTCATTGGATGCCAACGAACTAGAGAGCGAGAGGGAGAGAGAGTGAGAGAAAGAGGTAGACAGAGGGCGGGGAAAAGCGCGAGGGCTGCTCTTGTGCTCACATTTGCATGCTGTTATTCTTATTTTCTTTCCTTCATTCAAAATATTGATAAATGCCGCCCATTAAACGCGATTAACAATTTGAATTATGTGGCAAAGCCAAATTTTATTGCCAACACAATTCTATGGCCAAACAAATGGCATCATTATTAAAATATATGTACCTAAGTGTATGCTGTATGTGTGTGTGTGTGTGTGTGTGTGTGTGATAATGCAAAGCGACCATAATTGGAGGGCGGGGTCGAACTCAAAGTCAGCTTTCCGCGCGTATTTAAAAATTGTGCTTATAATTTGCGTCGCTTGAATTTCAATGCAACCGCGAAAATTATTGCCAATTGTTTGTGCTCGACCAGTCACAGCAACAACAGCAGCAGCAACAACAGCAGCAGCAACAACAGCAGCAACAACAACACATCAACAACAATAAAAGCCTCAGAGACTAATGCAATTTTAGTCTAAACAGTCGGCAACAATTTCAATGAATTGCATCAATTGCCGGCCCATTGTTGACGTGCTAAAGCCAAATAAAAAAATTGTTATGCTATGCCCTCCTATTGAATGGGCGTGGCTGGTTGCACGTTGGCTGGCTACATTGTTGCTGCTGTCGTTGCTGCTATACTTTCCCTATGCACACTGCACTCGCTGGGGTAATAAAATAATTGCAGCGCACGTGCCAAAAATATTCAAAAGGATTAAGCTGCGACTCCGTACGAGAGACTAGAATGGGGGATGGCTTGTTGTTGGACGCATTGTCCAACTGATTGCATAAATTGTTATGGAATGCCATAGAAGAGTACTCATTTTATAGACTCTGAATGCGGCAAGGACAATTCGCACTTCACACGCCTTTGTTGCAAGCGGCAAAGGAGGCTGAGGGATGAGAGACCGATGGGATGGGATGGGATTGTATTGGGTTGAGGGATTATAGTCAGAGGATATCAACGCCTGCGTTTTTTATGCCGCATAATACTCTATGAAATAAAGAAGTTCCTAACTGTTTCCTATGAAGATTTACGCACAAACAAAGCTCTTATTTTTCATCAAGCTCTAATAACTTATTCTTACTTCATTAAAACTGATCTGTTTTGATCATCATTTAAACTCGAATTTGATTCTCTATCGAAAATTTGTAATAGAACAAATAGTTATTTGTTAGTCAACTCAAAATATAATATATAAGTGAAACTTTATCTATAGGGTATGCGATATTCGAGTATATTTCGTGGACTGAATTGTTCTTGTTATGATTCGTTTTTTCTCTTGGTGATGCCTGGAATTTATTTTGATTTGCAACAAATTTGCTGTGGCATTGTGTGTGCGTGTGTGTGTTTGTATATATATATACATGTGTGTGTGTGTGTGTGGGTTTGGGTGTATGCTTAACGTTTTATTGCTTTTCGCACTCGCCACTTGCCACTCGCCACTTGCCACTTGAGGGTATGCCGGGAGGGTTGTCTTTAGCACTTGGGCGGGAGGTGGGGTGCTGCGTAAAAGGAAGGGGAATGCCAACTGAATGGGAACTGGGCGCTTTGTTTACTTTGTTTGTGGTGTGAATAGCAAATAAGCCGAGACGAATGCGATTCGAATGGGACACTTATTTGCGGCATTGTCGAGGTGGTTTTTCTCATAGCATACTTTTGAGCGCATGGAAATGAACACTTATTCTAATTACAAGGCATTCAGCAAGCGCAGCAAATATAATTTACAACATTTTTCAGCCTCATCAGTTGACAAAATGTTTGTCCATTTGGCGTGTAATCATAAAAATCAAATGCAATAAAATACGTGTTAAATGCAGAATGCAAAATGGAAATTCGAAATTGGAAAATGCATTTGCTGTAATCTCTGTGGCCACAAAATCAATTTGCGTTACAAATTTATATCAGCTAAAGTTTTCTCCCTCAGTATATTGGAAAATTAAATGCATTTGCGTTGGCTTTCGTCTCTGTGGTTGCAAAATTGATTGATTTTGCTGTGACAGCAACAGTAATTGAAAATATTTGTTAACTATTAGTTTACTGATGCATCTCCTCCCCCTTTTCAATTTGAGTTACATTGGCACCTGCTTACCTGCGTCAGCCATCCCTTCCTGTGCACATTTCCGTAATACCCTCGACAGCTCCTCCTCATTTTTTAATCCCACTTCAAGCAAAAGCCTCAAGAGGTTCCTCTTTCTTTCTTATCTATCGATGCGCCAAAGCGTGTCAGCTGTGTGGCACTGTGGGGCTTGAGGTGTAAGGGGAAAGCTGCTTGCGCTTCCATTCCCGTTACAATAGCAGAAAAGCCTTTTTACAATGCACCCCACGAATTTCAATGTATTTTCTGCTACTTCGAATTTAATACCTCGTACAACAAAAGATCTTACGGGGGGTTTACTAAACATCTCTTCCTTTACGTGCTTAAGAGTAATGAAACAAATAACGGAATTCAATATATTATTAGTTGAAAATATTATTTATTTATATGATTCTGTATCAAAAATATTAAATTTCTTTGTTTACTATTCTATTATTGATTTTAGTAGTTCTTGCTTTCATTTATAGTTCTAGTTATAGTTATAGTTCTTTCAACTTTTATAGTTCTCTGTAATTCGGCACAGGATATCTTCTAGTCGTGCATTTCTAAGCGGGTCAAATTCACTTGTTTTTTTTTATATATATGTTTTTTTTCTTTAATTCGCAACAAATTGAATAGACGACAGTGACGATTGCCATGTAGCATTATCACCTACACATCCAAAATATTGTGAATGGCTTGTAAGCAATTGGTTCGATTTCTAGCAGTTCTCTTTCCCTCCTCCCTGCCCATTCTCCCACCATTAGCCTTTGTATTTTGACTGCGTCGCGTATATCACATTTCCGTTTGTTAGCATTCTTCTATATGGTACATTCATATATTCATTCGTACGAGTATGAATAGCAAGAACTTTTCTGCTCAACTTGATAGCCTCAAACCTTAAACGAACCCCAAACTCGAACCCCAACCCCAACCCGAACCCAACCCCAATCACAACCTCTTTCTATTACAACATGCAAAAATTCCTGTTGTAAATTTTGTCTGGGGCAAGGGTTCGTTATTCTTTATTTTGTGTGTTCCGTGTAGTCTGTTGATTTGAAGGCAGCTCACGCCTACCTCTGTTGCTTTCAGCATTTCGATTGTCAATATTTTCCACACGTCTACACAAAAGGTATAAACTAAACTTAACTTTCTTTATTGATTTCTTCCTAGTTGTGACGCATTATTGTCAGTTAAGTTATGGCATTTATTTTCAGCTCATTACGCGTTGATCGTACCTCATATTCGACTTCAATACATAGTTGCAAAATTATAAATATATTTTCCAAGTTAAAGTTCATAACTTTTTAATTGTTTTACAATAAAAACATATTGTTTGCTTAACTTTCGATAGAGCCTATAGACTTCGATGTAATTAATTTTCACAGCCATTTATACAAATGCCTTTAGTATTTTGCAAACTAATTGTACTGCTAAAATGTTTGCCAACTAAATCTTAAAAATCAACTTCAAACTGTTATAGCTCGACTAAAGGATACCCATTCCATTACCATTACCATACCATACCATTAAATCTTATAACTATAATTAACAGAAGACTTAACATAATTAGCTTCTGTATTATTGCAGTGTGCGATAACTGCTCGCGATGTTAAAAATGCAGACTCCTCCTCTTTCACACTCATGCTGCCTGCTTAATACGCAAATATTTCTCTGTTAAATCAGCTGATTTGTGCGCCATTAGTAACGACTAATTAGGAGCAAATAAGTCTTTCGATAAATCAGCTGTTTACAATAATGTTATTGATATTAATAGCATTCAAAGTCACAAGTTATTTGAGCTTTCATTTAATTTGCTACCGATCAAGTAAATGTGAAAATGAAAGCTATTATATGTATTGATATGAATGTTCATTGTTACGCACCTTTATTATACAGATGCAGGGTATAAATAGAAGAAACACAGTCGACAAAGATAAGAACGCCAAGTTGTTTGCTTAATAAATAAACTTTATATTCATAACTGAAAAACTTTTGCGGCATCGGACTCTTAAGCGGAATGTAGAATGCAGCTGGCATCGTTGCAGTTGGCGGTTGGTGGCAACAGTCAAGCGAAACAAATGTGGCCGCTAATTTGCGTGGCAAAAACTTTTCGCTGAGCGTCCCTAAAATGTATGTTATGGAATTTAAGGGGAGGTCGCCACAAACTGCGCGCAGCACGGTGTTTCCGTTAGCTGAGTTAACTGTTGGCTGAGTGCAAGCCACACAACATAAATTATGCGAGTATTTTCCGCATCAGCTGCCGCTGCTGTCGCTATCTATGCTGCGGCCGCTAATCACAAAAGTTTTTGGGTGCGCCTTGCATTTTGCTACCTTCAATTGCCACTCGAAGAAAGTTTTTGGTGGAGCAATGGGGCAAAAAGGGTTAAATAGACTTGCCAAAAGTCTCTCAAACTTTTTGCAGCACTGATTAACGAGACATAATTATTTTTGCATTAAGCGCAAAGCTAATAGGCCGTGTAATGCTCCAACTTTTTGCCCCCTAATCAGCTCATCAGACTCTGCAAACAGACAGCAAAAGCGCAGGATCAGTAGAGAGATAGAGACAGTGAGAAAAATAGGAAAAGGCGGAATTATTCGCCAAGGAACACTCGAAGATAATGAAAGTGCATTCAGGCGGCAAAAGTCAGGGACAGGTCGAGTGCCAACATTTTTCCATTATGCGATGGGCCACATTCTTTGACAGCACAAAAATAAAAAACTTAGCTACGGAACGCAGCACGACTAAATAATACTCTGTTAATTAGAACACCGAAAATTTGAAATAAATGCATTTACAAAAAAAGGTCAAAGTTTATACAGTATAAATCGCTATAGTATAATAAGTTAGTTTTCGAATGCACTTTAACTGCATTTGAAAGCCACAATAGTACGAGTTTATGCTCGATTAAGGAAGCATTCAATTTTTGGTACCTTTAACTGACAGGGTATCAATAATTTAGAAGTGTGGCAAGAGGCATGCTGGAAAAATGCAACATTTTGTTGCCTGCAGCGAAATGTCTGCTCCTCTACGGTTGGCCAACACTTGCTCTGTCTGGCTTGATGAGAAAACCTTTCGAGAACGGGAGGGTTAAAACCTCAATCCATTTGTAGCTAAGCCAGTGACACTGAATGGAAGAGAAGGACAGAAAGCCAGAAAGAGAGGGAAATAGTGAAAGAGAGAGAGAGAGAGAGAGAAGAGCTTGACAACGGAAAGTGTGATTATATTTTCATTTTCAATTTTTTACGGCCAATTAATTTGGCAATTGACGCTTCGCTGGGCGTCTGCGCCCAGCCAGATATGTATGTATGCATGTATGTGTGTATGGCCATAAGAGAGGGTGCTTCCGGACGCTGGGCTGGGCTTTGCTGCGCTGCGCTGTCGTTGTTGCAAATTGAGTTGTGTGGCAAGAATAAGAAAAGTCTATTATAGTGGCAGGAATAGCTCTGCCCGCCAGCTATTTTGCCGCTGCATTGTCTGCCTGCAACATAATATGAATGTGTTTTTGTGGGCGGCTTTTGTTAGGGGGCATCCTAATCCCACATAGACCTTTCTTCTTCTTCGCCAGACTCTCATGCAATTTGCATTAAAATTGTTTTTCGAAATTAGAAAACTCAGTCAGGTGTGTGTAAGCCCTGTCTATATGTGTGTGTCTGCCTGTATCAATTGAAAGCCTGAGTTGGTTTGAAGTTTGATCAAATAGTGAATTTCAATATTATTTAAAATTGAAGTGACTGAAATCTTTTTGATTATAGCTAATAATATCAATTAGAAATACTAATTCTAAAAATATCCAAAAGTATCTAAATAATCTCTGAGAAGATACTATAATTCAGTAATTTTTTGATACATCTGAAAACTTCAACCATATTTTATCAATGAAAACATTGTTCTTTTTTAAAATGCATTTATTGAAAGATTATACATTAGAGGAAAATATAACTACGAATTTCATAAGCTTTACGACGGAATGCGAATGTTATGCGGTCGGTCGATCGGTCGGTCGGTCACAGGTTAGGCAAGTATCCATTTCAGTTCTCGTGAACAATAACAACATCCTGCAATTGCACATTGGACAAGCGCAGCATCTCCTCTTCGTTGCCAATGCGCCGATCGAGGGGATATCCAAGCGGACGTGGGTCGTCAATGGCAGCCAGGCTAATGCCCATCAGGCCGTCAGTGCGATCAAGGACCACTGGTTGATCGAAGCGCCCTATGGGCGAAACAATTACCAGGATTTGCATGGGCAGACCCTCAGGACGACCGCGTGGCAACAACAGGCGCTGGGGGAAGCGTCCACTTTCACCAACCAGATCACCGATTAACAACTGTTCCTGCTGGCTACGCAAAGTGGTCATCACACGGCGGTAGATCTCACTGTAGGGGGTGACATCAGGTGTGGTCCAGCCAATATTCGTGGAGCGATGCTGGATGCGATTGCGACCCGACTGCAGTTGCGTATTGATTGCGTCCAGAAGCACAAAGTCCTTGCGACGCTGCTCCAAACTCAGATCACGATTCTCAGCATCCTGACGTGGGCCGAGCAGCATGCGAATGATGACATCCTGTTTACGCTCCGAGTTGATGTCCATGTCAATGGTAAAGGGCAGATTGTTCAGACGACGCTGACGCACAAGCATTTGCATTTGCTGGGGCTGATCCAGCAGGCCGCTGACATCCATGTCGGCTTCTTCGATGCGAGTGCGTAGTTTGCTCACGCGCACATCATTGATGGTGACACCCTGCATCTCCAGCTGCTCCCGAGTGTACATACCCAGTTGCTGCACACGCAGCTCATCCACAATGTTTAGGAGACGGCGCAGCGTGTATTGCAAGACGCGATCATTCAGATCGATGCCGAGACCCAAGGGATCCAACTGCATAACGTTGCTGTCTTGAATCTGCTCACGCAGAATGTTGAGGATACCAATGTCACCAAGGCGTCCGGTTAGAACTTCAGCAATTACCCGTTCTAAACGAAGAGTCTCATAAATCGTTTCTCGTTTGGAATCTGTCATACGGTTGTTCCTCTCAGGCATTAAATGACCAATTACCTGTCTCAAAGTATTTTCGACAGTATTGATCTGATCGATTAGAGCACGATTGCGCCGAGAGTCCAAGCGCATCTCGTTCAGACGCAATGCGTAGCGTTGGGCCTGGTTTTGGTTAGGCAGGATCAGGCGAGAGTTGTCCATGAGTTGTATATCGTCGTTAACCAGGCGCAGGGCTATGCGCTCCTGGTTCAAGCGGGCAAGCAGTTGACGGAGAGTATGTACCAGCATTTCACTGCGGCGTGTGGATTGCTCGTAATCCACATTGTCCAAGCTGCGTCGGTAGCGATGTCCTCGCTCCTGCTTCGTAATGCGGCTCTCCAATTGGTCATCTTCCTGGTGATTGCGACGCAGCATCTCAATGACGTCGTCAACACTCAACTGGCCCAGACGATTGTCCTCCATTCTGATGGAGTTCTCGCCCATGCGACTAATTCGTCTGGGAGTCATGTTATCCATTTGCTGGTCCACATGTCGGCCATTGATGTGCACAAGTCGATCATCATCGCGGCGAACACTTTGCAGGCGATCGGTTGCGTCTTGTACGTAATCATTGCGATGTCCACCACGAATTGCGTTCCATTGTTCATCGTCATCTTGTTCCTGATGCCACTGTTCAACGCGACGTCCTTCACTCAAACGATCTCCACGTACCACAGACATAAAACGCTCCTGTTGTGTTTGCTGCTTACGCTGGCGATTACGACGCAGCATCTCAATGATCTCCTCGTCACTCAGTTGATTCAGACGATTGTCTCGGCGGATCAGCTGCATAATGTCCTCCTCTGTCATGGTATCTTCGCCATCCACACGACGACCCTCGCCAATACGGTTGACGCGTCGGGGAATCATATTCTCCGTCGCCTGACCCAAGCGGCGTCTATTGATGTGTAGCAGACGCTGGTCATCACGGCGAACCGTTGGCAGATTGTCGATTAGGCTTTCCACATTATCATCCGTGTTCCACCAATAATTGTTTCCTTCTCTGATCTGTCCACGCATACCACTCTGTTCCTGGTCAACGCGGCGCCCCTCGCTCAGATGCTTGTTGCGAACCAGACCCCTTAGACGTGTCTCCAGCTGCTCCTCTTGGGTTCCGATGCGGTTCAAGTTCTGGCGACGACGTCCCACATGCAACAGACGATCATCATTAATGTCCACGGTAGGTAATTGATCGATGTTATCAGTGACGCCGCGGTTGCTCCAGTAACTCGACAAACGTTCAACGCCTTGCCCAATGTTACGCTCCAGAGGCACACGACGGCCAGAAATTTGACTGCCTGTTGAAATATCCTCATTTTGGATTACGTCGCGACGTAGTGCATCCAAGAAACGCATACGCTGATTGCGAGTCACGTTATCTTCATCGTTATCTTGTTGCTGACGGCGCTGTTCCATCTCCATGATCATGTTGTTGTTGTTTCCAAACCATTGCACATTCCTTAGGCGATTATCAGTGTTGTCCTCATTCAGAGCCAGTTCTTGGACTAGATTCTGCACAAACGTGCGCATGCCAATGTCCTCAGTGAGCAGAGAAATGTCCTGATTCTCAGTTGGCATGGGTAGCACTACACGATCTTGAATCTGTCGCAATTGCTGTCCTTTCAGTCCCAATCGCTTGTGCAGTTCGCGCCAGGGAACAACCATATTTACAAGAGGATTGACTCCGCGCAGATTCTGGCGAAGGCCTATTAGATCCATGAGAGAGGGACGCGTGCTATGCTCTACCTCCATTTGCATATGCTGGACTCGCTGGATCATCTCCTGATTCAGATATAATTCCGGCAATATCTCCTGCATGGCAGGCATAATCAAATTATTGGTGTCCTGCCGATCTCGGATTGCCAGTGTTAGACCATTGACAAACAGTACAGGATTTATGTTGCGTCGCAGATAGATGGCATTGCGTTGCATCGTCTCAAAGTCAATGGACCGCACAAGAATGTGGTAGATACCTTGAAGTTGGAGCACATGATCCACATTGCGTATATTGTAGTCCTGGTTTTGGTCCAGCAGGCGACGTTGGCGATCCAAGTCGATGATACGTTGAATATGGACATCAATGCCTCCACGGTAACGATCCTCATCTGTAATTAGGCCTTGGTCAAGCTGTATGAGATCATCTTGCTGCAATCGCTGCTGCACCTGATGCACAATATCTAGTAGGAACTTTTGCCTAACCAAATCCTGCCAGGACATGCGCTCAATACGCTGATCAGCTAAAAGCAAAGACGAAATGATTGGGAATTAAGGCATCCATCCAATTAGACAACTTACCAGAATCAATGTCACGCTGAATGTCATGTTGTAGAATGCGTCCAGCGCTCACTGTGGCCAGCACACAGGCCACAAGCACGAGAAGTTTGTTCATATTGTTAGTAGCTTCTTCCTTTCAAAACCAGAAGGCGACTGCAAATTTAGGTGCTCCAAATGCCGCATTTATACCCCCATGCTTATCGCTTGTACTAGGCCTACGAAAATATTCTGCGATCGAAATACTTATCAGTCGCATGTATATTATGCAATTACAGAGCAGCTGAGAAGAAGCTGGGTTCAATGGGTCAAAAGATTGCTGGCTGTATAAGGGATCCGTTTGCTTGGTTCATTTTTTGTCTATTGTAGATAACGGGTCACACAAAGAACATGAAGATGCTTAATTAGTCCATTGGCCTGGACTTTTGTTGGCTTTTGTTTGTTGCCCTTGTTGATGCACCTAATATAACCAGAATTTGCTGCCATGCCGGCTGCAAATGATCTGCGGAAATTTACAGGTTCAGAACAAGGTTCGCGTTTAGTATTGATTGATATGCATGCACCTGAACTATATACGTAGGCTGCTCTTCTCGAATGTTCCGAAGCAACAGAATAAGTGCATTTAAATATAGCTTATAAATAAAAATAATACTTTGTATATTCTCTGCCTCAACTTTGACAATTATCGTTTCTTTTTGAATCGGGATGCCGGTTTGCAGTTATACATATTCATAGTGATGAACTACTTAACTATTTGCTATCGATTGGTACTTTAACAGAATACTATTGTAACAAACTTATCTAATTGTGATCGGGATAGCGCCTCTGCTCCGCTCCGCTCAGCTTAATCTTTTATCTCATCTCGTTTCGACAATGCCAAGCGCGAAAAATCAAATGTTAGTTGCGACATTTTGATTTCTTTTTTGTTTGAATGAGTGATTGGGTGAATTGTGCAAATATTTGATTGTTGAGCGTGTGTGTGAATGGGGCTGAGTACGCTTGCAATTTTTCTATTCACATTTAAATTGGCAATTCGTTTGGCCGTGGCTTTTGTATGCTAGCAGCCGTTCTTTGGATGCGCTGCGTTGCGACAATTTGCAACGTGCCTGGCATGCAACGGAAGTTAACGCGCTACGTGGGTGCCACATGCCTAAAGTTCAAAACTGTTGCCATTGTTGTTGTTCCCAGTACTACCATTGCCAGCCTTTTCTAATGTAATTGCAATTGTTTGCCAGCCTGCCAAATGGCCAGCAACTTTGATTTGCTTTTGCTGTTGCACTCTACTTTTTTGTGCACTTTTTGCAATGCGTAAGATGAGGGCTTGACATTTTTGTGCATGCCAAGCGCATTTGTGCGGCATTAATTGCTTCTTTATGTCCAGCTGCTCCTCCAGCTGCATGTTCAGCAATTATGCAGCAACAATTTCGTATTAATTGCTCCTTTGTGCCAGCAACTGCATGGATGGCGGGGATGCCACTTTTTGCGCTGGCCTACAGAAAAAATGGTGCTAAAAAAACAGTCTGGCATTGTTTGCAAATGCATTTGCTGCGCTCTGAGTGCGAATGCTACTGTGCTACTGCTGCTGCTGCTGGTCAGTTCTCCGTTTAATTGCTGCGTGGGCTCATTTGATGAGAGGCCAATACTTTATGTATAGTAATGCTGTCCATGGGCAATTTCATTAATGCTGTATGTCATATCTTGGTCTCGTTCATTTCAACCTTTTATTATAAATGGTGCATGGAAATCAAAGCCGTATTTTATTCATTCTGTTCGTCAGGAAACCAGAATGTAATCGGTCCTCTTGACGTTTTTTGTGGGGTATTTTAAAAGGATTCGTATTAAATACATGGGCTTAATGTTGCTTACATACTTATAAGCTTTTGATTTGGCTTAAATTTGCAGTGGAGCTGTTAAGCGTAATTGTTAAAAAGAGTCATATTAAATACCTAATACAGTTTACACTAAAACTCTTTTAATTTGAGTTGGGATTTATCTATTTATTTTTTATTTAGTAAATGTATTTAGTATTTAGTAAATGCAACATTAAGGTTTTTTTTTTACAAAAGAACTTAATACTTGATTATAATATAGAAAATAAAATACAGTTTATTTAAATATTATATTTAGAATAGGTTCGATATTATTAAAAAACATTTCATGAGGTAAAAATGTATTTACATTTGAATAAGAAGATTGCCATTTATAAGATGTTCCTGTGCTACGCTGTTACAAGTCCAAATTTATATAATAAGCTGTCAGTGAGTATCGTGCACACTGAAAGTCCCACTTCAGTCAAGGCATCACATTGTATCCGCGGTAGTCGACATCCTTGTGCTCATTCTGCCAAGCAAATGAAGTATAAGCCAGGCGCTTGGCAGGGTGGTTGGTAACGCCTTGTGCGTCTCTTGCCATGGCTTAAATGCGATTTAATGCCTTTTTTGTTTGTCTTTCATGCGTCGGATATCCGTTGACGCAGTGGGCGTGATAAACCGCAGAAGCTGAAGCAACGTCTGTCTTATCCTCGACCTCATCCCGTACGTCCTCCTCCCTTCGTCACGACCACGACTGTGTCGCTAATTTGCTTGGCGTTTTTTATGTCTCATCTTCGTCTTGGCGTCTTAATCTTATATCCTTTTTTTGGCTGGCTTGGCACTTAAAAAATGTAGTCCTTTGTTGGTCTGATAAAACTGCTTACAAATGCTTAAAAAATTAAAATTTATTACACGCGATTATGGCGCAAAAGCCCCACGAAGAGGACTTCAAGCTGCCACAAAGTCATGGGTCCTCCAGCTCTACGCAATTCTGGAATGCTGGAATGCAAATGGAGTGCCATCTTTTTCGGTTCACCATATTTCCGGGCAATGGACATTGCCCAATTGATTCATGGCCAGACAATATCCTCTGCGTAATGGGTAATGGTCTCGGCTACCTTAAAGAGGCAACTTCAGCAAAATAATAATAATAATAATACCACGAAGAACGAGAAGAAAGCGAAAGAAATAAATATAAATATATAGTACTAGTAATAATGAAGTGGCAGGGCAAAAAGAAAAGTGTCACCAGCAACGCATGGCAAAAAGAAAATATTTCTTTTTATCGAAACGGATGTGAGTGTGCCAGGAATGAAATAGCAAAAAAAAAGAAAATAAAATAAAAATCAAGCAAAAGAAGTATCAGCATTGAAAGGGAAGGTTAAGGGGGGCAGCCACAGTGCGATGTCGTTGCAAATAAATAAAACAAAAATTTGTTCTGTAGTGTGGAACGGGAAGATCTGGTTAGATGGGGATGGCGCTCTCGTTGCTACTTTTGTTAGCTCTCCACCTTCAAGCATATCTTCCAACTTCTGCCTGCCCACTCTTGCGCTCTCTCATTGTGTTTCCTTCTCTCTCTCACTTAATGTGCACAAAGCAAATCAAACAACTTTCATTTCACACGTTTTTCGTTTGTCCTCTTTCAGTTTTTATTGTTGTTGTTTGCCCTGAAACAAGTGACTTGGGAGAGTCCAAAACTAAATTGAAAGAGCTTCGTAAGTGTGAGTAGTATGCGTGAGTGTGAGTCTGAGTGAGTAGTATGCGTGAGTTTGAGTTACTGAATGTGTATGTGTGTGTGTGTGAGGTGGTGTTAGTGTGGGCGCACGTGTTCTGCGCGTGTCAGTTAGTTCTGATAGCTATTGACTTTTGCCTAGGGCTGCCTGCAAGTAGTTGACCCGTTAAATTTTGATAATTGATTCGCAAGTCTGTTGTGTCTTCAAAGATAAGTAGGATTTGCGCATTGATATTCTTTTCTCTTTTGTTAAAGCTTTGTTATGTTAATTTAAAGTTAGTTCAGTTAGTTCGTTATATATTGATTTAGGAATGGTTTAAGATGGAAATTCAGTTAATGATGACAGAAATATGTCATGGTCATTTGAATATAATGATACAAATATGAAATACGTTCAGTTTTAAATGCAATATTCTTGCTTTTGTGCTAGTATTGTATGTATCTTCAGATATACAAATGTAATAATAGATCTCTTGTAAGGTTTATCGATTCAGACTTCAAATTTAAACTAGCGATTGGCTATTGAACTGTAGCACATATTTTGGCTAACTGAAGAAGTCTCTGGGCCTAATTGTTTTATTGCATAGTTAACTACTTATCACTTAATTACCATTGCCTCTATCCCTCTCTTTCTATCCCTCTTTCTCACGCTTTCTGTTTAGTTCTGGTTGCATGGAGGATTGCCGGCGTTTGTCTGTTTTATTGAAGGCATGACCTATAAGGAGTGTGAGACGGCGGGGGGGTTTAGTTCTCAGTGCCTGTGACATCTTCATTGGGTAAATATTGTTGTAGCATTTCGTAGTGTTTCGCACAAGTGATTTGCACTGTGGCTGAGGTCAAATACAAACAAACAAGGGGCTGCCTGTCTTTATTGCCGGGTCTCGGTCTGTAACTGTGTCTCGGACTTGGTCTCGAACTCGCTTTCGGTCTCGGCTTCGGTTTCGGACCAGGACACTATAAAAACGACCTTGCGGCAACAAAAGGCAGCCAGACGTGAGCTCTCATTCGCTGTGTTTGTCTGTCTGTCTGTCTGCCTGTCTGCCTTTCTGTTCCTCTGTTGCTCTGTTCCTCCGTGTGTGTGCAGACAATCAGCGCACGACTTTTGGCTGCCGGGTTGAAATTGTCAGAGTTGAAATGGTTGGTAGTTGGAGATGGGTATGCCATGGGAAGCGAATGAGGATG
This sequence comes from Drosophila macrospina, assembly GCA_035042075.1. NCBI lineage: Eukaryota > Metazoa > Arthropoda > Insecta > Diptera > Drosophilidae > Drosophila > Drosophila macrospina. Next base: position 5,596,379 of record JAWNLW010000591.1, read on the forward strand.
GGGATGGGGATGGGCATGGGGAGACTGCGAGTATGGGTTTCTTTCGGGCAGACGTCGCGCATTCGCTTTTCTTATCAGCACTTTGGTTGCGCTGCAGTGTGGCATTTGTGTGAGTTTTATGTGCGGCTTTTGAGCTGGTTATGATGCCGTCGCGATTGCCACGCTTGTCCTCTCTCCTCACCCCTCTCTCACTCACAGCCTCTCTGCTGGGTTTGGGGCGGGTGGTTGCTTCTTTGTTTTGATCGTCAGCCTGAAAAGGTGTCAATTGTTTTTTGCGCCTGTCTGCCACGCCTCATCGCAGTTCACAGTCGGTTGCATAAACAAGTGGGCGTAGTGAATCCCATTAAGCAACAGTAGTCAACTCTCAACTCTCAACTGTTGACAGTTCAACGCTGAGAGAGTTGTAAATACAACCCCTGAATGGGTAGACAACCCCCCGAGCGCTTGGCAATTTAAACTAATAATCAACGCATCAGCAAACATTGTCGTTATTATTCTCGCGCCTGTGGCGCCCCCTGTCGGTTGACTGCTGACAGATTGCCCGGCTGGTTGATGTTGCCCGCTCTATGGGTCTATTACTGGATGGGATACAAGGGCCTTACAAGTGTTGTCATCAATCACTGGGGCGTGTACTATTTAAAAATCGTTTATTCGTTTACAGTTTTCATATTTTGTTTCTTTTCAATTTTAATATCACATTAAAATATAGATTTATATTATTTATATATATATATATATATAAATATACATATAAATATATATATACTTATATACGCATATATTACACAAGATCGGGTCTCAACAATATTGATATAAAGCACTAAGAACTTAGAAGCAAATTAAGGCATTTAAACTATTGACTTTGATTGCGGTAGCATTGCAAAAGAAGCTGGGAAAGCAAAGAGAAAGAATATTAAAGACGATCAACTTGAAATGTATCGATAATTGTAACTAAAAATCATAGCTAAATCAATTCCTGTAGTGAAATCGAAACGTTTAGTTTCAGGTTATGTTTAGCGAAACTAAAATTGAGCTTGGGAATGTAAGGAAATGTTATATTGATATTACTTTGCCAGGATTATGCAAGTGAAGTGGGAAAATAGCTTTGCTGATCACCTTAGCTTTTCCGATAGTAATCCATCTACATTTCGTAATTCCACTTTATCAAAATCAATAGTTCAAACATTGTTCAGGGTGTCGGGGGGGATAAACCGAAACATGCAACTTAAAACAAGAAAAACTCACACGAAGATTCAGCTAACACTAGGGTTCTACACTAGTAAGTGGGCAGCTTTTGGTGCTGCTACCAGTTTTTGGGTGTGGTGGGGGTTCTTTTGTTGGGCCTGGGGTTGTGGTGATGTGGTGGTATAGTTGGTGTTGCGGCACTTAGTCCTGTATAACTGTATAACTTTAGACCGCATGCTCTGCGGCAGCAGCGCCGAAGCGCAACGGAGTCGGTCAAATGATATTGGGCGGCGTTGTGGCAACCGCAGGCATGGGAACTGCAACGGGTGAGGATTTGGCCGACTTGACACAGCCGTAGGATGAGATGCCTGTGCCGCTGCTGCTGGGCGGTGATGGTGGCGTATCGGGACTGATCAGTGGCAAGTAGCGCCACGGATGGTAGATGCTGCCGGCGTACATGGCCTGGAGACGCGCCTGCAGATCCAGTGCCAGGGTCGGGTCCAATGGATAATGACCCAGCGCTGGGAATCCGCCAGGTACACGTGGCAACGACAGCTCCAGCGGTGATCCAAAGCCATACTTGGCGACCAGCGAGTTGGGGGAATGTGAATGGGAGTGGGAGACGGCGGCGGCAGCTGCGGCGGCTGCAACGGCGCTCAGCTGCGCGTGATGATGATGCGCATGGGCATGTGCGGCATGCGGATGGGGATGATGCGGGTGATGATGATGATGGGACAGACCGTGTGCCCCAAGTGGCGAGTGCTGTGCTTGACTCTGCTCTTTGCCCATTTGTCCAGAGCCTCCATTGCCTGCTGTGCCGCCTGCAACGCCGCCACCTCCACCACCACCTCCACTTCCTCCGCCGCCACCGCCACCTGGCACCGGTGACTTATTGAGCGTCTTTGGCTTGCGACGCGGCCGATATTTGTAATCGGGGTGCTCTTTCATGTGCAGCGCGCTGTAAATTGAGTAAATGTTGAAACACTGATCAAAGATCGGCCAAAGAACGGCATCGATATTAAAGCGATTGAACGATGGTGATGATATCATAAAGTCAATCTGTTGCCTGTTGCCTGTTCCCTGTTCCCTGTTGCCCGTAGATTGGCCCATAAAAAGTTGGTAGTTGCACAGTAAGCGACGGCTACATACCCTGCAGTTAATTCTAAATACGTAATGAAGCTGTTCTGTCTCAACACGCCCAAGCATCCATCTGAAAACATCTCTGCAACAATTCTTTTCCATAATTTAAATTAACGATTCCACACAAATGTTTGGCTATTGTTTATCAACTCTCGCGTCGTTTAAACACATTGAAATGTATTGATAGGGTATATGAACTGAAGCCGAAACCCTTCCATAAAACCTCTCCTGTAAGACTGAATGCTTATCTGACCATTTAGCAAGGCGAGAGTGAGTTTCTAAAGTTCTAGAGTTCTCAAGTTCTGGAGTTTTGTTCCGTATTCCCAGCTGCAACAATGCGCAATTGTTGACATTTGTTTGACAAACGATAAATGTTGATAAAAGGTGTGTATGTTCGTATTTATATTGTTGTTGCTGTTGTTCGTGTTATTATTGTTGCAGTCACTTTTGCTTTCTTTGCCTGAATATACTTTTGGCTCTTTATTGCAGTTCCCATACACAAATTGGTCAGTCGCCGTTATCTCTCAGCCCGAAAAAAATAAATTGAAAACCGAAAAAGAATGAAAAAGTAAAATGCTATAGCCTTATCGGGGCCTCGCACATTGGCAAATATTTGAACACTGTTGCTTGTTTTCTGTTTTCCAACTGTCTGTTGTATTTCTTGTTGTTGTCTCAACTAAAATCGAATGGCCATTAGCTTAAGCCCAGAAAAGACGAACTAGACTCATTAATAAATGTCAGGCATAAAGTTTACACAACCATTTGGCAGTCAAATACAATCAATAAAAGGATTTAGACAGTCACAATCAAAATTGCATGCAATAAGACCCACAGCTCACGGCCCATAAACCCCACACTGCTCACACATTCCACACTGCTCACACTGCTCACACAACCCACACTGTTCTCCTCTCTCATTCCACAAAAATTGTATTCAATTGTATTGAATTGTTTACCCAAGATATGCACCCATATGAAATACGTTCCTCAATGCCACTTCAGAGCCTCACAATAGCTTTCCATTGTCTTAGCTAATCGCTTAAATTGTAACCAGACGACAAACCCTCACACCATACACACACACACACACCTACTGCTACTCACCGCAATCGCTTGGCCTCATCAATGAATGGACGCTTCTGTGATTCGGTAAGCAATTTCCACTCCGCACCCAAACGCTTTGATATCTCTGAATTGTGCATTTTTGGATTGTCCTGGGCCATTTTGCGTCGTTGTCCCCTGGACCAGACCATGAACGCGTTCATTGGTCGTTTAATGTGGTCATGATGCGAGCTCCCATTTGGGTTGCTATTTGCCTGCTGCTGCTGCTGCTGTTGTTGTTGTTGTTGGTGATGTTGTTGCAGCTTTGGCACCGCTGTCGGTTGTGGTGGTGGTGGCGGTGGTGTTGTGGCACCTCCGATTGTTGTTGTCGTTGCCAACGGCAAAGGTGAAAGGCTGCTCCTGCTGTGATGACTGTGACTGCTGCTGCCACTGCCGCTGCTCGTATACCCATTGCTATTGTGATTGTGAGTGTGATTGTGACTGTGACTGTTATTGTGACTGTGATTGTGACTGTGACTGCGATGCAGCAGCGCCGAGATGCTCGTCATGGTGTTGCGTCAGGTGAGTGGCCCAATTGTCTGCTGCCCGTTGAGGGATTCGAGTGCGGGGTGCACTGACCGTGCTGAAATGCAAACGGTAATAGAGTTCAATAGACACGCTTTGTTTGTGCCAAAAATCCAGCAGAGGACGATATACATTGTATGCTGAAAGGGGTCTCGAACTATTGGGGGAACTATGAACATTTTGTAGTGGGGTAATCCAAAGACTCCGCTTCCTTCCTGTCATGCCTGCACTCATATCAAGCTGCTTCGGACTAACGCGGATTCTTGGAAATTTAGTATCATAAATTGCTCACAACATATCTAAATAAATAATTCTAAATTCAATTTTACAGTTATGCTCATTGTAATATATGATGTCATTATATGACGAACAAGTAAAAGTAATAATAAGAAAACATTTACTTAAAGTCAACTCAATTTCAATTAGACTCGAAAAAAGGAGAAATAGATTTGAAGTGAACAATCAAAATGTGTTGAAACTATACATAATATTCATAATATTCTCTCAGAAGCAATTCAAATTATAAAATATATAACTTTTTAAGAATGACGAAGATTTCTCTCATGACAGAATAAAGCGTCAACAAATTAGATGAGATTAGATTGAATTTAGATAACAAGAAATACACAGAAATAATATAAGTAACTAAAAATGAATAAATAAATAAAAAGCGATATTGGAATATAATTATTATTATGATTTTTAATAATATTATTATGATTGTTCTTATCTAAATATAATTGGAATAGTAAATAATTAAATATAATAATTACATTTATCTTAAACGCTGTCAAGCTAATTTCTATATCAATTGCGCAACAATCAATCAATTCTTGTGCAAATAATCAAACTGTGATTCACTTCAAATTCCAATTCAATTCATTTACCTCTAATCATAAATTTCAAGAACATTTACCTTTCGTTTAGTTGTGGATTGTATGCGTAATCCCGCGTAATTGTAGTAGTAGTGATCGCAAATGGGTTTTGATTGTGCGACAACAATGCGAAAAGTTCATCAGCAAACAAACACTTTTATTGGTTTATAATTATTTAATGATATATTGTATTTAAATATTCCAACTTGTTCTTAACACTTGACTAAACGCTATTGAGCGACACTTGCAATGCTGCTTCCCTTCCGTATTGTGTTGGCTTAAACAACTAAAACCCGGAGCCGAGTGCCCAGTGCCGAGTGCCGAGTGCCGTGTGCCGTATGCCGTGTTCCGTGTACCGGAGCCGGTGCGTCCGTGTCGAGTGCGCGACAGTTTTGATTTGAAACACACACATTCTATGGACTGTGCCACAATCTATGGATGGGCATTCGAAAACTTGCGACAGTTGGCGGAACACAAGAACCAAAGGGCGAAACGGCAAACAACAGCGCAGTGTCGGGCTGGGTGTGTGTATGCGTGTGTGTGTGTGTGTGTGTGTGTGCGGGGGGTAAATGTTGTTATTGTAGTGGTTGCAAGTTACTTGTGGGTTTGCAGGAGCGAGCGAGTGAGCAAGAGAAAGTGAGACAGAGACTAAGAAGAGGAGAGTGCAAGCAAGCCAAGTGGCTGACAGAGAAAGAGAGCGAATGTGAGAGAGAGAGAGAGAGAGAGAGAGAGGGAGAGAGAGAGAGAGAGCGAGCGAGCGAATGACAGAGAGAGAAGGGTATTTGTAGAGTTTTAATTTTGACACCTCTCGTAGGACGTCGTCAACGTGGCGGCTAAGTGATAAAATATGCTGCTGCTCCTCGCGCTACCTTCCACCCTCTCCCTGCCGCTACTCCACGCAACCTCTTCGAGTATCTGAAACATTTCATATTTGTATTTTTGTATTTATATTTGTTCTTGATGTCTTGTTGCTATTCTTTTGGGCGATTGTTTGTCCTGCGTCCCTTTCTTCCATTCAGCCACAACAGATAATATCTGATATTTGGTATGCTTTCCTCATATGATAATCTCGACCAAAAATATGTTCAGTTGCTTATCAATTTGGCCTGTCGCACTGTTTGCTACCACAATCGATCGACGCTCCGATCACACTTATATCTTCATAACTATGTATATATGTGTGTAGTGTATTGAGGTGTATATATGCAATTGAAGTTGCAGTTAGGCTGATACCCTCGGGCTCCCTTTGTTTAGCCGGGGGACAAGGGAAGCGTTGGCAGCTCAATTGCTTTCATTGTTTGTTGCAAATTGTCAATTGAACAGGAAATTCGTCATTCGGTAGATTCAATTATATTCCACATATAACTTCGAATATGCTTCGATTTGAAAAAGGTAATTCCAGAAATTAGAGTTCTACAGAAGTAGCAACATTCTTAAGGTAATCCCTTTGATAGTTCTTACTATAGGTGAGTTGTTTGTTGAGATAGTTGATATCACAGCGATAACAGAGTTTCATTGTCTGAAATTTGTAGCTTTATGATTCAGCCAAAAGCATAGAGTATAGTAGAAATGATTATAATAATTAATTAATAATATAATATATTTATATATAAACTAAATCTAATTAATTAAAATATTAACATTAGACTAAAGAATTTATTTATGTTATACGCTGCTATATAGAACTAATGTCAATGCTGTAAAATATCAATAATATTAATGTATTTGTTTGGGTATGTTTTATAATTTGTATTATAAGAAGTAAATGAAAGCAACAACAGACCGAAGCTCGAATTACATATACTTAATATTTAGATAAATCATATTAGTCAACCAATAGACCCTGCAGTGATTTCGATTTAATGAATTACTTGATCCAGACTTCAGTTTGTGCTCAGCAATCTTTCCTCTTATCGCAATTTGAATTCAGTTTGGCGCCAAAACCAAGAAATTCTCCACTGCGCATGCGTTACTCTCCAATCGGTTCACTTGTTGTGTAGAGTTTTCGGCCAGAGTGTTAAGCAAGCTGGGTGGGGTGAGGGCTGGCGATAGCTACCGCCTTCCCAGGCAATTGCGTGGCAATAAAAATGGCAGCATTTACCAACGCTTGCTGCCACATGCTACATACCCCACGCAATCGTTTATGCCACAGCCGGCGTCACTCTTTGGGTGGCAACGTTGCGCGCATGTCGGCGGCTCGAATGGCGTTTTGGCCAATGGCATAGACAATGCTGCGGAGGAGTGGGAGCCGTGAATGGCGCTGCGACTGCTTAGACGCGTTCTCAATGGTGACGGCTTTTTTATCGTTTTTGTTTTGCATGCGAGCTGAATGCATTTTATTGGCCAAGGCGCAAGGCACAAGGCACACGGCACTAGCACAAAGCGCAAAGCACAAGGCCAAAACAATGGGGCAGCAACTGGTGGCTTGGCTCCTTCTGTTCGCACTACTGCGTGAGCTCCCCCTTTCCCTCTCCTGTTGCTGCTGCCGTCGCTGTCGAGTGTTATCGTGTCCTCGCACACTATGCCAGCTGCCATTTGTTCTCGCATAATGGACATTATGGCTCCTCTATTATGCCCAGCATTGGGACAATGAGCCAAGCATCGTTCAATTGCGCTGCGCTACTTATGACCAGACTGAGCAGCCCCCCAATTACCCCCTCCCCTCAGCAACAGCCACAGCCACAGCCGCAGCCACAGCAAATGTGTGATTGCCATAATTTTGGGTATTTTCGTAGCACTTTTTACGACTCTGTTGCCTTCCACTTTCGTTCTCATTGTCCTCCAACTCCAATTCCAACTCCAACTCCAATTCCAATTCCAACTCCAACTGGAGACGCATTGTTTGGCTGCAATAATTTATGTACGAGTCGCAATGGCCACAATTTCCATCTGGGGCTGCAAGTTTCTGCCCAAAATGGAAATGTGGCTCGCTAATCGTGATTTGTGTTTTTAATGAGCCCTCAGTTGCCCAGAGACAAGGATTCATACTGAGTGAGTCTTTGTCGTGGTCCGATAATATAATGTGCCTCTGGACAATGTGGACAGTAACGGCGAAAGAAAATCAACAGTAATCAGAGGCACTTTAATTGCGTTCTCTTATCATATGCAGATGCATAAGAGATAACAGATACAGGTAGAGCTATAAAGAAAAGTTAAAAACAATAACAGAGTAAAGATATATATATATATATTTGTATAAATACACATAGACAGCAGTTTTCCATTGCAAATTCTGATACAGATACAGAATTATATTACCAATTTACAAGAATATATATCCAATTACTGCTATGCAATCCAGTAATTCTATGCTTATCTTACCCGATAACAGTTTACGCGCATTAACAAAGTTTCGTTGTGAAGTTGAATCTTCCGAATATTTGGCAATTGTCTTACACTTTCAACTAAGTTATTTATATTTGGTTTACTTCTGTGGCGTCTGATTTGAACTTCTTTCAATGATTTCAATTTGCTTATGTTTAATTCAATTGCATTTAAATTGTCAGGAGTTATAAAAACTGTTATACGCTCCAAGTGGGGACAATATTGTTGCGCCAGCTGCAGCATTCGAACAGACATCTCAGAGCCATAATCATGTACAGCTATCACATTTCGGCCGCAATGTTGTAGAATACAATGAATATATTTATATTCAGACATTTCACAACTGAGAAAATTGATTTCCTTAAACCGTCGGCGGTTGTGATATGCAAATGCTTCGCTTAGACTCGGATGCACTGCAGCCAGACTTAGTTGATCTTCCAGTTCGTCTAATTCCTTGTATATAAGGTCCAAGACATCTATGTTCAGATCGACGATGCTATAACTTTCCATTCCTACTAAAAACTACGTTGTAATCTTAACGAACAAAATCATCACACTAAAACGAATCAAAGTTTAAAGCTTATAAAGTTAATTCACATCAATATTTATTATTAAGCGACCTATGCAATCACTACAATTGCGGTTTAAATATATCATTGTTTATTTTAATAATTTGTACAATCCAACTGTAGGTGTCGCTTTCAAAGGTTTGTACCTTGCAGCATTTACAGTGCTGTCCATTATTATATGAAAGGTTCCTCATAAGTACTGCCTACCTGGGCATCAGAAGTGCTGCCCATCAGCCGTTTGAACACTCAGCATAACCGTTTTAAGCTAGCGCCACCTATTGAAAAAGTAACGTAACATAAAATATAGTGCCTTCAGCGTTTGTTGTGGTACTTGTGCCAGCTAAATAAAGCGCCATCTGTGAGATTAACGAGAAAGTTATAAATGCAGCCGTCATCCATGGTTCAAAGTATAAGCTTACTTATAGTGGAAACCAATATGATTTTGCTTTGATATTTTCCCGCTGTGGACACGCCTCCAGTAAGTAAATACTTCCCTTGCGCCCAAAGAGCCCACAAAATATGTCGCTAATTGCGGCTGACGCTCAAAACAGCGTAAAATTAATTAAATTTGCGAGATTTTTGCACCTTTCTGCCCTTTGATTCGCACTAATTAGTGGCTAACGGTAATTTCTTTGAGTTGTTGCCGCTGCTTGAACAAACGAAAGCCTTCAGCTTCGCGTATGTTTGTCAACAGCCGCAGCTCGTGATTGGCCGGACGAACTCTGTGTCACAAGAAGTTGCCTTAATTAGGAAGCGTTTAACATTTTGCGCCTTCTTGACTTTTGTCAGCTCCAGCAATACTCCCCCGCTAAGCAGAGCTACCCCTCATAAGCAATTAATGCAAAATTCAAATGAGGGTAATTAAAGAGTAGCATGCCACTTTGTGCCCGAGGGCAGTTTTTTAAGTTTGTCTATGATAAGACGCAACTGTAAGTCGAGGTCACCCCATTTCAATTAAAGAAATTGGGTGAAGGTACCTGTAATCCCCTCTGTTTGTCAACAACTTACTGACGATTTCTGACAATACGCGTTTTATTTTTTGCATTTTTGTTTTGTTGTATTTCTTGTTTTATCTTGCTGTGTTTCATGTTGTATGTGTTGTTTGTGTTGTTGTTGTATACGTGTAGAATTTAAATACATTTAAATTTATGCTATGCACTTCGTTCAGCGTTTAAAACATAAAAAATTGCACCGCTCGTTGTTCTGCATGGAGGAATGTCATCTTAACTCCTCCTCTGTTCCTCTCGAATTCTTTTTGCGTTCTTTTCGCTTTCCCCTCACACTGCTGCAGCTGCTCTTCATTTTAACAAAGCTTATGATTAGTTTACAATTCGAGGCTTAACTGTTAAGTTGGCTACATTTAACTTTAATCTCGCATTTCCTAAGTCATAGACAAGTTCAACTCCTCGCTACCATTGGACGATGGTGGTCAGAAGATGACCGTTAGCGGTCGTCGGAAATCAGTGGCACCACCAGCTCCACCGCCACCAGACGGACCACCGCCACTGACGCCCACACCGACGCCAACGCCAGCGGCAGCACTGGCCGCCAATTGTCCACCATATTGTTGGGCATATTGATGCGCATAATCCAATCCGACATCGCTGGGAGAGTGAAGATGCGGCTTGGCCTCCACCCCACCGCCGGCATCTAACTGGGGAGTAGCATCACGTTCATCCAGACCGCTGCTGCTGTTGTTGTTATGGGAGCTGCCACCCGCACTTCCGCCACCACCTCCTCCAGCTCCACTGCTGGCCATGAGCAGTTGCTGTTGTTGTTGCTGTTGTTGCTGCTGTTGCTGCTGCTGTTGCTGATGATGCGCCGCCGCGTGCTGCTGGGCGCCATAGATCTTGGAGATATCAAAGGCATAGTTGGCACGATCCTGATACATCTTGGAGTCAAAGTACGCCTTGGTCAGCACACTGGGATCCAAATAGGCGCTATATGCACTCGCCTGGCTGCCCGCCGCTGCAGCTGCTGCATTGCTCAAATACGAGCTGCGCTCCAGGGCAGCAAATTTGTCCATCTGCCCGGAGAGAGAGGCCTGTAAAACAGAAGTAAGAGAGACGGAACCAGAATTAGATGAATAACCAATTGAAAGTTCACTAAGTAGTGTAAACTCTTTTCCGCTTCTAAGAATCTATTATAGAGTAGAGGTTTAGGCTTGATCATGAACTAGTATAATCATGAATGTCTCATAATAAGAATACAGAACATTTCTCAATTGTTATTAAACTATAATGGGTAGAAGTTATTTCTTTTTATTTGCACGTTTTGCACGTTATTTCTTTATTGACTCTTCTCTTCACAGTGAGACCTTCTTTTTGTTCGATTTTAATCTGCAAACTGCATTCCTGCACTTTGACATATAGTATTTATATTCTAATGAAATTATGGTAACACTTAATTTATTTATCCTACTACAAATGCTAATCTGCTGATGCAATACGAAAGCTGCAATTGATATGGCAATTCTGGATGATAAATCAGCATAAACAGACATATTTTAGACAGAGATATAGATACAGATATTACTTTGCTCAACCCTAATGGTAACCTAGCTAGAAACTACAAAAGCTAAGCTATTTCCACAGCTTCGATGCTTCGATTCGCTTCACTTTGGCGGTGGGTGTGGCATCCCCTTGGTTAGTGCAAATTGCTTAACACTTTTGCGGCTTTATTTGACCAACTAATTGTGGATGCAACATGAACACAACCCCACGCTTGTTGCGATAATTCTCCTGCTCCTCGCATCGCAACTCGTCTCAGTTTAATTTTATTTGATTTGCAATACGTTTTTCATTGCGACACCAGTTGGCTGTGCTTACGAATGGGTTCAGAGGGAACTGGGAGGGGGACTGCGACTGGGACTGGGACTGCGACTGCGACTGCTACTGAGTTTATATGGAAGTTAGGGGTTGTTTTTACTTCATTTCCGTTTTGTTTTGAGTGGTTGCTTTCTTTCGAGGGGTTGCTCCCCCTTTTGCTGAACACTTTGCTCTGGGCTATAATTATGTTGTTAACACATCATCATCATCATCATCTTCCTCATCCTCATCCTCATCCACATCCACAGCCACATCCACAACAACCTCAGCGCCAACAGACACTGTCGCTGTGTTGTGACTGTATGTGTGTTTGTGTGTGTTTTTGGCCCGAAAGCGTTTTGGATTACAATTTGATTTGATTTGATTTGCGCCCAATTGGGAATTAGTGTGGATTGGTAAATATTTTGATGCACAGCGATTTCAACGGAGTTTATGTTTGGATTTCGGTTGAGTTAGCCTCTTCCCTTATCCACTCAATTATATTATTATTATTTCAACAGTTAATTGATTTAGCTCTTTGGCTGCGAGTGGTTTTTAAGGATCAACTGAGTTCTGGGACAGGTCTCAATTGTCTTCGGACCTGGGCAGGTGGGTAAAAATGTCGCTGGAATTTTATCTTTCAGCTGTGTCAACAGCGCCTGCCTGGCAACAAGGTGCTTCTTGGGCTTCTTAGTTGGGCCAGTTAGTTGTGGAAATAAATGAGTATAATATATTTTCTTTGGAGGAATACTATAAGAAATAGAGATTAATTTTCATTGGCTTCCCAAACAGTTTCAAAATCAATTAGCATAGACCAGTTAACCATAGTTAAGTACACTTTCAAAGCGTTAAACTTTCCAGGTAGTTTCGCTAAGATAGGAATACCAATGAGAAGTGCTTGCTCTTGCGAAAGTCTTTCTCTGATAACTATAAAATGTCTAGCAAAGCAACTCAACTTCAATCCTTTGTAATGTCTAGACATTGGAATGCCTTTCTTCGCATTTGCTTCTCTATCTGCTCAATTCCCAGGCAAGGCAGAGAAAAGGAGAAGCTGACTTGAGGAAATCCATAAACGTGGACTTCTAGTCCGCCCACTATGCGATTTGAGTAACGCGCTGCCCTTTTGGCTGCCTTTAAACTTGGTCTATTATTATGGCCAGCTTTGGGTGCAGAAGCATATTATTAACCCAAAAGTGAAGAAGCGAGTTAATGCCGGGGCTTTCAACACCCGCAACACACAGGCATCAATCACAGACTCAAATAGGCCTTAGCCATGAGTCAAGTTCAACAAAGCCAGGCCAACAAGTCATGGCTTTTAATGGGTTGTTAATAATAAACCGGAGGCTCCAACTGCGACTGCAAACGGGGCTCCAAAAGGGGCGGCACTGGACACGCCCACCTTGTCCAGTTTTAAGTTTTAATTGCCAATTTTTTTGTGTTTGTTTTCTTTTTAATATTTCCAACGCCTTGCAGCTGGCCACAGAGGAGGGTACCACGTTTCTGGGTAGGGTGTAGCACCTGTCTGGGATGTTTGTTTTCGCTGGGCGAGAAGAACTTGTTATCGCTCGGCGGGGATCTCGAAAAGGACTAAATGTGTAATGACAAGTTTGTGGCAAAATCCTTAGCATGACAAGACAGTTTGTCAGTTTGTCAGCTTGTCAGTTTGCTTAACTGGGCCAGGATCACACTCTCCGCGAGATCGCTTAGTCACGGTTTTCTGGTCTGGCATGGTTTTCCGCCTTTTAAAGTGGGCGTCTGCTCGGGGTGTGTGTAATTATGTTATTAAGGAGACTCCTCGACCCAACGTTCAATAATAATTGGACGCGCTACCGTTCAGGGACAGACCTGGGCCCTGGCTCAGGTTGGCTTCGATATGGTAACTGTTACTTTACTCACCTGAGTTGAGCTTGGCGTCGATGTCTGCGTGAGATGGCTGCCCAGATGATAGGCGGCCGCTGAAGGCCCGGGGGCAAAGTAACCTGGCGAGATGCCTGCAAGTGAAGGAAGGTTCCACAATAATAAATAATAATAATAATAGAAAGAAATAACCAACAAAGATGTTAAGAAATAAGTTTATAATAATTATGACAATGGTTTTTGGGTCTCTGTGTGTGCTTAAAATAATTGCCACTTGAAATACTTGTGTGTGTTTAACTCTTTCGGTTTCTCTTTCTCTCGCTCTCTCTCTCTCTTTCTGTCTCTGTCTCTACAGCTGAGTGTGTCTGCTTCTCTGTTTCCCCTATAATTGTGCGCTGAATCAGCTATTTCAGCTTGAGTAGAGACTTTTCAGTTTGTAGCAGCAGTTATTACCAATTGCCCTAAACGGTAGTCGTCCAGCTGTCCCTCTTAGCCCTCTCCGGACATATTGTAAACGGCCTTTCGATAATTACAAGCGCCGCTTATTGAAAGAGTTATGGAAATAACGATTACAATTACGATTACGATTTCGATTACGATTTCATTCATGGCAATTGTCTAAATTGCTGGATGCTGTGGCAATTAAAAATGCTTAGACAACAAATTGAAAGACAGCTACAACAAATAGAAATACCATCTCAAGTGGCGACATTTCGAGATGGCATCATCTCTATTGTTAATCCACATAATAGAGGATTAGGTACTGCCCAAAGCTTGTAACTTTAACTGGTAGCTGTTTCTCTTCTATTCTCTCTCAGCAAATTAACATTACAATTGAACATAAGACTGCAACTTTTATGGATTTTGGCATTAAAGTTTTAACTGCTTGACTATTAAGAAACTAAGAAACAACGTTTTTATTTATATATAAAATATTTGTTTAATCTGTGGATGTTTGCTTTATTAGCCTATTGAGTGTTTAATGGTGTAATGATTGTAGTTATTTATTATATATAATTAATTATAATTTATTTATTAGATTATTCAAATCAACTTTATTTTCTTCGTTCTACTTTATTAACGTTTTTTGCAATTATTTGCTGATATTTTATTAATTATGTTGACTATTTTATTATTTATTAAAACTATTCTTACATTCTTTCCACTTGCGATTTCTAAGTACACAAATCTCAGCTTTGATTATTGTTTTCTCCCCTCTCAATCATTAAAAGCTGTTGCATGCTACGGACGCCCCTAGTGCTGTTCCCTTCTCAGCGAGGCAACTCCCACTTTAGCTATAGCTATAGCTATCTCGCTCTAAGCCATATTAACATTGTGCCGCGTGCATTGAAGCGCAAGTCCAAGCAGGCTAAGCACTAATTCGTTTTATTTATTACGCATTTCCTAGCATTTTTATTATCATTTCCGTAGCGCATAAATCATCAACATGGCTGGCATTGTCCTGCAGACCCTGTGGGCCACAGATCCTTAAACCTTAGCCGCCAACGCACAAATTTGCTGTCACATCAGAAAGCCAAGAAACTAGCGTTAAATTTGGCCAACAAGAGAAATGAAGTGAATGGAGGGGAAGCCAGTGAAAGGCAAAGAGAAAGAGAACGAAAAAGACAAAAAACGTGACAAATGCTAATTTAAAACCTCCAACTCGATGTGGAAACTATAGAGAGGGAGCTTTGTGGGAGTGCAACCCCCCGGGAAGGGGGTTACAAAATCATGAATGGTAACTTATGCTTGTGTTTTTTCTCCCTCTCTCTTCTCTCTCTCTCTCTCTCTTTCTCTCTCTCGCTCTCTCTGTATCTCTCACTGTGCTGTCATTTGAATGAGTTGTTAAGCCAGGATGATGACTTCACAGTTTGTCAGGACATGCGAACGGGTGGTTCTGCTAGCTCCTTTTTTGTTGTCACCCACCCACAATTCACCCATCCACTCCCTCCCCACTCCGGGGTGTGCCATAAACAAAGCAACAACCAGTCAACCAGTCAACCAGTCGAGTGTGCGGATAGTTTGTCATATTTTCATTCACTTATTTGCTTATTCCTCTTCTCGTTCCTTGCTCCCTTTGCCGTCTCTGGGTGGGGCAACCAACCATGCCACATATCGTGCCACATTTGCATTTGTCTTATGTGAAGCACATAAAACCCGTTGCTTACTTTGCATAGTTTAACTATTTTTGATTGTTTTTCCTCTTATTTATTGTTGTCCCCGTTGTTCCCGAGCTACTGCAGCTTTAATAGGTTTTGTTAACTCCTAAGTTTGTTGGCCCTGCCACAGTTTGAGTGGCGTTCTAAAGGTTTTCATTGATTTGCAGGCAATGGAAACGGAAATTTGCTATGAGAACACAGTTTTAAATATTAGAACAACAATATTATTATTGTTTTTCAATTTGTTTCTACTTAATTTATTATTCCTTCTTTTATTCCTTCTAAATCTATATTACACAGTTGCTCACCTGCTCTCAACGCCTCCACTGGCACCGATGGATATGGCATGGGATACGGATAGCCATCGCGTCTCAGGGCTTTGGGTTTGCGTCTTGGTCGATATTTGTAATCGGGATGCTCCTTCATGTGCATGGCTCTGTACAGACACAACAAATGCAGTCGAGGGCAGTGTAAGAAAGCGGATGGGGGAGGGGGTAGGGTAAATAAATAACATAAAACTTACCGCAAGCGTTTGGCCTCATCGATAAAGGGACGTTTCTCCTCCTCGGTGAGTAGCTTCCATTCGGCACCTGCAATCGAGTTAAACGAGGCAAGTTTCAGTTTTCAGATATTAAATGTGGGAAAAGTCGTTAATCCATTAGATACTTAGATACTTATACGCTGGGGCACTTGAAGCCGTTGTGCTAAATGTGGCAACACAGTGAGAGACTCTGAAGTGGACATACATAAACATAATTTCCTAACAGCCACACGCACACACACGCACACACACACGCACACACACACATACGTGAAAGCAGTATAAACTTGTTTTGTCTGCACTAACAAGAAGGATACCAAATACCAAACAATGTTGTTTTCATCTCTTCCTTTGCTTCTTCCTTTAAAGGAGCTCTATGTCTCTATCTCCATCTCTCTCTCTCTCTCACACTCTCTCTCTCTCCCCCTCTCTCTATTGGCAGTCTGTCCTTGTCTATTTGGCCACCATTGTTGCCAGTTTTGGCATTGTCATTTGTTGTTCTTGTCGTTGTTGTCGTTGTCGTTGTCTCGTTGCCTCGTTGCCTGTTTGTCAGTTCAGTCAGCTTGGCTCACAGCACTTGCAACCCGTCTCAGAGCGAGGACTTTGTCGAGTCCTTGCACGATAATGGCCCAAAACCAGCAGGTGGTTTGAGCCCATTTGGGGGCGTGCTTTTGTCCCGACTTCCTGTCTCTGTCTACCCGCTCCGGATCTCAACAAGGGAGCGAGAGCATGATACATATTTTGTATTTGTGTTGCATGGATTGTTGAATGTACATGGCATATACACGTGCCACATACTCATAAGTGGCAAGTTGCAGCTTGTGTGGGGTCCTCTCTCATTGTGTACACAAATTGCAAATGTTTTTAAGTTAATGTAAAATGTTATAATGACATGTGTCACCAGGCTGCTGATAAAGCCTGAAATGTCTGCTCAGCGGAGGGACACGGAGGGGACGAGACCTATGTCGAGTTGTTGCCACAAAGAGCTCTTCACTTATTTGCCCCAAATGACTCTACAACTGTTGTATTCCAATCTTTTAGATCTAAGCTGCGCTTTAAAACGATGTGGTCGTAAGACAAGGAGATAGAGAAAGAGAGAGAGGGAGAAAAGGGATAGATAGAGAGAGAGAGAGGGATGAAATAGAGTAAAGTAAAGGGGAGAAGGAATGGACAGAATGAGAGGGGGAGGGAGAGGGAGTGGAATATGGTCTAATGGTTGTATAAAGAAAGCAAATCTACGAGATCCCTTGTTCTATGTTCTATATTCTGCAAACAAACCGTTGTTAGCAAAGGAAAAATCCAAACAAATTGTAGTTAAATTAGTGGGGAAAAGAGGAAAAGCTACGCAAGGAAACTTGGCGTATACACTAATTAGTTATAACGTGTAATTTAGTGGCTGCCGCTATATACAAAGCGAGCACACAAATTGCATTGTTGTGCGACAATATAACAACAATAGTGGGGCACAATACTAATAACAAGCTAACAGCAGCAGCCAGGACACTGACAGGGCTTTGAAAGAAACGAATGTCAGGCCCACACACACACCCACACACCCACACACACACACACACACGCAGCACAAACAAAAACTATAACAATAAATGACAAACAAAAGCACAATTGCGCCCCAAAGACAAGACAAGTGACACGCCCACCTCAATAACTGGGAAGTTGGAGACCCACTCATAATGCAAGTAGCTGGTCTTAACTGGCAGCTGCTGCTAAAATACTAATATATAGATACATTGACAGGCCGTCCAAGTGGCAAGTGGCAAGTGGCAAGTGGCAACTGGCTACTGGCAATCAAATGCGCAACTCAGCTTCTGGGCACGACACCTTATAGAGTAGAGCTCTATATATAATAGCAGGGGGACAATTCACATAATAATAAACAAGACGAACGAACGGACAGTTAGATAAAGACAGAGACAGAGAGAGCGAGTCAGAATGAGAGACGGAGACAGAAGTATCTACAAGTTGTTCAGTTGTATAAACTAAGGAGGGCAAACTGCGGAGTCGACATGCCACAAAAGGATGACAATTGACTGTGTCTGGCGTCAGGCCCTTTCTCCATTACGTTGACTGAGTGGCCCAGCCAGCTTAATAATTGATATGAAAAACAACAAGTACAAGAGTACTTGTACAACACCAAGTTGCAACTGACAGTTGCAAGTTGTGGCATACACACAGAAGTGTCTCTGGCCTCAAGCATAATTAACAAGTTTTTCCAGACTTGCAACCCAGCAAAATGTTGCACTGTCTGCTAACCATTGAGCAAATATTTAACGGACGTCGACTCCAGTTGCAGTTTGTAGTTCACACAGCTAACAATTGAACTATGTCTGGGGACTGAAGTTTTCTATCAAATCGAACTTGGCCACAATTTGTTTTTGGGATACTACTCAAACTGCTCTTCACATCCATATTCACACATCTCCACAATTGGGCTACTTAAAGGGGATTATGGTATTTATTCTTGGGACACTTTGGGTTCTATTTACCCCTTGTGGGGCGCCGGACACTCGAGCTGAACAAAGATAGAAAGAGAAAGAGCGAGAGAACTCAACTATTTTCCCCCAATTTGATTCTATTGTTTGATTAGCAACCACTTAAAATATTAAGAAATAATCAAATTTAACTGTAGTACTTTTTGTAAATAGTTATGCAAACTGAAGTAGTACCTGTTTTGATATATAAGCCGGAAAAAATATAACTATACTATAATAACTTTACTTATGAATGTATATTTCGCTATTATTATATTATTCATCAATTATTTTATGTAATCATTGTAGTTTTAAATGTAGCCCAATTTTTTATATTAAATCTGTAAAATATGTTAAGAAATCTGTAAACTTAATATGATCAGTCTGGCAACATCTGTTAACATCATGCATGATAACATTTGCTGTCTGCATATGCTGTTAACATATGCTCTTAACATATGCTTTGCATTTTATACACTTTGCATTCAGCTTTTGGCTTATGTAATTAAATTTCATGACGTACTTTTATTCTGTTTTCTTGAAATACTTTCTAAATAACAAATATTAATATTTATTCAATATTAATTCTGTTTGCTGTTGCTGATTAAGCGTGCTGTAATTAAGAACTTACTTAATTCTCTGGCAGACAATTCTTGGCCCATTTCATATACACACACACCTGTCAATTGCCAGGTCGTTTCACGAGTTGCCAACGCCAACCCCATTGAGCAAAAGGGGGTAAACCTTGCTTACTTTTTCCCCCGTTGCAAACTAATCAATTGTTTGCGCTTTATTGTGCAACAAAAGCATCTTTATGAGAGGGTGGAGTGTTTGGGAAAAAGGCTTGAGAGTTCGACCTTTTGTGTAAAGTCGCAATCGAATCCAAGTCGAAGTCTTTGCCATTGTTCAGCAGCCGACAGTGAGTCAGTCTGTCAGTTAGTCAGTCCATCCATTACTCGTGGGGCTGTGTTTAACATTATTTAATATTCCCGCAGGAGCTGGGCGTACATACAAGTCCTTGATTAAAAAAAAAACAACAAGCAAAGGCGCTCGATTGCCGATTCGACAGGTTTTTCAATTATTTTCGAAAAGAAAAGCAAAAAAACCTGACGAATGCCATTTTGCGATTGTTGTCGTTGCTGTTATTGCTGTTATTGCTGTTGTTTGTAATTGTTGTTATTGTTGTTGTCGCCTATTGTTTGTATTGTTGTTAATTTAAATTTCCAGACAGTAATTAATGACAGTTACAATTTCAATTAAGCTCGCGCCCAACAAAATTGTTTTCTATAACAAATTCTCCCTCTTCTCTTCCCTTTTCTTTTTTTGTTTTATTTTTATTATTTATATTTTATTATATTTTTGTTGCTTTTGTTTGCCTTTTGTTTTGCATAATAAAATAAATGGCAACGCCGACGCCGACGGCAACGGCAACAGCAACGGCAACGTCTGAAGAGCACTTCACAGTTGCCAGTCGCCGCCAGTTGCCAGCTGCCAGTTACCGTTACTCAACACTCGACGCTCTCTCGCTCTCTCATTCTCTCTCTATTTATCCTCCTCTATGTATGTGTGTTTCTGTAGTGAAAAAGTAGCTTTCGCACCGCCATTTTTTGTGGCGCCTTTGTTGATGATGATTTTTTTTTGTTTGCGCCTTTTCTCAGCGCAATTTTTCATAATGAGCCTTCAGTATTTCATTTCATTTTATTTCGTTTTTATTCCATTTTCAGTTGTATTCATTTAATTGAATGCCAGGGCAACTTTTCAAGTGCAAAACTTTGTCATTTGTTTCAATGTGGCAAATGGTTAATGGTTTATTTTAGCAGAGTTCCCACTTCGCCGTTGCAACTTTAATCTTGACATAAAAGCGTCAGGGACATTATTTATTGCTATAGAAAAATATGTAATAGATAAATCTTCTAAAATATGCATAATATAAATAAAAGTTAAGTATTTAGCGAATTAACTTATTTGCCTAACTAAAATGTTTAGCATATAAATGTTTAAAGCATATAATTGCAACAAAATATTCTTTAATATGTGCTTAAACCGATTTCAATTGCTGCAAACTGTCAATTACAATAGATTGTAAACTTGCGCTTATTTCTTTTCGATTTCCTTGTGAGTCTAAGCGAGTTACCCTACTTTTAGAGTCACCGCTTTGTGTTCCATTCTCTTCTCGCACAAGGGCAACAGGCGTCTTCTTCGTCCTCAAAAATACTCAACAAAAGCTGCAACTGACAGCAAATATTACATAGAACTGTCAATTGACATAATGGATTTGCCAAAATCCAAACACAACAACAACAACAACAGCAACAGGAAAAGGTGAAATGAAAAGCGAACAAAAGCTCGCGCCTTCCTAAAAAGTTCAGCCCACAAATAAAATGAATACTTCGAAACTGAAGTTTGTTGTGGAGTGTATATTGTGTGTTTATCCCCATTGTTGTTGCTGTTGTTGTTGTGCATCGATTTTCATATATTGGTTAGGCTTGCTACTTGAACTTTGGCTGCTTGTGCGAGTGCGAAGAGTCTGGGAAACGGGGCCCATTGCCTGATTAAGAAATCCTCTTTAATGGCTGTGAAAAAAAAATAAAAATAATATTGTAATCGTCATTTGGCTGTAGCAACCCTCATTGCCTGGTTATACCCTGTTCTAAAGTATGATCTGCAATGGGTTAGGCTTACGAAAACAAGGCCAAAAGTGCAGATGTATATATATATATACTCATACATTAAAAATCTAAAAGAACTTTACTTCTTCATTTCATGTAGAAGAAAGAAACTTCTCCGTTTATTGATAACTCTATTGTAGCAGAGCAAACTTTATAATCTCATTTGTTAACACAATTACAATTAATACAATTCTTTTCCTATTTTTCATATCTGAATTTTGAGCTACAATCGAGACCTCCATTTGTATGGTATCTGCTGGTCGATGATTTCTTTTGATTTGAATATGCCAGTTATTGCGCACACCTCCCTGCTGTGGCACGCCCACTGGCTGATGCCAAGTGCAGCAATGAGTTTGCCTTTTGTTTTTGTTGTTGTTGCGCTCAACTGCATTGCAAGTGAGTCGCGTTTAATTTGCATTGTGTTTGCTTAAACAAAGGTAAAATGAAAAGAAGAAAACAAGAAGGAAAAGAAAAAGTCATTTCACAAGTGCTAGAAGTGCAGAGAATGGAGACAAAGAAAGAGTGGAAGAGGGAAGAGAGAGGAGAGTGGAGAGTGGAGAGAGGAAGTCGCTGGGCCGTCGACTTTTATTAAAAAATTGCACAAATTGCAAATGGCTGCCCCAAAACTGTGTGGCATGAACTTCTTGTGGCAGTGCTATCGATGGGCTTATTGTTATCGCTGTTATGACAGCATTTCTAGGGCTGATTACTGGCAAGAAGAAGATGCTACCGACTACAGACTACAGACTACAGACTACAGACTACAGACTTCAGACTCATCGAATATGCATGAGTTGGGCAAAGGTAGCGCAATAGCTTTTTGCCTTGCTCTGTTATTGCATTGTTATGCTAAAAGATCTCTGCTGTCACTTGCCACGTGCCACATTTGGGCTGCGTGTGTGATTGAAATTGAATTTGAAGCGACTGCGAGAATCCCTGCGCAGCCCAAAATCAGAGTCCACAACCCGATAAGAAACCAGCGCTGCTTTCTCTGCCTGGGATTAGCCAACGCCCCAGCAGAAATAAACTACTTAACTTTGCAACTAGTTAAGCGGCGAGACAATGTGGCAGGCGGCGTTTATCGTTTATCGTGCTGCAGGCGGCAATGATTTGGCAAGTAGCAGACCCAAAAAACCGCTCAAATTGCCTGGTAGGGGGTGGCAACCCTTCTCGCCAGGCATTATCAGCAGCTTCCTTAGCACAGATCTCCGCTCTTCCTGCAATTGTTTGACAGCCGCTTGTCAGTTTTGACAGTTGCGATGAGAGCGTGTTTTTGGTTTGTCATTCTACCGAATCGTCTTTAGAGAGGGGGTGGTATTACGTTGATTAGTTTAGCTTGCATAACTGACACAGACAGAGACAGAGACAGAGACAGGGAGTGAGCGAGCGAGAGGGAGATGGGAGTTGGGAAGCGAGTGGGCGCGAGTGTAGATTGGCAGGTCGTGTGCCGCCTCTTAATTTAGTTTTGTGTGAGATTTTCATTCATTGTTTTCAGATTACAACAAACATAGCCAAGTACTTATAGTCCCACCTATTGTGGTTTATTATATTAGAAAACTGTGAGAATAAAGCGTATTCTGGCAACAAGTTACCAAACAACAATGCGGATATAAACACAATTGCAGCTCTGGTATTGATATTGATTAACTTCTTTGTGTAGGTAAACTCACCCAGCCTCTTGGATATCTCTGAATTATGCATTTTGGGATTATCCTGGGCTATTTTACGTCTCTGTAGACGGGACCAGACCATAAACGCATTCATCGGACGTTTTATGTGCTCCTCATTCTGTCGTTTCGTTGTGTTCTGTATCATCAGGCTGAAGAAGACGTCGCTGTGAAGTGGAGGAGAAGGAATGAATAAGACCGAATGAGAAGAATGAATACTATTCACAACTAATAACTGAAGATCTTAGCAATTAAACATAACTTTAACTACATAAATATGCATTGATCATTGATCTTAATTAGTTGTTGATCTTATTCAGAATTGTAAATCACCTGGCGCTGCTGCCACTGTTCATGAGACTGCCCATATTCTGATGAAGATTGCTGATGGGCGATGCCTGTGAATTGTGGTGCAGATGGGCGGCTGCGGCGGCTGCCATGACGCTGCTTGTGGTGCTGGACGTGGACGTGTGATGCACTGGGGCACTGGAGCTGGAGCTGCCTAGACTATGACCGCCACCTGCAGCCAGATGCTGACCAATGCCGTTGCTATGGGGCTGATGCGATTGAGACTGGGATTGACCGTGAAGAGAACCCGATCCTGAGCCCGTTGGCTGGCTGTGATGGGAGGCAGAGGATTGCGATTGCTGCTGTTGCTGTTGCTGCTGCTGTTGTTGCTGCTGCTGCTGTTGCTGCTGCTGGGCTGCTGCCGCTGCTGCGGCTGTTGCTGCCGCCTGATGATGCTGATGCAATTGCGAGTGCTGTGTGCTCAGGTGATGAGCCGCCGCTGCAGCTGCCGCCGAATGGTGCAAATGTGGATGCAAGCCCAATGCGCTGCTGCCGTTGCCGTTGGGTGAACCGCCGCTGCTGTTGCTGTTGCACTGATGGTGATGATGATGTTGCTGCCCCAATTGACCCAGCGACAATTGTTGGCTATGATGATGGGCGTGGCCGTGGCCGTGAGTCGGTTCACTGCCGTGCTGCTGTTGCTGCTGCTGCTGCTGTTGTTGCTGTTGCTGTTGTTGCTGCTGCTGCTGATGGTGTTGTATCAATTGTCCAAGATGTGTGCCGCTGCTGGAGCTCACCGAGCTCAAATGACTCTGCAGAGGATGTGCGAGCGATAGGCCAGAGAGCGACAGATGTGTGGATAGACGTTCCATCATTTTAAAGATGGAGCGGCAATTGAAGCGCTCGTGGCTCGTGGCCGGATCTGTGTGGTTTCTGTTGCTGCTGCTGTGGTGCTAATGGTGTCGGTGGATGTGCTGATTTGAAGAGTACAAGTGGAGCTGTGGTGCAGAGAACAGGGAAGAGCATATAGAAGACTTTAATAGAGGTTTTCACATAGGAAAATAACACATTTTATTTGAATATATCAAATATTAATATAATGTATTATATATATTATATATTAAAGAGCGAAAAATATAAAGAAAAATCTACAATTTTTAAGCTGAGGAATTTGTTTATTTATATATATAATTTTCAATATGGTAATGTCTACAATGAATGCTGAATGTCTTTAGGCAGACATCTCCTTTACTTTATTATAATTTCTAATTGAATTAATTAATTTAAATTATTCGAAACTTGTCATTGTTTTGCAATTTGAAAGTTTTCAATTTATTTAAAAGTCTGAGACAAATTGTATAAGCTCGATTCTCCCCCTTCTAATATAATTCATGCTTTGTGAGCTTTTGTTAATCAATTAACTAATTGATTTGAGCTCTTAAAAGTGTGTCGCCTGTCGCCTGTCGCCAGCTGCCCCATCCCGCTCCCATCTGTGGCACAATTCAGCTGTAAGGAAAACAATGGACCTGCCCCAGAGCCACTTGCTAGCGGTGGCTGGCGGTCGCCACCTCAACTTGAGACTCGAGACTGGAACTCGAAACCTTTTACTGTATGGCCCATTGTATTGGCCGAATGTCAACCCTTGTAAGGACGGTCTGCACACGCCGTCACAACGTCGTCCAGAACGAAACCCATAACGTCCTGTTCATTATGCATCGGGGCACTTGAAATCCATTTCTTTTTACCCCAAGTTGCTTATATTATATATATATTTTTTTTAAATACGGTCAACTCAGTTCAGGTCAGGTCAGGACAGGGCAGGGCAGGTCATCGTTGGCGCTGATAGGCTTCAAAACTCTCGGCATTTCAATTCACATGTGCGTGCATTATAATCGGGATTTATGTGGTCCACTTGATGCCCCATCCCCCATCTCAAGCGTGGGTCGCATCGCATTAATGTGTTAAACACACATCGTATGTTGTTGTGCCCAAAAGGGTTCCCAACCTTATGGCCAAGAAGCAGTTGCAGTTGCCGTTGCCGTCGCCGTTGCCAGCGTCCGTCTAAACGCTTTCAATTTGCTTAATGGTCCAATAAGGCTGACGACGATGCTTCGGTTTCTGGAGTACAATTGAGTTGGGTGTGCGAAAGACATTTGAGACTCGATATGGACTCCACATGGCCATCATCGTGTATGCTCTGCTCTTTAGCGTACATAATGCTCAACAAATGTGTCATCTGCACTGCATATTTGCATAGAAGAAGGTTCTCAGGGGCTGGGCCAAAGGTGTGGGTGGTGTGTGGTGGCGGTCTGTGGTTGGAGCTGTGTGTCTCCCACTTCCAAGGCAAACTTTCAAGCAATTAAATTTGATATGCTGAATGCGTATCTCTTGGAAAATAACTCAGGAATACGCAAAATATTACAAACTATGTGAAAGAATTTCCTAGTTTTTTAAACATATAATAATTTATTTATGCGAATAATTTCGCCATAAATCCTCATTTAAATTGACTTCAAATTGTTGAGATTTGTATAAACGAAATCAACTGAAGTATTGCCAGTGAAGTTATTTTTAAAGTGATCTGGTTTAGTTATTTCCCTAGAAATTGATCAATTTATATTGTTAACTCTCTTTTACATTCACATTGAATTTACTTTTGTTAAATTTGATATTTTTTTATTTAACAAATTTTTTTTACATTGAATTTCCTTCTAGCATCAAAGCCTTCAACAACTTTCCCAGGGAACAAGCGGTCAATCGATTGCGACTTTATGGCCAATTCGCAGTGCGTTTATCTTAACTGTAATAACCGTTATTATTATGTTGATTGTTGTTGTCTTTTGGGCCTGACAGTGTTAATCCTTTGCCGTCCGTTATCCTTTTGCCTGCCCATGCCGTGTCCATAACTCTTGTGTCCTACGACAACTGCGACATCTGCGGCTGCTTCCGGGCATTATCCACTTGGTGTTAAAGTAAAAATTGCCCAGGCATGCGTATTAAGCATGAAATTTATTTAAAAGAGAAACAACAACCTGCTGAACACAGACACACACAGAGAAGGGGGAGAGGGGTGGGGCGAGAGGGGAGAGGGTTGTAGGGACACTCATATTTGTAATCTTTATGGAGTGCAAACAAATTTCTGTGTTGTCAAGCTTGTCAAGGAGGGGAGCGCGGTGTGCATCGCGTTGTGGCAGCAACTGCAACTGCAACTGCTGCTGCTGCGGCTGCTGCTGCTGCTGGTGCTGCCAAATGTGGTGCACGATTGTAGCTGGTGTGCACCACAGGCAACCACCAGCACCGGTTGCACCACCAGCTGTGCACAAATTGCACTCCAGATATTTTTATTTGCTGTGAATATCAACGACAAATGCTACCAACGATAAGAACTCCAAAAACTTTAGCCCAAAACCCGCAGAAGAAGCCTAAAACTAAGCCCAAACCTAACTCGGCCCACTCAGCTAACGGCAAAGTGTTAGCCGAGAAATTATCCATCAAAATAGACAGCGTGGGTTGCTTTAGTTACCTTAAGTTCTAATTCTCAGGTCTCAGTTCTCAATTGCTTAGCTTTCTGCTCTCTCTCTCTCTCTCTCTCTCTCTCTGTGTTGGGCGTTAATCCAGTAACACCAGTAAAAGCGTTAATAGATATCAGCCAAGTTATTTATGATCATTGCAACGGCTGCGTTCGTCTACGCGTTTCGCTTTGTTATGCAAATCTCCGGCGGCCGATTCTTTCACGCAGTAGGAGTAAATTACTCCCGGCTGGCCATAGGAGCAAATTCTTATACCCTGCAGTGTGATTTGGCAAAGGGTATGTTATTTGCTAAGCTAAAACTAACACTTAAAGAGTAACCAACTATGCATTGTACAGGGTATTATTTACACAAATATTCCTAGTCTGGCATACCCTATTTAGTAGAGGGTATTCTACTCTAGCATAGTTTGCAATTGGGATTGTTAGTTTACTACTTACTACTACAGAGTATGTCCTAGTCGATCATTTTGTTGCTTTCAGCATTCCGATTTGGAGCAGAGAAGGCGTTGCGGTTGTTACCTAGCAACTGGTAAGTGGCTACCCGTTGTCGTTGCCAGACCGCGAGACTTGCAGACTGAATGACTGCGATTTGATGGGAACAAAAGGGAAGGAAAGGGAAGTGTGCAACTGTTCAACTGTTCAACTGCTCCACTGTTGAGCTGGACAGTTTGGGGTCCCCAGACTGTGGCTTCTCGTTCATTTGTTCATCCGTTTGTTGCAATGTCAAACAAGAATTATGATCGGCTTAGCCACATGCTGAGCCTGCGCAAGATGCAAGATGCAAGAGGCTGGAGGCAAGATGCCCAGCCGAGGCAGCTTCAGCTACAACACTCTGGAGTGGCAGTTAGGCTCAACATTCAAGATTCAAGAGTAAAGAATCAAGAATCAAGAATCAAGAATCGAGAATTGTGAATCGAGAATCTCAATTCAATACAGGTAGAGCTTTAAGTGTCTCCACTTTGTGTTGAAATGTATCGTTCTGCTTCCACTTATGCTCTGTCTTTGGCTCTTGCTGCCTCTTGATCTGTCTCTGTCCCAGTCCAATCCCTTTTTCATAACCATTGAAAAGTGTCTCTTGGGCACACGCTGTGATTGTGATCCGTAGCCCTAAGCCGCTGGGGCCCCCTAATGTTTGTAATTAAGAACTTTCACACTCGCAACAATCGCATCGTAAATGTATCTCTTGGTTTAGTGTCAAGTTCGTGCCAAGGGCAAAACTCAAAACTCAAAACAACAACAACAACAACAACAAGAGCACAACATAAAAGTACAACAAAAATCTTATATGAATATTAATTAGAATTTCAAGTTTTCTTTCTTTGTTAACTCTTTAGTCTTGTGCGAATATATTGTTGTCATCCAAAGTACAGCCTAACATTTAGACGAACACATGTTCTTCTATTTGCACTTCATTTGTAGACACACTTAGATTCCTCTTCGTTGGGAATTTTGATAACAACAAATAACGACTCTATTTACACAATTGTATTAAGTATTTAGTCGTTGGCAGTTGCGTCTAGTGCCGCAGCTAGTTTCGCTACAATATTTCATGAAATGTTCTTATTTGTTCATTATATTTAGAAGTATTTCGCACAAATTGCGTAGAGAAAATACTTGGATGTAACAACAATTCTATGAATTCGCAAAAACAGAACGAAATGTTATATAAATATTAATGCTCTTCTCTCGAAATAGATTAGTTTTAGTTTACTTTATCGAATTTAAATAGAAAACTTTAGATATTTAAGCAGAAATTGAGGAACATTTACTAGTTTAAATATAAATTCCCTTATGATTATTATTTGCTTCAAATGAACGTTTACTTATTTTATAGAAAAACCATTCATAAATTACATTAGGTTAAGTTTACTTAACTTATGTTATGAACAGTCTTCAGCCCTGGCTTTTTATTATACTTTTTTAATTGTATGCCTTCGAAGCCAAAGAAAACAATAAGTGAATGAGCCACAAGCTCGCTCAGAAGTAGGATGTGAGAATGGTTAAGAGAGATTGACACGAGCGAAACGAACGCATAAAGATTCCGACAATGATGATTCTGCATAAGTTGAATGATTATTCAAAATTTAAATGGACAACTCAAAATGAAATTACTATTTTAAAAGCAAAAGACTTAAACTTCGAAATTACTTTATTATGTTTTGATTATTACGTGATATTTCTATTTATTTGTGAAGGGGAAACTTTGATTTGGGTTCATTCCTTAATGGATCTGCTAACATATCAATTAGTTTATGCAGAAATGCATTTGTAATTCACGATTGAACTATTTGCTTACAGAATTAATCATTTCTAAGCCTTAGACGAATTTTAATTGAAAAACTATTTAAATAAATATTCTAACATGAGATTTGCTTTCAAACTTTTAAAACTTCCTTTTGGTCTTACCTTGAATGGCGCTGCATGGCCTTTGTATTTGCTGGGCCGCAATGAGAATCGAAATATATGTAAATTCTCTATAAGTAATTCTTAATACCTATTGAATGTATGGTTGTATGTAGTTATGACTGCAGTGGCGATTTGTTGTTTTTAAATTCCATAAATCGTTGAGTTGTGTATAATTTTCTTAAACAATTTATGTTTACGAGCGACTTTTACGAGCTTAACTGAACTGATCGGCTTGAGATGTTGTATCTGTATCTGTAGTTGTTTTCGTTGCTGCGGTTGGTGGTGTTGTTGTTGTTGTTGTTTTGGTTGTTGTTTGTTTTACACATTACACATGTTGGAGATATCACTAGTTTATGTTTATTTATTTTCTTTATTTGTTTGTGATGGCATTTTTTGGGTGCTTCACTCATTCATTTATTCATTCATTCGGCATGGGAATGACGCTTGTTATTGTTAAACATTAATATAAGTAGCTTATGGTCAAGATTTCACGATTTAATGAGCAATATAAATACGTTTTCTTCTATTTGTATATTAATTCTTATTTGATTTGACTTTGCCGTGTGAAGGATGCTATAATTCCAATTGGACTGTTGAGCGGTTTTTGTTAATATTATGCAACACTGTATTTGAACGAGTTGAATGTTTGTTGTTGTGGGTCAGTTATGTATTTGTTTAACCGTCGGCTGAGCGTTTCGTAAAGTTGATGCAAAGGGCAATACTTGCAACTGGCAACTGCAACATGACAAAACAACAAATTTGCTTATTGCCACAAACGTTTTTCCGGTCTGCTTGTTGTTGTTGTTATTATTATTTAACTATGGATTAAAACTAAGGCCGTCGCTGCTGCTGCCACTGCTGCTGCTGCGACTGAGGTTGCTATTTCTGCTATTTCTGCTGCGGCTGCTACGGCTGCTGCGACTTCTAAGCGCTGCCTTTAGCTCGGCGGCTATTCAACGGATACGTTCCGACGCGTAACTAAAAACTTGGCGCGCGCTCTCACACGAGCCACAGACGAACGAGTCGCACGGACTTGTCATTTTTTGGGGGGTTGGCTGCAGCGATACCGACACCGACAGCGATAGCGACAGCGGCCAGCAAAAGCTACAAAAACAACGTGGGGACACACTAACATATACGCACACACACACACACGCGTACTCACACATGCACAGACAGCAGGGAGCCAACAGCTTTGCCCATGCAAACTTTAAGTTGTTCGCTCAGCATCGGATTCTCTCTCGCTTCACTCTCACATATACAACGGGTTGGCAGCAGCTTTTTATTGGTTTATTTGTTTGATTTTGTTGTTGATT
This sequence comes from Drosophila macrospina, assembly GCA_035042075.1. Lineage (NCBI taxonomy): Eukaryota > Metazoa > Arthropoda > Insecta > Diptera > Drosophilidae > Drosophila > Drosophila macrospina. The sequence goes on from JAWNLW010000591.1 coordinate 5,626,829, forward strand.
AATAAGTATTTTTTTCTGATGACAATTTGTAACATGTGAAAAAACGCGCTGAAACATAAGAACATTTTGTGTGCATGCAAATGAGAGAGGCATACATATGTATGCATACATACATGCATGTGTATATGTGTGGGCAGCGCAGTCAACGTAAACGCAAACGCAAACGTCAGCGTCCAGGTGCAGGTGACACTTGGACCAAGAAAAAAACAGCAAAGAAATGCGACGCTTAAAAAGAAAAAAGAGCACAACTGAGTTGAGTGCGCTCTCACGCACGAGCAAACAAGCGAGCGAAAGAGACAGAGAGCGAGAGAGCGCAAGCAAAGAGCGCCAATTGAGCGCCAAGCCTTGCAGGTGTTGCCTTATTGGGCAAGCGAGACGACACTACTGTCAAGTCTCGCCATCGTTGTTGTCGTCTATTGCTGCTATTTGCCGGCTGGTGGGCGTTTCCAATTGGAAATGGCTCTGCGACTGCGAGCAGCTGTCGCCGACGCCGCTGCTTCTGGTTGGGGGAAGTATTTTATATGGTATGGGAGTCGAAATCAAATGGGAGTCGCTTAGGAGTATTTTTTTCTTTTTTTTTCCGTTGTATTTTTTGTTTATTTAACGCATTTACTTAGTGCTTCACAACTATCGAAAGCAAAATCAACTAATCTTAATGGACACTTTTCAGACTGATGCTGATTTTTTAGGCTGCTCAACTTTTTTTCCATATATTTTCTCCTTTTTGGCTAATTTACGTGGGCGCTTTAAAAAGCGTCCTTTAAATACGTTGCAGGGCAGCAGCTGCTTTTGCCCTTTCCCCTTTTGCATTCATGCAGCGTTTTGTTCTGTTAATTTCCTTGGTGTCCTGTTGCCCATGACGACGACAGCGACGTCAACGGCGACTGCAACAGCGACAGCTCCATTTGTCGCCATTGTTCTTAGAGCTTTTTGTATGTCTGCGTGGGTGTGTGTGCGTGTGTGTGTGTCTGTGTTTCTGTGTGTGTTGTGCAGGTGTTTGCTTTTGTTTCACGGGGCGGTTTTTAACGCTGATTTTAATTTTGTTCGACTGCCGCCTCATCTTGCACTTGGGTTTCATTTTAATTAACAACAAACTAATGATAAATGCATACAAAACTCAGCGTAATGCTCTAATTCTAATTCTAATTTCAATTCAAATTCAATTTGGTTCTAATGACTTGAGCTGCTCTACCACTCGGCTTAACTAGACAGCCTGAGTGGGAGTTAGAGAGAGAAAGAGACTGACAGAGAGACTGACAGAGAGAGAGAGAGAGAGAGAGAGAGAGAGAGAGAGAGAGAGAGAGAGAGAGAGAGAGAGAGAGAGAGAGAGAGAGAGAGAGAGAGATGGAAAGAGGAAGGGTATATGGAGCTCATCTCTGTACTCGTTACCTTTTTTGCCAATTGTCAGTCCACAATTGCAAGTTCTGAACAATAGCGCACGTTTTTCCAGCTCTCTTTTCACTAACTAACTGACTGAGTGACGATTGCAACTGTGCCATTCACATTCACAATGCGGGGGCAGTTCCAGTAGTACTTCAATTATTGCAACATTGCATTTTTATGATAATTTTTGAAGACCACTTTTAAAATAATTGAATTGGTTGTAAAGTATTCAAGCAACTATATACAAATAAATTGTTTTATTGTAATTATGGCACATACATACTTTGTTACATAATAATTTTATAATTTTATTATAATTAAACTCATAAATTGCTTAACACTTCTGCAACACTTGCTTACAACTTATAGAACATCCCCTTGAACGCATTTGGACCTGGCTTTTGGTGCTCGCTATGTACTTGGCTCTGGCCCATTGTCTTGGGCAATGCTTCTGTCCCTATCTGCATCTCTCTTGCCGTTAGTCGGCCATTGTTGTGACATAGCATACCCTGTACTGCACTACAGGTCATATTAGCTAGAGAAGAACTTATATAAGAATTTAAACCAAAGTTGCATACGATATAAATGATATTTAAAATATAAACATAGGAAATGTTAAGATTATAAAGTTCCCGATTAAGAAGGGCATTTAGATAGTCGTTGATTAACCCCAAAATTCGTATGCTTTCTCTGTTTGCATTTCGCAATGCATTTGTTTGTTCGTTGTGTGCGTTGTCTGTTTGTCTATTCGCCCGTTGTTGTTCGTCCGTTTGTTTGTTTGTCATATTTATCATGGCAGTTGCTTTTGCCATTGCATTCTCTTTGCACTTGCAAATAAATGTTAATGAGTAGTTGAACAAAAAGCCGCTGACAATGCAATCTGAGCCCCGTCTTCAGTCAGTGAGTCGACTGAGTGACTGACTGACTGCCTTTAAAATGCAACTGAATATAATGAATACAAATACGAATACAAATAAAAATACGAATATAAGCATTACTTGCCTGGTTTTTATTCAGATTGCAGTCTTGAGACAGCTTTAAATGTATGCAAATGCCACAAATCAGCGGCAATTGAATGGACTCTAATGCCTAAATCGCTGTTGTTGTTACTAATCTTATTGTTGTTGTTGTGGTTGTTGTTGTTGTTGTTGTTGTTGTTGTTGCTATTGGTATTCGGTATTTGGGGGCAGGTGCTGCCACACATTGTTGCCAACTCATTTCAATGGATCTCTTTCTAAAGACCCACACAACAAAGAACCAAAAATGGAGACGACAACGAAGCCGTTGCCATGTAAATTTTGCACTTTTTGTTGCTCATTAATGTTAATCAAAAATGGGGGAAGAAATTGCAAAAGAGCACAAGCAATGTAACAGACTTGACAGTTTCTCCTATGCGATACCCTGTACTTTCTATTGTTATATACAGTTATATTATAGACAATATCATTCAAGATAGACATATTTACATAGATATAAATACTCTCTACAAAGTCTATAAGTATCATAGATTAAGTTCTGCATATTGATTTTGCTATATTATTGAAGTTTATTATGTTTCGCTCTCACAAACATAATATACCCTACTTCTTGTATTATTTGCAATGCGTAGGCAACCCTATTTTGGCCCATTTGTGTAACACTCCTATTTGGGTTAGCTACAGTCGCTGCTTCTGGTGAGTTTTATAGATAAACATCGGCTACAGTTACATAGGCCACAAAGCAAACAGTTTTGCAGAAGGCTCAATCGATTGATTTATCGATAACAATCAATCGGACAGCTTGACAATATAAAAACACACACGATCACACAACCGAGATATTCATCTTTTGGCTGAATGCGTTTAATCCTTGCGAATTTCAAACGGCAAACAAGGATTAAACACACACACAAAGACGCACACACACACATATGTAGATTTGATAGGTACTTTTTTGGGTTAGAGATAAACGGTTCTTTGAGATTTGCTGCAAATTGATAAGAAAATCCGCCAATTTCTTCTTCTTCGATGTGAAGATTATTATTTTGAGATGTAAGGCAACATATGTGAGTTGTCTGAGTTGTCTTTGTAGTCTATCAAACTACACAAAGAACAGAGTTCCATTGAGAAGTTCTGTGAAGCGGTAAAGAAGTGCTGCCAATTCCAAGTTATAACATATTCTATAACCGTTTTGTAGTGTAAGGTATTACCGTTTTGCAGCAGGTTGCAGGATGCCCATCAACGCCCACATAAATTGGATGATATGTGTGAAAAGAGCAAAGTAGTATAAAGAAAACCCTTCAACATTGGATTTTGTCAACGAGAAGAATGTATGGAATTCGAGGAAACTGTTGAAAAGCGCAACAAGACAAAAAAAAAAAGGAGAGAAAAATGAAAAATAAATAAGAAGAAAGAATGAAATCTAAAAATAGGATAATACTAGGGATAGTTCTATTCACCTGGAACGCCAGAAGAACGCATGTAATTGACTTTTGTCTCAGCATTTTTCATTCATCGATGCCAGACAAAAGGGGAGAGAAGTGTGAGCGGTGCTGCAGCCGGTGCGACAATTCATTGAGACCAGACAGACAGACTGGCGACCCGAAGTCCCTAACGAATCATCTCGCTCTCTCTCTCTTTCTCTCTGTCCCTCTATCGCTCTGTCTCTCTATCTGTCTCAATGGCCAAACGTCTCTCAATGGCGCAACGTGCGGTATCTGTGACTGAGACTCTCTTATTCTCCTTTGCTAAGGATACGCCGAAAAAGTGTCAAAATTCCTATAATCCTCTTAAAGGTGTTTTAATGCCCAGCCGGTCAAACGACTTCTCCTGCTCCTACTCCACCTTCACGTTCTCCCTCTCCCTCTGCTCCTCTCTTTCTCACCTTCTACTGCTCTTGCTGCTTGTTCTACTTTGCCACCTTGTGCCTTGTGCGTTTCACATGAATGAATTTTCAATTTGCTTCAGTGCATTGTCTTGGCAACGGGCAACGGACAACGGGCAACGAGTCGCCGCCCGCGTCCTGCCATTCAATGTGGCACGTAGGTGTGTTTTTTTCATTTTGAACGCGTCATTGTCTCTGCTTTTGGCCAGAACAATGCCACAGCGGGTAACGGGCAGCGGGCAGCGGGTGCAGCGAGCATTACGAATGGCCGAATGGCCGACAGGATAACACTTTGCATCTTTTTCTTATAGCCCGAAACGGCTACCAATAAACAATAATGCCAACAAAAGTGCGGCACAAACGCTTGCCACAGACAAGGTCAAGTGGCTGTCTGCATACAGTAGACTGCTAGAGCAAATAAGTACTTTTCCCATGCCTCAGTTGATCTGATATCACAGCCTTTCTTGCCACGTAATCATCTGCATTTAAATCGATCGATCGATCGATGCGCTTATTGAATGCTGACTTCCATTAGGCATACCAAACTGATTTGAACTTCCAACTCCAATTCCCATCTCCCAGTCTGGGAGTCTGTCCAACTGTTCAATCTGCTGCAGACTCAGCATCTGTAAATGATTTGGCATTTTAGTGTACAGCAAAAGGGAATACGAAGACGAGGGAAAAGCCAAAGAAATAACATAAAAAAAGGAGATATTAATGAAAGGTAGCTCCAGCTACAGCAATCGATTGGTCAGCGCGACAGGCTGTCTGGTTTGTCTGGGTTGAAGTGACTGAGGTTATATTAGTAGATATATTATACAGTAATGCTACTAATTTTAGCAATTACTACAAGCTCTGTTAAACATAGACTGTTTGCTTAAGTATCTTTATTTGCTATCAGATTAAAGGAAATTATTATTAACATGCAATAACTTATATCTTTGAACTATCAAAGTGTTTGTTTTAGTGTCATAAAATAGTTGTAAATATGAAGTTATATTGAGTTAATTGTTTAAAGAGTGTATTCTATACTTAAAGTATAATCTACAAGCAATATATATACTATATAACTAAGTAATTAACCATTTATGTTACCACATTTTCTATTCTCTTCTATCAATTCAAATGAACGAGACTAACCTTATTAACTGCCTCGCATTACACGAAAATCATAGATTATTGACTGTTATTGAAATTATCCTGCCGTTTCGACATATGTCAGGCAGGCAAACGTAATGTCCTTTCCCTGTTCTCCTGCTCGATTTGCATTTGCAAAAATTGAAAGTCGCAAAGTGAAAATCACAATTCAATTGAATTCATTTCACAGTTTTTCGAGATGCCTATCATAAATTCGCATAAATTAAATCGGTTAGGCCAAACCGATACGCAAATGTTGTGTGCTATTTTCCGGGAGAGGAAAGCCGGCAGAGTTGCGAAAAAATTGAAAAGCAAAACGAGACACGACACGACGCATGCTGACAAATGGAAAACATTTGTAATGGCCATTAATCGATGTTGTTATTGTTGTCTCTGCGTAAATGCAAATCGTATGTGCGTATGTGTGCGAGGAAGGGTTACTGCCCGTAGGTGTGAGAGGGGGTAGCGGTTAGACTGCGGACTGTGGGCCTTGCCATTTTAATGAAGCCATTAAAAATTGCTGACATTTGTCGGTTTGTCGGGGCGTTGCCAATAAAATTGTTAAATTGTAAAAATGTGAAATTGTAAAATCGTAAAATCGTTAAATTGGCAAATTTGTTGCCGCACCACGCCCACTTTTCTTTTCTTCTATTATTCATATATATATATATATTTTTTTTGGTAATGGAAAGATCTATCGATTGTTGTGCCCTGCCATTTGGGGTGTTAAAGGGTTACATCTTCGTGTTCTCACAGCGCCGCGTGCAGTTGCCCAGTTTTGTACAGAGTTTGCCCATTAAATTTGCCACGCCCGAAATTGTATAATTGCCAAATGCTGTGCGCCCCATTCAGGTTCTTAAACAGTTAAGCTCGCTTACAACCGTTACAATTTCTGTGGCGAGTGAAAAAGAAAACCGTTAAGGCGCTCACTTGTTACAACAATGAAAACAACAGCAACAACAACGAGAAATATATCAAATGAAAAACTGGAAACCATGAGACAAAGTTGTCACTGCAAAATGGACGCGGATAGGAACGGTAAACGCAAAACGTATCAACTTTAATTTGAATTCAATCAAAAGGGTCTCAACATTCAACATTCAACATTCACTATTCAGTGTTCAGTATTCAGTATTCACTTCAATGCTATTCACAATTCACGGTCACTTTCGCTGGCAAACAACAATCGACCTCATCAGCTTCTCCGCTGCTGTTTCTCTTGCTGTTGCTGTTGCTCTCGATCTTTAGTTCCTCTTCAAGTCCGGCGCAGCTTCAAAGGGCGGCAAATTCATATCCTTTGATTTGCATATAAGGCGGACAACAGCAACAACAGCAACAACAATCAGCATTCTGACCCTTCGGCTCCCCGACAAAACAAACAAACTTGCTACACTTATGTCGCGCCTCGGAAGTTCATCATCATCATGATGATGATCTGAAGATCATCCACATCAATTTACGCTCGCGATCTTTGCGCGCTCGCAGCTGCTGTGACTCAACCTTCGATCCTATAGTCCTTCACTCCTTGTGGAATCTTCATATCATCAGTCCTTCCATCAGCTTCAGGTTAGTTCGCGCGCTGTCAGAACCAATCAAGTCGACACTCTTGACACAAAACGATGCGTAACTCTTCGAGAGGTTGCATGCAACGAATTGCCGAACGTTGGCAATTCATCAAAGGACCGTGACCAGTGCCCCTTGGTTATGGCTCTGCAGCTCTCAGGATCGCTAATTTGGATAACTTATGGATAACTCTCTCTCTCTCTCTGTTTCTCTGAAGTGCCTCGCAGCTGTCCAGCCATATATGACAATAGCCAGCCCTAATTACTGACTAGTCATTGCCTATAATTCAGGGTCAGAAAGTCTCTGCAGACTTCATACATTGGTAGATGTATCCAGCCATTTCTCAGATTCTTTATCAAATTGATAAGTTGCATTATTATTATTCATTTAACATATTTAAGTTAAATGCCAGCAATTTATATAATGCATTTTCCATAAATATGACTTTGTTTATTAAAGTTAATAATTCAATAAGAAAATTTAGCTTCCTCTCAAAACTTTCCCCTTTCCGTGTCTGTTTGATATCTAATATACGCTAGACCGTATCATACTTGATCCTTGCTCTCTTTTGGTCACCTATCGTTCACCTCTCTCGCTCTCTCTCTCTCTCTCTCTCTCTCTCTCTCCCTCTCTCACTATCTTACCCGTTGGAAAACAAATGCCAGCTAATTGCAGGCCAACAGCATCCTGCCATTCTTGATTCATTATCTTTCGATTCGTTTTCTTTTTTTTTATGACTTGTGTTTTCAACTTTTGAACTCGTTTAAACCTATGAATTTAATTTAATTTAAACTTTAGCCCTAGATGTACTGCTTGCTGTCAATTGTCCCTGTTGTGGCACAGTTTGACCCTTGTCGCATTGTCTTTACCTGATGCAGAGTCGCGATCCTTTGCTGTAAGTTGCAACCCTTTTGTCACCTCTTAATTTGATGAACTCACTTCCGTTTGGGCCTTGCCAATCCAAAGATTCAGCATCGCATCGCATCGGATCGCATTGGAATCTGGATCAGGATGAGGATCTGTCTGTCTTGTCTTGATCTCAAGCCGGTCTGCTGCCTTGTCAGTTTTGATTAGTTGAACCACTTCAGGTCGCACGTATCGCTGTCCCGTGTGGGAATGCGAAACGAGTCCTTTTACCTGATCGTAATACGAGCGACGAGCGATCTTACGATAACGCAATCTTCTAGCCTCTTGTGCAATTCCATATTGCACGTCCGAGAGTTGAGGTGGTGTTGCTTTCCATAATTTTCACATGACCAAAAGAGCTTAAGATCAAGTTAGCCATCTAAGCTGACAGCTGGCAGCCCCTTATGACAGTTCGCGAAACGCTAATCCCATCATAAGTAAGCTCGCCTCCAGTTCTGTCCCAAGGAGCTGTTCCCAACTGTTTCTGTTTCTTCTCCATTTCAAATTCAATTTCAGTTTCATTTGTTATTTCTTATTTATTTGTTGTTGTTGTTGTTGTTGTCTTTTCTTTATATTTGTTTTTTTGTTATTTGCTTAGAAAGTTTTCCAAACATTGCCAAGTTAATCCCGCTAACCTGTTTTCCTGGCCCAGCCTCGACTAGCCCTATCGCTGGCAGCATTATGCAAATTGCAAAGCAATTTAAAAACTATTTTCTAGGGAAACAGCGAGCGGGGAGGGGGAAGGGGAAACCCCCAGCTGATGATCAATAATAATCATAATGACAGTTTTAAGTGGGTTAGCCTGGCCCTACGACCATTGTGCATTTGCATTTGTATGTTAATGCCAACAGCCGCCTTGATGGATAGCTGTCTGTCTCAACTCAACTCGACTCAACTCAACTCAACTCGACTCATCTCTTGGCATCATCTCTTACATCATACTAAATACAATATGCAACCTTACATTGCTTCTTTTCATACGCATTTCCCATTCTATTCCTGCAGATCCTACGAAGCAATCAATCAGCTTATCGCTCGGCTTCATTATGATTATGGGCTTGTCCTTCATCCAACCGCATAGATTCAGCATATTCGCATATTTAAATGCATTCAAATGCCAATTTTTATGCCAAGATTGTCAAGATGCTCAATGCCTAATCCGACTGCCTCTCTCTCTCTCTATCTCTCTCTGCCTCTCTGCCTCAACCATTTTAAGTTGCTTTGAGGTTTTCCTTTTGAACTGGCTCCACACAAAGCGACAAGAAAGAAAAGAAGAAAAAAATGAATATCTGCCCATTGTTGGACCTTGCCTCTATTAATTCCTTTATAATTTGCGCCTGACTGGCCAGGCTATAAGGGACAGTCCACCTCTTGGCCACTTCAACTCCCACGCACACACACACGGACCACAAACAATGTGTGAGTAGCTGAGCAGATTATGCATTGCTCGACTCTGTTGTTACCCTATGCTATATGTTTAAGAGCGAGAGAGAAAGAGAGAGCCAGAGAGAGAAATATATATTATCTTTATTGTTCCAATTTGTTAAGAGAATTTAATTGAATAGATAATACTTAAAATATAATATTTGGCATAGTTTATTATTTAATCATCATTAATAATATATTATTTATTAATTTAAATAAGTATATCATCTGAAATATTTATATAATATTCTTTTCTATCACAAAAAACTGTTGCAACTCCTAATAAAATATATACAATATTTCTCAAGCCTTAAGAATATTTGTTGTCTTAGCTAATATACCCTTTGTCCACTCTAGCGCTGGGTATGACAAACAAAAATATGAAAGTTCCAATAAAAAAAGAAAAAATGAAAAATATGACAAGAGGCAAAGAGATGAAAAAAGAAGGAAAACTCAAGTATTTGTCCTTTTTTGTGTATGTGTGTCTGCGTGTGTGTGTGTGTGTGTATGTATGTATGTGTGTTGAGGGAAAAGCCAAGATTTTGCGGGTGTCCAGTTGGGGGATCCTTGAGTCGCAAAGTGGCCACTGATGCGTGTAACTAACTGAATGGTCAGCCACAAATCGGATTAGCACTCGTCCTCAATTCAATTAGGTGACAGTAAAGCTCTGAGCGAAAGGTGCAAATTGCCTGGCCAAGATGGGAAACGTATTTGGGGCGGGGAAGGGGGAAGCGGAAGTGGGATGCGCCTTGTGGCAGGCCTGACTTTTTACTGCCACTAATTGGCCGCATCCTGGGCAAAGACACAGTATGTCCTTTTCTCAGCGCCATAAATTAGAAGTTTGCCAATGGGTTGACTTCGGTTTTTTTAGTAGGAAAATTCAATGAAAATTAGCGCATCCCATAAATTGTACCCTAATTTTCGGCACAAAACCTAATGATGCCACAGGGCATGTCCAGGCCCATAAAATGCAACTTACAAGCTGAGAAAATGTTGTGCCTCGCAAAGGGGGTTGGCCCTGGCCCGAAAAGACAATCAAGGACTGACCCGAGGGCGGACGGACGGAAGTTGTCTTACCTTGAGGGATTGTCGCCAGGCAAAAAGGATAATCAAAAATTTGTAAGACCTACAACAAAAGGGGAGGGAGATGCAGGAGGAACAGGAGCAGGAGAGAGAAAGAGAGACCGCGCGCAGGGAAGGGGAGAAAGCATAGCGAAATTTATGTGTTTATGCTGCATTTCCATGCTTGATCCGAAAGTTTTCCATTGTCTTCAGTTTCCTCAATTTGGAAAGTGCTTTGGCTTTCCATGAGATACAAATTTCTATAAGTTTTTCAGCTGCGCTGCAAACGTTGGCGATGAGAAATCGCTCGAACCAATAGAACAATGAGAACTTAATAACAAGAGCAACAAATAACAAATAATAATAACAAACAAACAACAGCAACAACAACAACGCAACAAGAGAAAATATATGAAAAATGCAATGCATAACACAACGCATTTTTTTCGGTGCTTTTCTTTTCTTTCTCTTCTTTTATTCTGTATCTGTATCTGTCGGCTTAAAGGCGTGAAATACAACAATAACTATAAATATTTGTTAGTTATTGCTGTTGTTGTTGCTGCTGCTTCTCAGTTTTGGGCATATTTTCATATGCTGTTTAAGTAGTTGTGATTGATGTGCACAGCGCGCGTGTTGAAAGATGCGCGTCGAGGCGATTTGTATCTGTAAGATACGCGGAAGACAGTTTCAGGGCAAGGGGGGTGCTGGCTGCTTAGCTGTGCCTTTGTATGTTTTAATATGCGAGACTCACACTTCAGGAGAAGAAGTTTGAAAATAAAACGTTTGCAGCAAGCTAATAATGTTATCGATATGTTTTCGATAACACAATTTAAGCAGTAATATAAAGATTTAAAGTGCAAACATCTTTAAGCCAACTTATTACATAAATATATATTTTAACATATGAAAAATATAGCTAAAATATTTATCTAAATATTTATATATAAATTTCTATAGTTTTAGTTGATTACAACTTTCAGTGTGGACCCAAAGCTCAGCTTTTCCCAAGCCCGTATTCTTCGCATTGGCTGTCATTGTTTTTCCACGCTTTTTCCACTCAGAACTGTCGCATTGATAAATGAGCTTAGCTTGGTGGACAGTTACAATGACAATTGGCTTTTTGTGTAAGTTGCTTATAATTAAAATTTTGTGGCACAAACAAAAGGGCCAACAAACAAGAGCGACTACTTAGAGCCACCGAAAAAGAAACGGCCCGAAAAAGTAGCGAAACGAATGCCACAAAAGCAACAGCAACAAACGAGAGAAAGGCAATAAGCAACAACAACAATAAGCAACAACAAGCAACGACAAACAACAAACAGCGAAGCAATCGAATAACAAAAGCCCACAAATCGGATTGCGGCCTGGACCTTTTCATGCCGTTCAATAACTAAACAACAACAACAACAACAACAACAACAGCAGCAACAACAACAACAGCAACTACAACAACAAACAAATATTTGTCATTTGAACGTGTAATATGGCCAACTGACTGTCTAACTGATTGTATCTTTCGCTCTGTAAATGAATCTGTATCTCTAACGCATTTCTATTTCTAGTTAGAGTCTCGCAACGGTTCCAGCAGCGGTTCTGCAACTTTTGATTTCGATTGCTACCAAGTTGTTTTATATAGCGGTCAGCCCCCGCCTTTCCCCACATGCCCCTCTTGGGCTTTGGGGCTTGCGCAATTACCAATTGTCAGCTCGTTTCTAATATGCTCTATGTCTTTTGCAAAGTCTGAATGGTTTAGCTACCAAGTAATCAAGAATGAGATACAGATACCCTGCACCATTTTAAAATGAATCAAACTCATATATTTTATATGGTAATTCAGCATCAAAATCAACATTTATTATCAGCCAATTAATTAAGGAAAACTATTAACACATCAAGAGTTATATTTTCGCATATAAATTGTCGTTTATGTTAATAAACTTTACAAAAGACCTGTGTTCTTCTCTTAATATTAGATAAATCTATTGATAGTCTGCTTGATAGAGCTTCGTAAATCAAATAGTTCTCATGACAGACTTTCTTTCAGACTAATTCTATCAAATTGCCATAACTGAGAACTTTTTTCTGGTAAAAGCATAACATTCTCTGAATAAAATACACGAGTTTAATGCAAATAAAAGTTAACTATAAATTATTACAGATACTGTATAAAATTATAAATTATATTATTAAAGAGCACTCAATAGTCGTTGTCATCTTAAGCTTATTAGCGCTTTTGTATCTTATGCTGACAATTTATTATAACAATTTATTTTCGTTTGTTGACTTTATTGAATTGTTTAATTATTAAGCAATATTTGATTGATTGCAAATTCCATTTCGTTTGTTGTTATAAACTTATTTATTTTTGTAAGCTTTCTCGTGCTTTATTGTTGCTGTTGTTGTTGCTCTTGTTGTCGCTACAGTTTGTTAGAAAAAGCTTTATACTTTAGCTTTTTTGTACAATTTTGTCGCTCACACTCATTATTGTTACTTATTATCACGCATTTCGATCGTTATTTCTCACTTCTGCTTATTTTCTTAGTTTTGCCTTTTGTTATTACAAACGCTTATTGACCCAATTTCTGTTATATTCGCAATTTACCATTGAACGGAAATTTCATAGCATGACCAAAGAATGAGCGAGAGAAAAAGAGAGCGAGTGAGAGGGGGAGCAACTGCAGTCATAAACGCACGCTCTCCCATGTGGCATTTCCAACTGTGCTCATAAATTTTAATCCATGACAAAGTTGCCAACTGCCTCGCAGAGCCGCCCAAGTTGCCAACCTCGCGAAATTGACTACAGTTGGATCAACATGCGATATGAACTACAAATGGACACGGTTACTGGAAGGGGTGGGGGAGAAAGAGAGACAGAGAGAGAGAGAAACCGAAGCGCATGCAGACAGGACGCAGCAATGCACGGGAATGCGACAGCACTATAAAATAAGACGAAGAAGAAGTAAAAAGATAAAGCGAAACAATTTTTAACACATTTTTCTAGCCGTTTTTTTTTGTATTTCTTTCCCTTTTTCGCATGTTTTTTTTTTGCATTTTCTGTTGAGCGCATTGCGCATTTTTGCCGCACTTTGGAATCTCAATGGAGCTGCTACTTGTGGCATGGGAGCTGGAGGCACAGTGAAGCTGTTGCTGCAAGTATTTACCGCAAATCAGATAAATATGATAATCCTTTCGCGAATATTGAAAAGTGCGATAAATATTTGAGTTTGGTAAAGCGTGAATAATATGGAACGAACGATGCCGTTAAATGGAGTTAAAGTAAAAATAAACTAAAGTGAACTGCATGTTATAATAATATTTATAATAATTATAAAGTAAATAATAGTTACATGTCTTCAAAGTGAGATTATTTTAATCAACTCTTCTCTCTTCTCTCAAGCTATAAGCTTTGGCACAATATTACATAGATAACTTGCATTTTCATTCAGTTTTTGACATAAGTTGACCCAGTATGCCGCGGGGAGTCATAATTCAGCTATTTCGCTTTCATTAGCTGATGGTTGGTCAACCAAATGGACAGCAGACCAGCTACAGTTGTTGTTGTTGTTGTTGTTGCTGTTTTCTGCTGATGCTGAGAGAAACATTATCCTTTTGGGCGCTGATAGGCGCAACATATTTGGTTTGCTTTGCTTTCATTGGGATTTTCCATTGGCTGTTGTTGTTGTTGATGTTGTTGTGGATGCTGTTGTTGCTGGTGCATTGATAAAGTGTGCCATAGCTTGGGGTTAATGTCGCGCCAATGATTTAGCACCTTGTTACAGAGCAGCCCCCCCTGCACTCCCTTCAACCAGAGATTCGACCCGAGTAGGCTTAATTGCGCTGATCGCGTGGACAGCGAACGGAGCAAGTCCCAGCTCCGATCGGAGGCCACCACGGGCGCGTGTCGAATTGGTTTTGTGTGGGTGCGTGCGCTGATTTGTTGTGATAAATAAGTGGCAGCCTATATAAGTAGTTACAGTTGCTTGCCACATAGCCGCAGCGGCAATAGCAGCAGCAGCAGCAGGGAAAGAGACAGCGATCGAGACTGAGGCATCAACGTATTCGCATAAATTCCCAGCTCTTGTGGATTTTCATTAAAATTTTTTAGATTTCTTTTGTGGAGCCTTTTAATAAGAACAAACAGGCCGTTGAGTCGGCACAATCGCTTGGCGCCCCATGGTGCCACACACATATACATCTGCCAACAAATACACATACACTTTTGTTGTTGCTGTTGTTGTTAATCCCCAAGCCAAACAGGCAGAAGAACGCGCACATAAAATTTTATTATTTATGGATGGCAACCAGTGCCATATCCTGTGGCATTTATGACACGACCGAAATTCCAATTGTTTCTACCGCTCCCGTTGCTGCTGCTTCCCCTAGCCCCAACTCCCTCACTCATTCACTCTGCCTCTCTATCGTTCTCGCTCTCTCTTTCGCTCTCGCCTTTTGTGGTCCTTTGCTGAGTCAAAGTCTGCGTCCATAGGTGTAAAGCATCGCACGACCGCGCTTTGATTAACCTTAAGCGCATAAATAGTGGATTCAATCAGACCTGCAAGAGCTGCCATTCCGTGCCCAATCGACGAGGAACCGGTTTGTGTACACTGAGAAAAATTCACAATTCGAAATAACTGAAAGAGAACTAATTGAAATATTGCAAAAGAGGAGAATTACGCGAAGCGTAATAATAATTACATTATTTAAATTTAAATGTAAACTTAAATTAATCTTAATTTTAAACTTAAATATTAAACTCATGTTTTGCACTCAAATTTCCTTTGTAATTATTTTTAATTTAATTATCACAAGAGTTTGATTTTATACTTGGGTTGACTGCTGTTAGTCGACGTTAAATAAATAAATTAGTTAATACTTAATACACGGTATTAGTTTTCGCTGATAGTTGTTTTGGCCAATACACTCTCAACAAAGACTGGAAAAACTATAAAACTTATAAATATATACTCTAATGAAATATATATCTTCTGACCTACGTAGAGTTCACCTTTGAGGTGTCTCCTAATTTCTCTCAGTGCACGCTTCATATATGCGCTGGCCTGTGCCCCGCCAGCAACTCATTAGGGTTCGATTCTTCTTTTGGGGGACTTCGTAAGAAACTTTTGCGGCAGCGTCATTGTTATTGTTGGACTGAGTTGCACTTTTGTTGCTAACATATTTTTGTTGTTGTTGTTCGTATTGTTGCTGTTGTTGCTGCTGCTGCTGCTACAGTTGTTGTTATCGATCGTTGTTGCTGGCAGTGTAACAAGTTGTGGATGCGCTTTTGTCAGATCTTGGAAAAGTTGTAAAGAAATGAAATGAAAATGTTGTTGCTCTATTGATTATTGCATATTGATTGCTGTGTGGCTCTTTTTTATTGAGGCGAGCAGCGACAAATAAAAATAATAAAAAATGCATTTCCCCCGACTGCGCGCACAGCTAAATTATTGTTATGAAAACATTCCAAGAGCCAGTTCTCGTCCCCTCCACCCTGCTGCCTCCACCGCTGCAACAGACACTCAGTCCACACTCCACACTCCACAAAGTCCACTTGAGGTGGAGTCTCGGAGTCGCCGACTGGTCTGGCCAGGGCCAGACAGTGTGGAGACCGGCTGTGGAGCCACCAGCTGTGTGCGCCATTACGACGATCTTTGGGGGCACCTGGAGATCTCCAGCTCCAACTCCAACTGCAACTCCAACTCCATCTCCACTCGAAACGCATTTCATACAAAGTCATCGTCGTCGTCGTCGTCGTCGTTGTCGCAATCGAATGACAGTCGCCACTTTATAAGAGGGGCTGATCAATGGCTGGATCTTTAGCCTGCACTGGACTTGGCCTGTCTCTTGTCTCTGGTCTTGTCTCTGGTCTTGTCTCTGCTCTTGTCTTTCTCTTGTCTTCTGGCAATGCATTCTCATATTGTTTTGATCTGAAATTCGTTGAATTTTGAACAGAATTTTGACAGTTGCCACTCGGTTGCATTTGAAATTCCATGGAATTGCGTTTTGTGGCGATCAAGTTAATTGAGTTATTTGCCCTGACAGCTGATTAGTTGAAGTTGGACAGCCAGCCACGGCGACGGGGCTCATTGCGGGGGTGGGGACAATTTCATGGTGCGTGGCAATGTGGCAATGTGGCAAAGTGGAAAATTGTTGTGTGTGTCCCATTAAGTTGGCAGCATTGTGTGGCATCGACCCACGCTGGCACTCAAATTTCATGCCGCATGCAAATTTTGTTGCACACACACTGCGCAGGCGTTGTCGCGTTGCCGCATTGCTGCGTTGCATGTGGCAGCCAGCGCTTTTTTCCCAGCGATCTGCAGTCAGGATAAAAGATTCAATTACAAGATGGGCCTTGATTCGTGTGACTTTTTTTTCTTTCTGCATGTAAAGAAACTGGCGAGTGGGCCAGACATGTAAACAACAACAAGAGGAAGAGGATGGGAAAGTGGAAGAAAACGTTGCAAGAAGCCATCAAAATGATGGATGACACTTTGATAGTCAACTTGGAAGTGCGCAATGCACTTCAACGTAACCGCAACGAAATTGCCAAACAACAAACAACAAAAAGGCAAAGAGCCAAACAGTCAAACAGTCAAATAGACAGACAGACAGGAAGACACACAGACAGTCAGCTGCCGTGCAAAAAGAAGCAATCAAACTGAGAAGACAGATCTTAGCAGAGCGCGCAAAAAATCAAAAATAAATTAAAAATCAACAAACAACAGACGACAGACGACAGACGACAGGCGACACATCAATGAATTTGAAATGCATGCAAATGCGAGCGGGCAATCGAGCGGGCCAATTGTCCTTGGCGGGAGTTGCTGCTGCTCCTGCGCCAGGATACCTTTGCCATTTCAAGGCAATTCAAATGTCACACAATCGATCTTTAGGGGTTTCATTTTTCGCAATTGCTCAGCTCGCTTACCTACAACATTCTCTTCGATTCGCCACGGTTGCAATTTCCCATTGTTGTGCAATGAAATTGAATCTTATTTTTGATATTCGTTTACAATTTGCATATAGATCGACATCAAGATCGCATACACTCGATTGATTTTGAATCACAAATCAATGCATTACATTTGCAAATTCATTCACTAGGCTCTAGGTAAGTTGATACATTAGAAGAAATAAATATTTAAGATCTGCGATCTGAAGTGAGCGCGTTTGCCTTTTGTGTTTGCCAACTTATGGCAAGATGTTCACTTCGCTGTGCTGACAAAAGAATATCGTTATCCAGATTGTTGCCAAGATAGCTTAAAACTCCTAAATGTTTTATGAAGAGCGGGAATAGAATATAGTTAAAATACTTCATATTATATAACATTAAAAAGATAGCTAAGCTATGTATTTCATATTTTCTTATAACGAATTAAACTATCAGTTTATCATAGCAACTTCCAGCATTTCTTCTTTCTTCTTTCTTAAACAAATTGTCTCCAGAACTTTCAGCAGACTCATAAATTTCACTCAGTAAGTGAAACTTCGTATATGCAAATTCCTTCAGTCTAAATGGCTTAAATCATTTGCATGCTTGTTAATTGAGTTGTTTGTAGTTAACTGAAACATTCAGTTTAAATCGCTTGAATTTCCTGCTCCCATTTTCTTTTCCATTTCCATTTTCACATAAGCCGCATGTCTGAGTTTCTGTATTTTGCATTTTTGGCGCGTTTTCCTGATTTTCCGTATTTTCTTTTGCATGTTATTGCAATCAGCGCAGCATTGTTTGTCCGCTAATGCAAAAATCAAACCCCTTTCTCAACATTTAGATATATAGTATATGTGTATATATAGTCAAATGTTGCTCTGCTACCAATAAATAAACAACAAAAGAGTTAAGTTCAATTGCAAGAGCTCTGCCACGACCTTTGTCAATGCTCTAGTCACAATTGTGAATTCTCAATCTCAGGCAATTACATGCTTGCAAATTTTCATTTTCATTTCCATTTTCGCCGTGTTCAATTATTTTGCACCTTTTGAACCGATCGAAGGATCATCCGCTGCGATCGCATAAACTCAATCAGGTCGAAAACCCAAGATGCGACCCCGTTTCCAATCCCAGCTCGACCTACGACCCACATTTCAAATGCAAAAAAAAAAACAAAAATCAAAATCAAAAGCAAAATAAAGAACTGTGCGTGACCCCTTTTTCGGCAAAGAGATCTCTTTTCTCAAAGGTTCCTCTATATGATTTTTTTTGTCAACTGCTGAGCAGGTGAGAGTTCGCAATTTGCGCTGATCTTTCGCAGGGTTTCCCTTCGGGGCGCATTGATTTCTTGACGGCATAAACAACAACGACAACGACAACGACAATAACAACAGCGACAGCAAGGAGAGACGCAAAAGGGTTGCGTCCTTCGTCCTGTGACAATCGATTGCCTAACGAATACTTTGGATTTTCTTTAAATTCATTTTCTTTTGCCATTTTCGGGGTTTTTGCGCTGCTTTTGACTGTGAACACGAATTCATAAATCATAAAACTTTGAATCGTGTGAACTTTATTCTGACTTTACAATGGAGCAGAGAGCCAGGATACTCTGTAATAGATTTGGAATTCAATCTACAAAAAGAATTCAATCTCTTTGGTATAGCAAAAAATTGATTGCATCTTTGAAATGTCCCCAAAATGTGATTAGCGATTGTTCCGTTTGTTAATTGTTAATTGTATTAATGATAATTAAGTTGGCTGTGTTAATGGCATACGCCTCTATCTATGTAGATCTCAGATCGTGGTAGATACCCATTGAAATTTCCCACAATTTGCATGCGGCTTTTAATTATACAAATCGCTGCTGAGCTGCGGTCATTTAAATCTGGCCGTGGCTAACTGGCTAAGTCCTGTTGCCTGATAAGTATAGGCCGGGGCTTAGGCTTAAGCTTACTTACTCCTTCCTGTGTTTGTTTTTGCACCAGCTGTGCGAGCCTGGGAAACTCCGAATTCCCTCAGTGCTCTAGCCCAATCACAGGTGTTGTCGTTGTCGTTGCCGATGTCATCCTCGTTGTCGTTGTCATTGTCATTGTTAGTGTCATCCATGGATCGGCTGACTGTACTTTGGGTAATGCTTATCTACCTGTTTGTGTTGGCATTGTCTGGCTTTAACTACCTTTTATTTGGGAAATTCCCAAAACAAATGAAAATAAAGAAAATAAAGTAAATAAAGAAAACGCACAACAAAAGTCAAATGCCCGAGGCACGGGTTCGATTCGGTTCTGGTTTTAGTATTAAAGTATTCTTCTTCTACTATATTTGTGTTTGGGCCTGGGTCACTGATCACTTACCACTGTGTAGGAGGCCATTGTTATCGTCCTCTCTCTCTCTCGCTCTCTCTCTCTCTCTCCTTCGCTGACTCTCTTTGTGTAAGTGATCCTCTTCTGTCTTTTATTTACTTTTCTTTTAGTCTTCTGTCTGTACTTTTGTCTCGCTCTCATTGTGCGTGTTTTTATGCCCGCTCAGCTACTTGTCTGTCTGTCTCTCTGCCTCTCTCTCTCTCTCTCTCCCTCTCGCGCGCTCTCCCTCTGCTTGCGTGCTGGCGACACACTGTCTGGCGCGTCGGCGTCAGAGTTCACCTCGCTCGCAGTTAAGTACCCTATATACAGGGTATATAGCAATAATAGTATATACTTCAGCGCGATTGTTCTTGTTGCTTTTGTTGCAGCGAGTTTCAAGTGTTGCTCTGCAGCGGGCAATCATTAATATGATGGGATTATCGGAGTCTGTTTGAGATCTACTTACACTATTCTAGTTCTAACTCGGCTATTCTATACTGCTTAAGGAATTTACTTAGCAAAACTTGTATTGTTAGTATTATTAGTTCTAGTATTATAGACATTTGAAACATTAGATAGAGTTTCTGAAGCAATTTATTCAATTTCATTTCACTAAAAGAAATGTGATTCCTTTTTGGGAGAGTTTATGATGATAATTCCTTCTCAATTCCTTATAGATTTCAAACATTTCCTCTCCTTTCCACATATCAAAATATATCTCAATGGAAAAGAAAAGTATCTTCAAATGACTGCAGTTTCATATCGAGCGAGTTTCCCTCACACATTCGGATGACTGTCGGGAAACTTGCACCCTAACAGTTTGGCTGGGCCTTTTCCTTTGTCGGATTCAACCCAAATGACACTCCAATTTGGAGAGGCATTTCCACATTAATAAGCAGAAACACATTGAACATAAAAGCCAGCTAAATAAATGTCATATAAAGCGAGAAGAAAAGATGAGAAAAAGTGGATTTGATGGTGGGGCGCAGTCAACTACGGGAACAGAAGAGAACAGAAGAGGGACAAGAACAAGTTGAAGAAGCAGAAGAAGTCGTTGTCTCTGGCCATTCTTCGATTGCATTTGAGTTCTCCAGTTCTCCAGTTGTTCTCTTGTTCTGTTGTTCCCTTGTTCTACTGTTTTGTCACACACTGTTCTACGAAAAGCGTGGCCAACAATGCCTATGGATCGTGTAGCAGACACATAAACTATGACCAATGCCCAATGGATAATGGACAATGGACGCACATAGAGAACTTCCTTTAGAGAAGTGAGCTACCTGCCAGAGGGTCGCCAGCATGTCTGGCAAGAACAATGGGTATACTGCAAGAGAGGGCGACTCTCTGTCTGCTAGATTAGTATAGAATTGCAGATCATTCTGAAATTTCATTTCGTTTCATTCATTCTAATAATCTATTTTCCTTCAAATGTCCAACAATCAACTAATATATGCCTTCGACTGTGAGTGTGTGTGTGTGTGTGTGTGTGTGAGGTGGCAGCAAACGGCGACGGACTGTCTGCCAGGATCACTAGACAGTTCTTCTTCTGCTTCTTGCTATAGATCTTGCTCTAGTTCTTCCTCTTGCTCTTCCTTTTGCTCTTCATTGCATTCTTCCTCGTCCATTGTCTAGGGTTAATCATCTTGCGACAATTCACTAAACTGTTTTATATCGTTGCATGTAGTCAGTTGCTCTATTGGCTAGGGAGCAAGTGCTTTCAGTGACACAGCTGACCCAGGTCCTTGTCCTGGTGCTGATACTGCTCGTCGTCCTACCCCCGTGGTCGGAACTAAAGCCACCCCTCTTGAGCGGCAAAACAATGCGAAAATTAAATCCAAGCTTAGCATAATAAAAATTCAAACGAGCGTAAAACGCTAATCTTTGCCACAGAGTGTATCTCTATCTCTGGCCGTGTATCTGTATCTATATGTAACTCTAGAGGGTCCTGCGTCCTGCATCCTGCATCCTGCATCCTTCGACATGCGAAATTTGTTTATTGGAAAATCTGTGCAGCGATGCAGCTCTGTCCAAATGTCAGATTAAATCAACGTTGACAGCAGCGCATCATACAAAAGAGAGCACACGGAGAGAGCCAGAAATAGAGATAGAGAGCGAGAGAGAGAGAGAGAGAAAGGTACAGTTGTGCTTAGTTTGGGAGATCAATTAAAATGCTGTCATAATGCGCATTTAGTTGTTTTTAGTGCCATGCTCCATATAAATTAATGCCCATTGTAGCCACTTCAGACAGACCTATCCTTCCCGCTTACCGCTTGCCTCCTTCCCACTCCCATCCCTCTCTCCTTCCCTAGAGTTCTTTTTAGAAACATCAGACGTAATAATGCCTGGGCATATAAAGCGCGAACAAAGCAAAACGATGCGATGACTGCGACTGTTGATTGTGAATGGGAGAAGGAGAAAACAACAACAACAACAACAACAGCAACAGCAATAGCAACACACACACACGCACACACAGCTACACACAGGCAACACAACAAAGGCGGCAACACATATTGCGCAGGATATAGATACAAGGACGCAAACTGTTCATTGCAGGGGTGTGGGGTAGGAGGGGGTTGTCGATGGCAGGGCAGGGGATTTATGTTTCAACAATTTCAATTGTTTCCTAATGTTTTTGTATTACGCTTTTGCCATTGTATTTTGTTGTATTTTGAATTGTCTAATATGTCAGACGGGGCGAGAGTTCAAAGATTACAAATTCAACACACACACTCAATGGGGACTCGGTATCAAATTCGATATACCATCATCGTTGTCATCGATATATAGCAGCAGGCGGCAGTTATCGAACAGCAGCAGCAGCCGGCAACTCAATGTGCCAAAGCAACATTTCAACATGAAAGTGTGAAATTTCAAGTGAATTTTGACAAGAATTCAGTTGAGAACGCTAATCGCTACTAGTTTTGTGCTGCTCGGAGTGTTTTCTCGGAAGTCTCGGGTTAAATTGTGGAATTTCCTGTGCTCAATAAACCCACTAATAAGGCCAAACAGGCAGGAACACTGCCAAGGCATTAGCATTACGGCCAAAACAATGGCCCTGGCTGGGCATTTAGCTTTCATACAGGACACGCGTCCTTGCCAAAGGAAATACCCAAACGCCCAGCGAAATCTGTTTCTACTTAGCCAAAAGTGCTCTACGATCAACGCTGCTACACAAGTTGCTCTGTACTGCGCCGTGTGAAAAGGTCACTTTGCCTAATAACTTTAGGTCACAAATACGCCTCACAATCACTCCTACCCGAAGCACTGACTGCTGATCCCTCTCCCTCTCCCTCTACTTCTCTGTGTGTGTGTGTGTGTGTGCCACACTTTTACGATGCCCCTTGCCTCAAATGGGTGTTGTGTATAAGTTTGTCATAAGGTAAGCAACACCCCGGCCCAAGTAAATCACACAGGACTAACAAAGTACACAAGAGTTTCACAGGAAATAACTTTAGTCCGTAACACACAGAGAGATGCCTTACTTACAGATACAACTGTGCATCAGTATCTGTATGTTCAATCAGATTTCAATAAAACTTCACTCTACTTTATAGTTTACTTTAATTTAAAATAGTCAAGCTGCCTCTGAGAGAGTTAAGCATATGTTTTTAATTCGATTTTGTTTATGAATCTTGTTAATATATATCTTCACTTCAGTTTGATCATACTGAAAGTCATATATTCTTCATTTTCACTTCTCTGTATATAAAAAGAAATAGATATTTAGATATAGATACAACATATAATTATTTGTTGTTTTTTATTTATTATATATATAATTATTAGTTTATCTAGCAGAATCTCACTTATTATTAGTTTCATGGTCATTATACATATTTCTATGCAGAACCTTACATCATATCATAACATACTATTGTAAAAATACCCTATAAATATATTATCAATATACTAAAATACATACACTATTAGTTTAACAGTAATCTATTCATTTCCTTACAGAATTAATTAGCCAAGAGCACAAAAGTTGTACAGATCCCATCTAATGACTCTTCATCAGCATATAAATAAGCAATTCTATAAATTTATTAATAGTAATAACTTCTTACTAATAGTAACTACAAATAGCACCTTCGTAAACTTCCCAAAAAGCTAATCAACGAATTTAAGGTGTAAACACCTACAACAACTTATAGTTGAACGTTGTCTATGTATTTAACAACACCTCCCAATGCCACAAAACCATTCTAATGAGTGCCCCTGGCTATACTCACATTTCACGGCTAAAACGAGTGAGACAGAGAGAGAGAAAGGGAGAGAGAGAGAGAGGCTAAGAGGCTGAACAGTGGGTAATAAAGCGACTTCTGTAATTTTAAAGTAAGTAACTTCCTGAACTGTTTCGCGATGGCCCAAAGAACCGAAACCAAAACTGAAATTGAAAATATTTTTATGTGCCATTTACTGTTGGCACTTGGAGTGGCATAAAAGCGTTTGACTCGCCTGCAACATGCAGCATGCAGCACGTGCAGATGGCCCGAATGTTTCCCTTTTTCCACAGAGCCCAGCAGTGCCAGCACAAGGAGTGGAGTGGAGTGGAGTGCAGTGCAGTGAAGTGAAGTGGAGTGGAGTGGATCATTGGCATTGACCAGGTTCCGTGTGCTGCAGGAGATTGAACAAAGGCAAAGAGTCGAAACGATGTTTTGGTATGCTAACAATATGAGAATTTATATGACAGACTTGTCATATTTTTACAAACGCTGTAAATCATGGCTCGCCAAGCCCGAGAGAGCGAGAGCGAGAGCGAGAGAGGTGTGAGGTTGAGTACAGATCCTACTGATCGTGCGGATACAGAACCAAATCCAAATATGTAAATATTGCTGCAAGGCACGCGATTCTACACGATTCTACACGATTCTGCGATTCTGCGATTCTGCATTTCTCCCCGATTCTCTGCGATTCTCTGCGACTCCATTCCCCGGCGTTTATTACCGTACGACGCGTCGTCTGGCCTCAGTCACTTTTATGGCCTTCGTTCCTTTGCCTTGCGGTGGGTCCTCGGCTCTCTGAAGACGGTTACTGTAACGAGTTCACATTTCTGTTGAAACTGTTCAAACTGAAACTACAAATAGTTCAAGAAATGCAAATTTCCTTTCGGCTGTGCGAGACAATTGACAATTGTTTGCTGGCATGCTTCAAAAGGCAAAGCCCGACATTCAGCAGAGACAGACAGACAGCAGGACAGCCGTGTAAAAAGGACAATTGCGTATTTAAAAATGTAATTTTTCGTTGAAAGAAATTGTGAATGCGGCCGCAACAATTGAGACAAATGTCGCATTGTCAACGCAGCCGCATCAAAGTCATATTGGGAGGTCCTGCATTGTCCTGGCCCGTAGACAATGAGTCGCGTCTAAGACGCATTTAGTGGTAAGCGCTCATCACAACAGGCTAACCAGATGGTCCACTCATAGTCCTGTTCAGCATCCTTTTGGGTTAAATGCAGCGTAATGTAAATGCAAATTCTAGTCCTTGGCTCGTCCACCTGGCAAACATTCAATTAGCACAGCGAGTCGCGCGTAAAGTAAAAATTGCATCACGGCAATTTGCCACTCGACCATGCCACTGTTACCCGGTCGTGGCCGCAGCTTAGCTAGTTGCATGCCGCTCTTAATTACTGCCTCAGCATTATCCTTTCCACTCGACGCACATTGGCAAATGTTTCCACATGCTTTGGCATTTCCGTTTCCGCTCCCCGCTTCCGTTCCGGTCGCCGCCTGGCGCCATCAGCTCAACTCGGTGGCTCATCGTGCCCCATTGTGTGCCCCAAAACTCAAGTGGCGTAAATTAATTACAGCACCAGCAGCCATACCAGTTACATACCAGAGAACACTCACTGCCATATGTATCTACACACTTGTAATATATTTCGTTTTTTTGTTCACATTGTTTGTGTGTTTTCCTGTTCCTCTAATTGCTCCAAATCTCTGGCGATTGAAACGCGTCTCAATGCATTGCATCCATATGTGTGAGCATTGTGAGCATTGTTCGCATTTAAAGAGCTAAAATGTGAAATGTTTACATATTGAAAACCATGGCGAAATATTTTAATTGGATTTCGCGTTAATGCGTGCAGATATTTCTTCAGCAGGGCGGAGGCAACATCGAAATGAAACAGAAGAGTAACCCGCTAGAGATAAGAGATAAGAGCAGATGGCAAGAGTGATAAGAGAATATTAAGGCACGTTGTCTAAGTTTCATATTAAAGTGCATACTTCAATTTATTTATAAACGTACTAATTTATTTATTTTAATTATTTATTATAATTAATTTAACAGAAGAGTAACAGACTGTAGATAAGAGATAAGAGCAGGTGACAGCATTAACGAACTAAGTGAATATTAAGGCACGTTGTCTAATATTAAAGAGCAATCTTCAATTTATTTATAAAAATATATATTCATTTCCTTAAATTATTATTATTATTTATTATAATTCATTTAGCAGAAGAGTAACAGACTGTAGATAAGAGATAAGAGCAGGTGACAGCATTAAGTAACTTAGAGAATATTAAGACACATTATCATAGTCTAATATTAAACAATAACTTAATCGAATAATATTAAAGATTATACTTGAATTATTTATATAATTAAATATATTATTTCTCTCAATTATTAGTATATTTATTATAATGAATTAAGCAGAAGAGTAGCAGGCTGTAGATAACAGCTATGAGCAGGTGACAGCATTAAGTAAGTTAGAAAATATTAAGACACATTATCATAGTCTGATATTAAATATCATACTTCAATTTATTCATACATATATATAACCACTTCTTTTAATTATTTTGTATATATCATAATTGATTTAGTTTACATATAACCAGACTAGAGAAGAAAAGAGATTGCGAACTATAAAAAGTGACAACATTAACTAACTAGATAATAACTTAATCGAATAATATTAAAGAGTATACTTCAATTTATACTCGACAATTATTTATATAATTATATATATAATTTCTTTTAATTATTAGTATATTTATTATATTTAATTTAGCTTTCGTTTAACTAGACAGCAGAAGAGTTGCAGGCAATAGATAAGCGATTGCCTGCTGTAAAGAGAGACAGCATAAATAAATAAATAAATAAATAAATAAATAAATAAATAAATAAATAATAAATAAATAAATAAATAAATTAACTGATTAACTAAATTACAAGACACATTGTTTTAGACTAACTTCTTAGAATATATTTATTCATTTATTTATTGTATTTATTACTTGCAAATAGAGACAGACAAATAAAAGGAAACATTTCCAAAGTCAGACTTTTAACTTGTCTACTCTTAGCTCTTTTAATTATTCGTGTATTAATTACAATTATTTTAATTTACATACAATTTTATTTTATTTATTTAGTAGTTAAATTCATCGCATTTTATTTATTTATTATATTACTGATAATTAGAGACTAATAACAAAGATCTTATCGAGCATTGAACCCAAATAAATTAACACTAAATAGGTTTGTTTTTCCTAAGAGTTTAATGCGTTTATTACTAGAAAGTATAACAAATAGTGTAGCTAAAATATATCTTAAAGTATTTCAGACCAATTTCTACTTTGAGAACTTCAAAAGGAAGACAAATTAAACGAAAACTTATTATTATTATGTGGACATTTCGCTGCAATTAAGACTGCTTCAACATGCACTGAGTGTCATTGAATGTTGTATTATCATTAACATTAATTAGCTAACATCATTAGCAAAAGAACTGACCCGCTTTTACAATTGCATTGGGATAGACACTCGATCACAGATTACAGATGCCCGATCACATATCGACTAAATGCTGGTAGTCAGATGATCAATATATTGATTGAAGCCATGCTAATGATGCTTTACATCAGTTCATCATTTTATTCATTTGATTTTTTTGCCATTGATTTGCTCGTTTGTTTATCAAATCCGTTTTTCTTTAACATTTTCTTTTGTGTGCGAGTGTGTGTGCGTGTGTGTGTGTGTGTGTGTGTGTGTGACAAAAGGCGAGCAGCATTGATATTGATGCGGGATCAGTTGATCGTTGATCGGGGATCGTCAGTGGTCAGTAGTCCCTGACCGTTACGCGTCACACACTCCACAAATTGAACCAAAATCTTTTTCATATAATTTTTTACATTTCTGATTCGATTTGTTACGTGTTTCGATTTTTATGAGTTGGCGCGCCCTCCCCACTGACAGTCGGTGCATAAATTTTAGAGAGACAGGGAGAGCGAGAGAAAGAGAGAGAGAGAAGTAGTGAGCGACCCGAAAAAGGTAGCCGTAGCTCCCATAAAATTAACATCTTTGACACTAAGCCGTGATTTAGTTTTGTTTTAATGTCGCCGTCTTTGTGCTCTCCACTTGATACAATGGAAATCAACGGCGATTTCGATATCAAACTGAAGATGATAAAGATGATGATGGTGACGCCTACCTGTCTTGCCTCTGGCGGGCTTTTAAACTGATTCAAATTGGATTTGCATAAGGCACTTAAGACTTGAAATGGAATAGGCATGCTGCACGTGTAGTCTAAGCAACTCTGGGATACTCTGTAACATAGAGAGCAATCGTTTCAACAATTTGATATCTTCATTTATCGAATTTCCCAATTCGATTGACTTATTTAACTGAACGCAAAACACCCTTCGACCAAGTTCTGTTTGCTACAGGGTATGCAAATGGTCTCATGCATAGGCCAATCAGAGTGCTTCAAAGACTCGTTTCGTTAGCGACGTTGAGTTGCTTTTACGAGTAGCTGCCACTTTTGCATGTCTAGAAAAACATGCCAAATCCTTGTTTAACCTTTGAACCCAAGCGGCAGCTATTTAACTTTGGCAAACACGTAACATGTCCAAATTTTCGCGCCGCCTCGGGCAACAGGGAGACGAAAGACAAACTTTTCGCACACAAGTACACACGCAGAGAGAGAGAGAGAGAGAGAGAGAGAGAGGGAGAGAGAGAGAGGAAGAGCGAGAACGAGTGAGGGAGAAGGAGTTAGTAAATGGGCTTGAGAAGGGTTCAGGTTGCAAACGGGTTCAACTGGAATTCGCAAGGGAATGGAGCGCCTTAGGGACAAGATAAAGAAGAGGGGCAAGGGGCCAACGTGGATGTGGACGTGGACGTGTCGCTTATAATCTTCACGCAGCGGAGCGCTCGACTCGCCTGCCGTTGAAAGGATAATGGAACATTGATTATTATTTTGATACCACCACTCAAAGTCTGCAAATTAAGTACGCATTTATCTGAAGTAATTTGGGTTCAAATGTGCGGCAACTGCGGTCAAATTGTTGCACATACTTGCGATGCTGCACAGTAACAGTGTGTGAGAGAGAGAGAGAGAGAGAGAGAGGCTGCTGCTTCTGGCGTTTAGACTGGTTGCTTGAGAATGACATTAAATATATCGCATATAAATGGACAGCAAACTGGCTACAGTGAGCCAGAGGCTCCTGCCTCGATACCTCGATACTGGATGCTCACTTTTGTCCACTTCCGTTTCGCGTAGCAAATGGCCCGTCATAGTTTCAATGATAAATGGCCATTCAAAAGGGAACAAACAAGCAAGAAAATAAAGAAAACTTTATGTGCGTTTCTACGCGCATATGCCGTCTAAAGGGGCAATCGAAGGGGTAGGGGAAAGGGGGAAAGAGTGGAAGGGGCTTGAGAGACGGACTGGCGCTGGGATTTGTTATAATTTGCGATTTGTGTTAATTACTTGTCCATTATTGTGAGCCCAGACAAGGCTAGACGGACCTGCAGTCGAATGGCAAGGAGCGAGA
Source organism: Drosophila macrospina (assembly GCA_035042075.1). Classification (NCBI taxonomy): domain Eukaryota; kingdom Metazoa; phylum Arthropoda; class Insecta; order Diptera; family Drosophilidae; genus Drosophila; species Drosophila macrospina. The sequence goes on from JAWNLW010000591.1 coordinate 5,656,216, forward strand.
GAGAGAGAGAGAGAGAGAGAGAGAGGGAGAGAGGGAAGGAGAGTGCGAGATAAAAGAAGGTATAGACGTGTTGTCGCTTTAACGGCTTGTCTCTGTGTGTGTGTGCGAGTGTGTATGTGTATTTTATAGAGAGCTTTAAGCTCTCTTAATATCAATGATAATATTAATATTAATATTATTATTAATAATGATTTAAATAAATAAATAAATGAATTATATAAATAATATCAATAATAATTTAAATTTATAAATGAAAGTACTGTGTAATTAAATGCAAATACTAAAAATAATAATACTTAATTTATTTGCAATTGAATTAATAATAATATTAATATTAATAATGATTTAAATAAGTAAATAAATGAATTATATAAATAATATCAATAATAATATAAATTAATAAATGAAAGTACTGTGTAATTAAATGCAAATACTAAAAATAATAACACTTTATTTAACACTTGATATCAATAATAATTTAAATAAATAAGTAAATGAATTATATAAATAATATCAATAATAAATTAATAATAAATTAATAAATGAAAGTATTAAATTAATTAATCAACTAAACAAGATTTGATCTTAATTAAATATTTGCAAATGTCTGCAATAAATGCTATTATTTAATTAATTGCTTGCTAATGTTTATATTTCATTTTGATAATGTTTATATTTTAATGCTCTGCAACAAGTTTTCATTGTCTAATTTCGAAAGCCTGCAGCATTAAGGTTACAACAAGCCAACCAATCTCTGGCAGACAATCACAACATTTGCGTTCCATTTATCAGATTTATCAGATGTTAATAGATCCATCTTAATACCAGTTTAGTTATTAGACTTTCAGCTACTTGAGAGCTACAAAATGGCGTCGCACAATCAATCTCTGGCATCCAAAAGTTCATTATGTGCGCAGTTTGTTATGCATAGACCAGATACAAGTATGCATAGGTGTGTGTGTGTGTGTGTGTGTGTATAGCTCAATAAGCACCTTTTGAAAAGTCACCTTTCTCTAAATGAGACAAATGCCAATGGCGGAGACAAATGCCGAGCAACGGTTTCACCGTCACCAACAAAAGCACGTGCCACTTGAGAGAGACCATAAGACATTGGGGTCCAACCCAGCCCAGCCCCAGCTCCAGTTTAAGATCCGGACAGAGCTTGACTTCGTTGCGTTTTTTTACTTTTTTCTTTTTTCTTTATTATTTTTATATTTTTTTTTTCTCTTTATTTTAATTTGACGCAATTGTTGTGGCATCGATTTGAAATGATTTGAATTGGGTGACCCTAAAGAATTTACACAATTAATGTCAAACTGCGACTCAGTTTGAAGTTTAAAGCGCTTTCAAATGTCACTGGCCATGTCAAGAGACTGGCCGCCATTCATGCCAAATAGCCAAAGCCAACAACAACACTTTACATATGTGTTAGCCTTCTATGTGTCTATGCCTGTGTGTGTGTGTGTGTGTGTATTGTGCTTTTTATTTTATTATGAGCTACTGCAAATGGCTACCAGTTCAGATTATGTCGGATTACCACAAGGATCTTCAACAGATTAACAGAATCACAACTGTAGCAAGACTAAAAGTAATTTGGGTAAATAGATTTAATTACATTTGTTTAGTTTGTTCTCATTTAATCAAACTAGAATTAGTTGCTTAAAATAGTCTTACAAATATATTTCAGTAATCAATTTAAAATCAACTGAAAACATGATTAAATTATAATCTTACAATAGACAAGTCTGCTCAATATACAAAGTTATGAAATTAGTACCAAACTAAACACTCCTTTGCTTAAATAATATAATTTAAACCATTTATAAACTAGTTATTAGCGTAACATTTAAATTAAACAAATCTTTGCAGAGGAAAAACTAATAAATTCATCAAATTACACTTGTGTCGAGCAGCTGAAAAGAGAATTCAAATTCCATTGTGATAAGTTCTGAAAGACTTAAATCCAAATTAAGTTTATAATTGGCTTTTGTTGTCCGTTGTTGTGTTTTGGGCTAGCAACTCTTTAGCCTGAATTGCCACGGCCAATTCATCATAATTCATTATAAATTCTTTGACATTTTCCATGGTTTGGACTCAACGTTGTGGAAACTAATAAAGATGTCATTGGCAGACAATCGACATGGTTAGAAGCAGAAAAACCCTCTAAGACATCTCTCCTGCCACTCGATGGAAATGCTTTCCATGTTGGCCAAACCAAAGCAATTCATAATTTTCATAATTTACGCTTTGTTTGGCAAACATTTTGGCGCCTTCCATCGAATTTTCCGGGGTGTGTGTCGTGTTTTTCCCTAAGAACCACTGTGGTTCCTTACATAACTCAATTTTACGACTGCAAGTTACCTACTCAATAAATCATAGAAAACCAACAGAGAGCGAGAGAGCGAGAGAGCGAGAGAGAGGGAGAGAGGAAGAGCTGCAGTATGTCAGAGCGGAAGAGAGAGACAGAGAGAACAAAACAGTTTCATAATTAATTTTTAATGCTTGACTGGATCTGCACTTTTCACAGCATTTTGATTTATTGCATAATGGAAATAAGCAAAAAAAAGAAGAAGCACATATTAAATTATTGTTCATTTTTTTTCCAATTTCCATTTTTGGCTTCACTTGAAATGTTTCGAGTGCATTTGGCGCAAGTTGAAGCCGTTTAAGGTCCGCGCAATTTATATTGTAATTGCAAAGTGAAATGTCATTATTGTATATTATATTGCATTTTGTAGCCATTGAAGCAGCAGTCAAGTGGCTCGGCCTGCTTACGGGGCAAGGGGCATGCAACACACACACACACACACACAACAGCTGGCCGCATGCCAATTCAAGTGCGGCAACTTCAGTATTCAACTCAAAATCCAAAACTCTGACTTCGTTTCAATTGCCAATGTTAACATACAGCTTTGACTCACTGCATGTGTGTTTGCGTGTGTGTGTGTGTGTGTGTATGAGTGTGTGTGTGTATTGTACACCTTGTTGCTGCTTTCTTTAGCTAACTGTCAGCTGTGGCTAATTAAATGAAAGCCTCACAAGTGCTGCAACTCTCGCTAGTTGCATGGCTGACTCTGCTCTCTGCTGACACTCCTCCCTTCGCCACTCCTTTTCTACTTTCCCCTCCCCACTCCTCCCCCAATTGCAGTCACCGTCCCAGCTTCAGGCGGGAAGCTGTTCATGCTCTTCCAAGCGCATAATTCTCAAAGGCTACAATTGCCATAAGTGTGTGTGTGTGTGTGTGTTTGTGTTTGTGTGTGTGTCATGTGTGTGTGTGGCTGCTTTTTACAATGTTCTAGCTTGGCAACACCTGGCCATAATGTCGCCAGTGTTGGGATAGTCTAATACTGCCATGAGCCGCTGATTCTGCAGTTTAAGGTTTTATAGGGAAGGAAAACTTCATAAATAATAATATTAAATAAGACATATTAACACCTTTGTTGCCATAAAACAACTAATGCAACTTTTGGTTATGTTCCTGTCATATCTTTGCATTATTTGTAGTAATAATTTTACAAAATAAATTGATTAAATTGATACACATTGTGCTCAAATATTCTATAAATTTGGAAACATTTGTCTAGATTTGTGTATAATTTTAATGTTAAGTTTAATGATATTAAACATTTCTCTAAGCTGAATTAGTTAATGCCAAATCTATTTTAGAACATTTGACTCCGTTTTTCCAAGGTTTTTCCTCCTTTGTAATAAGATTATTAATTTCCTTTCAATATATTTATATTGCACTAAATCTTTATTGTTATTGCACATTCATCTGTCTCTTTATTAAGCGAATTTCACAAATAATTCACTTAAAAGAATTCGCAACTATTTGAAAAGTATTGCAATTGAATCTCTTTTTAAACTGTTTACAATATTTTCCATTTGACTTAATGCATAAACATAAGAGTAGTTCAATTGTTTAGTGCACGAAAAGTGCTTGGAATGGCAACAAGCACTTGGTTCTTAAGCTCATTCTTTGGCCAATTTTACGGCTTGTTTGGGCTTCAATAATGGCAACCATTGAATGCGGTTCGCCTAAGGATAACACACAGAATAGATAACACAGCTGGCTGTGGCGCTTATGGTGGCGAACTTCCTGCACTTTTCACAACCCACAACAGCTGCAGAGAGTCGCGAGATCCTTGCCGAAAAATATGGTCGTCCTTCATGAATGAATATGCTTTGAGTACACTCGTATTTTCATAGCGACGACGCTGCCACTCAATTATCGTTTCTTTTATATTTTTTTCTTCTATTTTCTCTTTTTTATATTCGGGAAATCTGACCCCGCACAACCAAAATACGCTTCGTTCATTTTTTGTTGCTTTTGTAATTGTTATTTTTCGCGCACACTTAAACCTAATGAATAAATAACATTAAACACGCTCTAATGGGCGCGCGATTTTGGTCGAGTGGTCATAGGCTGCCGGAGAGGAGGAGAGGAGCAGAGGAAGGCGGTCGGAAGGGTAGGAAAAGCGACGCAAAACATTTTCATTGTGCGATCCCGTTAAGTGGGTGCAATTGAGACCAAGTCCAGAGTTTGTGGATCCAAGGCGTAGCCTCCTTTTTTTGTTATCCTGTGAGAACATATTTTCAAATCGCAATCAAATGGAAATGCGCAGCAGCGCATGCAGGCGAGCACAACTGTGGTATACCCTGCAAAGAATTTCTTTGAGATGTGGTTAGCTTGTCTTATCGATAATTAACATAAAACTCTTCTCTATATAAGCCTGCCAACAAAATCTGCGCTTGCAGTGCTAACAGATACCCTGTAAACACTTTTAGTACTGCATATTACTGCAGGGTATCAATCGAATTGCAACTTAAGCTTCAAATTGATATTGAGATTGTTACCAATCAATGGCCATGTTAACAATTGCTGCCACAATGGCGATTTGTCGTTGCCAATGAAGCAAAGTGTAGCCAAACTGAGTCAAAATCGGTGCTAATTGGCAACGCCAACTGTGAACTTCATAGACTAATATAATGCGATTCATGGATCGCAACAATATGGAAAATTTTAAACGAACAACAGCAGACAATGATGAATTGTGTCGGAATAGTAGATACTCTGTATGCACAGAAATGATATAGTGTTGTTTGATTGCTAGATGATAATAAAATAGAGCTGATCTTTTGGAACTGAATCTATTATTCATCCAAGCTTGATAATTGGTTGTGAAAAGAGATTTCCAGATAATTAGCAGGTTCAGCAGAGAAAGAAGAAGCGAACAAATAGATATAAAATAGGAAAAGGCCTTTATCATACATCAAAATGACATTTCCTATGCGAATCTTCCGTCTGATCTATATGTAATACTCAGAGCTACGAAGCAATTAGGCAAATGATGCCTAGCAAATGATAATTAGCGGTACTACACAATCAAAACTACTTGCAAATTGGCCCATAAAACACCAGGGCCAACCGGGAATGTGGAAGAGTCACAGCTAAATAAAGAACTATAAAAAAAGAGAGAGAGACCGCAAAACTAAAGCTAAGCAAACGCCCCTTTGGGTGTCTGGTTAATTTCGATGCCGCGATAAACGTGAAATTAGCCCCTGCAACTGACAGAAGGATACACAAGGATACAAGGACATGGAAGGACATAGAAGGCAACTGTTTGCCGATTAGCCGCGACTGATAGTGGAGTGGATAGTCTGCTCTGCTCAGCTCTGCTCTGCTCTGCGGATGAGAACTCAGCCAACTGATGGCTGACACAGATAAGCGCAGCTGAGCCGAGTTCCTCTCTCAAGTGGCCGGCAATTAGGGGTTGCAACTGCTGCCCGGAAATCGTCCTTGACAACAATCCACACGACTCACGCCCCAAATCAGAGCACAACAAAACAAACAAGTCAGGCAGCTACAGTCGTACAACGTCTGTGGTAGACTCTGAACTAATCGGGGAAAGCAAAAAAATAAAGCAAATATAAAACTAATTTAAAGCCAAATTAATCTTAAGCAATGTTCAACTCATTATCGTTCGTTCTTGGAAGAGAGCAGCAATAGTGAGTGAACGCGCAAGAGCGAAAGGGAAAGCAAACAACCGTTACTTTTTTTGCGCGTTGCTGTGTATACACGTATAACTGTAACTGTACAGCGCGCGTCTGTTTTTACTGAGATGCTTATTATGAAAACTATGCTGACAAATCAATTGGTGGTTAAAAACGCGTCTTGTGCATATATATTGCTTTTATAAAATTTTAAAAACATTAAAAATTTTGTTTGGGATGCACCGAGATTCGAACCGCAGACCTCTTACACGCAAATCGTACGTCCTACAGCTTGAGCCACCGCCTTACATACTGCGCAGTCGGCAACGTCAATACATATACAGCACGAGTTTTTGCATTTGTCATATATATACATATGTATATGTATACGAATTTCTAACGAAATTTGGTTATTGCTTTCTTTTAAATTCTTAACATTTTCTGACAAATAAGGCAAAATTAATATTATATGTATATATAAAATAAAAGTAATTAATTTATAATAATTAAAAAATGTAATTTGGAATTGTCAGCAGTGGGATTCGAACTCGCGCCTTTGCGGCGTTTCTGGTTGTTGTTGTTCTAGCTAAAGCAATTTTGGCCGCACAGCTGCCATGAATCTGGTGATCATTCATTCCTTAATATCTTCTATGTTTATGATCCGATCGTGCTGAAATCTTCAGAAAACGTCCGGAAAAGGACATTCTCCATATGTGCCAAATCTGAATTAAATCTAAAGTCGGTAGCTTCAGTTATACGTTTTTTTCGATTTGCGGGGGCGGAAGGGGGCGTGGCAAAAATCTAAAACAAACTTGATCTGCCTGCAAACAATACACGTGTTGTCACCAAATTTGGTTACTCTAGCTCTTATAGTCTCTGAGATCTAGGTGTTCATACAGACGGACAGACGGACAGACGGACAGACGGACATGGCTATATCGTCTCGGCTGTTGATGCTGATCAAGAATATATATACTTTATAGGGTCTGCCACGCCTCCTTCTGCCTGTTACGCACATTTCGCCTTCGTCAAACCTAATAGACTTTGAACTTTTAGTTCAGAGTCTAAAAAACAACGAAAATGTATATAGAGAAGTTAGCTGCATGAAGAAAGACACAAAAAATAACGCAACAAAGTGTAAATAATATTATTAAAGGCGATCGGCGTACAAACAAATCGCACCATTTGAGCGACATAACAAATGGGAAATGAGAATTATTGAATCGGACAGGCGTAATAAAGGTAATAAGTAGAGGACTTTGTTGCAGTCTGTCTATGATTCGATATATTCGAAGATTGCAATCGAGTAGACAAACGTTTTAGCACAAGTAATCGGGGAAGAGCTTAAGAGAAGTTCGAATCAATTTCGAGCTGTAAATTTTATTTAAATGTAACTTGTTTCCCTTTAACTCAAACCAACTCTGCATTTCCCAGTTGAGCTCTTACTGTGGCGTATCTCAGACAATTCCGAGTCAGTTAATGATTGTCTAAAAGTCTAGTAAAGCTTTTTTATGTGTGTCTATTTAATGGCAACTGAACAACAAACAATTGAATAGTGATCATAAATAGTAGACAAAGCCAACGTATTTTGTTTGGCCACGTTCGCATAATGGACAATTGTTTCAATTTAATTGTATCTTTCACCCCGCTCTCCGCTCTCTGCTCGCTGCTGCCAATTTCTATTAATGCTAGTAATTCTAGAATACCAAACACACAACTCTGTGACGTTAACATCCGATGGGCCAACAGATGCCTATATATATGCAGGTATAGCGACACACCTGTGCAATCGCCAATTGGAACTGTAAGTGACGCAGTTTCAATTTCGTTTGCCCCGCTTCATTGCGTAATTTGTGGAACGGCTGGAGTAACCGACTTGAACCGGTTTCCAACAAACGAAAAGAGTTCAACTCAATTGAATTGAGTTTTGTAATAGTAAGTTATCATTTTGATTAGCGTCAGTAGGTGGAAACACTTCTTCTCTTATATTATATTATTGAGAAGAGATGTGTTTAGATTTTATGTATAATTATAGTTATTAATTGCATAAGAATGCACATGCTTATTGTAAGCAACGTTGCAGTGTTTGTTCGAGTATGAAAGCTGTTTAAATATTGCTTATTTGACTTCGGTTAGGTTTAATGAACTTAAGTTACATAATACAAATACAAATACATAATAATATTTAGAATTTCTTAATGTTTTTCAGTGCGAATGTTAAGCGAGTTCATTTAGCTTTTATATTAAATTAAATTAAATTAAATTAAATTAAATTCAAATTTGAATATTTTGATAGATCTATAAAAATACGTTTTAAATTTGATTTGCCATGTATTTGACTTTGTTTATTGCTGAATTCTGTTTGCATTCCACACGTAACTAAAAAACTCAGCGGAAAATGTCTCAACGGTTTTTCAGCGTGGCATTTGAAATGATATTTGTATGGGCCATTCAAAGAGCACTGAGCACTCTCAGTCTCATCCTCATGTTTGGGCTGTCAGCACCCGAAAATGGGCCAAATGGTCGCTCGTTGGTCTGCTGCTCCTTTTTGTGACAGTTTCGAGTCCTTTTCTCGCTGCTGACGGCTATTTGCATTGTGCTTGGCCATGTTTTCGTCCAAAAATTGGCAGTTGCTGTTCACTTTCGCTTGAGGAGCGTTATTCGATTTCTGGAAACTGAATCTCTACTATCTTCCAATACAACATTCGCACAATGTTTTGTCTAATAAATTCCGAAACACTAAACTTCCGTCACATCATAAATCAACCCAGAAAAAAAAATAAAGTAGAAATTGAGAAGAGGAGAAGCAAATCAGAGGTTGCCGCATGATTTGATAAGGGCTGCGGCGACAACTAGCCAAAGCCAAACAGAGGCAGATAGAGCGAGAGTGTGAGAGAGAGTGCGATAGAGAGAGGGGGAGGGGGTCGATTGAACTGGCTACCCTCATGCAACAATGAATTAACGTAATTATGTTCGCATGTGTATAAATGACGAGGTTTTTGTATCAAAATTTGCAATGGTGTCGAGCGTGAACAAAAACAACAAAACAAGCGAAAAGAAATCAAACAATAAAGCGAAAATGAAACGAAATACTACAACAAAAACAGAGAAAAAGCAAAACAGCGAAACAGCGAAACAGTGAAACAGTGAAGCAGAGAAAAACACCTTTTTTCTGGACATGGATACAGACACATCGATGGGCAAATAAAACATAATGAACCTTAATGATATTGCCAGAGCACCCCAGAGACAGAGCCATAGATAATACGCACTATGGAGAGGTATACGGGGTGGGGCGCATTGAAATTCGTTCGATCCATCGATCGTCAGTTGATATATGAGCTTGTACGTCTATGATTGTGCTAAACAACAAAACCAATCGTGTGTTAAGCGGGCCAGCAACAACAACACCCATAACAACAACAACAATAATAATAACAACAATAATAACTGAGTGGAAAACTCGTTCAGCCCTATGAATTAAATGTTCAAACAAAACAAAGTCTACAAATGGCCAAGACAAACAGTTGAGACAACTCTGCCTCTGCTCTTGTTGTTACAGCTCATTTGCATATTGCAGTTGCCGCAGTACGTGTATGTGCCTCAGTTGCATTTAGCAGTTTGCCACATCGCCTGCCCAGATCCAGTTGACGCCGCCACAGCTGATTAGAAGCCAATCGAGCCCAAAAGCGCAACTTGCGCTCTGTTTGCCATCATTTAGTAGCATCCAGTTAAGTCAAACAAGACGGTGAGACAGCTGAAACAGTCGCAGACTCTGCTGGTCGAATAAGTTATACCCTAATGGGGCAACACAAGTTACAACTAACTGTAGGAATTAACAGAGAGAGAGAGAGAGAGAGAGAGAAAGGGAGATAAGATGTAAGCAATTCTGATTATGATTGTTGCAGCATTTTCACAGTTTTTAAAGCAGTTTTTTTGCAGCTAAATTAATGCATTTTAACTAGACTTATTTTGCATTCTTTTCTTGGTTACAAGCAGCACAACATAGTCACTCTGCTTCACGTACAGTTAACATCCAGGGTATAAATGTAGCGCCAGCGAGATGCGCCTTACAGACAAATGGAACTATACGAAGTATTACCAAACAGTAGTTGGACATTGTCCGATGGCGTTGAGAGTCTGGCAGCGTTTAGTTCTCTGTTAATTGATTGTTCACATTTTTGATGGTATTTGATATTTGCCTAATTCTATAGACAGTGCGAGGCAGTACGATTACCCAGGAATTTGTCGCATCGTCGTGTTTGAGGCATTCGTTTAATTAACAGTTCAGGCGCAAGGATATTTCTCAATTGACTTTGTCGCGACAGATCAATGTTTGCCCATAGCCTGTCTAGGGGCAAGTCGAACGATTGGACAATTCCTGGTAATCTTATGCCTGACTGGCAGGACAGAGTTGCTTTGGACTAATCAAAAACATAGCGTCGATGGATAGAAAGAGTAATATAGTTGTAGTAGTAGTAGTAATAGAAGTAGTGGTAGTAGAAGTGGAAGAAAAGTACAAAAAGTAGAAGTAAAAATAGAAGTAGTAGTATAGTTGTAGTTGCATAGCTGTAGAAGTAGTAAAAGAAGTAGAAGCAGTAGTAGTACAAGAAGTTAAATTAGTAGTAGTAGTAGAAGAAGTAATGGTAGTAATAGTAGTAGAAAAGTAGTGGTAGTAGTAGTAGTAGTTGTAGTAGTTGTAGTTGTAGTTGTTGAAGTAGAAGTATTAGTACAGTTGTAGTTGTATAGCAGTAGAAGTAGTAGAAGTAGTAAAAGAAGTATTAGTAGTAGTAGTAGTAGTAGAAGTAGTAGTAGTAGTAGTAGTAGTAGTAGTAGTAGTAGTAAAATAAGTAGTAGTAGTAATAGTAGTAGAAGAAGTATTGGTAGTAGTAGTAGTTGTAGTTGTAGTTGTTGAAGTAGAAGTATTAATATAGTTGTAGTTGTATAGCAGTAGAAGTAGTAATAGTAGTAAAAGAAGTATTAGTAGTAGTAGTAGTCATAGTAAAAGAAGTAGTAGTAGTAATAGTAGTAAAAGAAGCATTAGTAGTAGTAGTAGTCGTAGTAAAAGAAGTAGTAGTAGTAATAGTAGTAAAAGAAGTAGTGGTATTAGTAGTAGTAGTAGTAGTTATAGTTGTTGAAGTAGAAGTATTAGTACAGTTGTAGTTGTATAGCAGTATAAGTTGTAGTAGTAGTAAAATAAGTATTAGTAGTAGTAGTAGTAGTAGTAGTAGTAGTAGTAGTAGTAGTAGTAGTAAAAGAAGTAGTAGTAATAGTAGTAGAAAAAGTATTGGTAGTAGTAGTAGTTGTAGTTGTAGTTGTTGAAGTAGAAGTATTAATATAGTTGTAGTTGTATAGCAGTAGAAGTAGTAGTAGTAGTAAAAGAAGTAAAAGTAGTAGTAGTAGTAGTAGTCTGCTAAAGTAAATATGCGAACTGATAAATGGAACTGAACTAAGATTACTTAAATAATAGAAATATATAGTTCTCATTAGTCTCCCATAAAATATGCCAAGATTACCGTTAGTTTCTCTATAATTACAATTCTATAGAAATCTTCTACATTTATGTTAAATTTAGATCTCTGAAACTCAGCAAATGTTGCAAAGAATTATACAAATTGCCTGTAAAATTTGCATATGTTTGTCTTTGTCATATTTCCAAAATGCTGTCTATTTGTTTGGCTAATGCCACACCCATTTAAGCCACTTGTTGTGATGCGTTCAATAGATGTTGCCCTTATCAAAATTGGGTCGCCAGTGTGGCCAGCCCAATGCATCGGAGGGAATTCGGCCATTTACTGTTTGATTTAACTGCTTTATATATAATTATTGGAACGGAACATTTGGCGGGTGGGGGGAAAGCGGTAAGCGAAAGTGTCGCCCAGCCCCGAGTTGTGTTCTAGTTCTGTTGGCCACAATTGTTGCTAACGCGGCCCAGCCCATGGCGTGCCAGAGTGCAACTAGCGAATTTGTTGTGACAAAATGCAATTAATAGTCGTGATTGTGGCTGAGATCAGTTCAGTTAGATAAACGCTAATTGCTGACTGGTTTCGTTTGTACAGTTACCACCAAGTGCCACAAATAGTTGGTCAAAATAGTGTGTGCTGCCTGCTAATGAATGAACCTTGTGCATGCCTATGCCTTTGGTCATCGTCATCGTCATCGACATCGACATCGACATCGGCATCGTCATCGTTGTTGTTATTACTTCATTAAAAGCGCATTAATAGCGTTGCCGACTGATCTTCACTTGTTCGCTCTTCGATTTGTTTAAATCAATAATGAAAACAAGCAAAATAACAACAACAACAACAACAGCAACAACAACAACAACAACACAACAATGAGCGGTATTTTTTTGTTGGTCAAGAAGCCGATCCCATCCCGTACCATTCGCACAATGCCGATAAATTAGAAAATAATGCGAGTCCATTGTTCGATTGCTTTGTTTCATTTAAGCGCTTTTGTTGGCCATCGAGAGCTTCGAACTCGCCACTCGGCGAAGCCCTGAGCTCTCAGCTTCTCCCCTTGTACCCTACGTAATCCCCGGCCCTGGCCAGTGCCCCATTCACCTCCACTCCGGCCGATGGGAATCGTACAGCACTTTGAGCACTTCTGATACACTTTTCATACCTAGAGATTATTCCAAAGTCAATTGATTCCAGCTGAGGTTCTAAGCAGAACTGAAACTCAAATATTTATTAGATTAACTACATTATAAGTGAATTAACTAGAACTAGAACTAGCCTAAAGAACTCGAAAAGAACGAAACAAACTAAATACTACTATATAACTTCATAATAATACAAATATGACCATAAATCGAAATATTCAAAGTGAATGAACAACTTAATGCTGGGAAACAGGAAAATATTATGCAATAATTATTTGTGCAAAGATTAACTTAAGTTAACGACAACTCATCTGTATTCAATGTCCATATAGGGTATCTCCATGTGCGTCGTGGCTGATTATCATATTTTGTAGCTTGTTTCTTTTATTTAACTAGTCCCTGTGTCTTTTTGCTACACGTTTCTTGAATGAAGCTGATTACTCAAATTTTGCTTTGTTTACGATTCGTCAAGGCATTGATGAGACGGTCGCTCAATGCGAAGGCGAAGAGAAGGCGAGGAGCAGAGCGAGTGAGGGAGTGAGGGAGTGAGGGAGAGAGGGGTAACTCTGTTCGCCAAGTTAACGCCAAAATGTTATTAAATATTATTAGTGAACAACAATGGGCAACAATTATGTGGGCACCCATCTCCCTCTCTATCTCTCTCTCTCCGTCTCTCATTCTGCTGTTGTGTGTCTGTTGTCATTGTTGCTGAGATTTGCTCAGGTCCAGTTACAGTTATAATCCCTAAGCTATTGCCAGTTACAACAGTTCAACAGTTACAACAGCTGTGGCGTTTAACCCATTGATGGGATCAAACCAACAAGCTGACAAACAAGCAACCCAGTTATCAATAAAAACTATTTCTATTTCTATTTATATTTATTCCCCTTCTACTCCTTCTGCTTCTTCTTCTTCTTCTGCTTCTAATTCTGTTTCTGTTTCTATTTCTGTTTCTATTTCCATTACTTTCTAACTGCTTTCTTTTTGGCTTGTCGCAGCAGCTGGCGCTGAGCATCGACAACGGGTCTCTGTCTATTGTTCGATATATGTATTATCAGACCCTTCTTCAACTCCAGCTCCATGCAGCTCCTCTCTGTGCTAACTGCTCTCCCTCTGTCCAGTTGCTGTACGGGTTATTTGTTTGGGCCAGTTGGTAAGCCGTTTAGTTGCCTGTCTGCCTGTCTGCCCGTCTGCATTTCCGTTCTTCTGTTGCCAAAAAAAATGTAAACAGTTTGCATTGTGCGTAATCCCCGCCAGCATTAAGACCCAATTGCGTTATGTAATCCCCAGTCGAGTAAACGAGGAGTTAATTATGTCATAATAACACAAAACTCTCGTTTGCCGCCACAACGAGTACTTACTACTCAAACACTCATTCGCAGTTGTACTCGTACTTTGATTAACAGCACACGCCGTTCGATTGAGCTGGAGCCGCAGCTGTAGCGGAGCAGAGCCGCTGATAACAGACTGGGATAGCACAGCTCGGCGATCTATAGATCCATAGAGCGTGCCTAAGTCCTAACAGGACGAACAATCAACTTCCTGCTTTACTTGCGCAGAAAGAAATGCGAATGCATTGTGAGTGTAACTATGAAGTGGAGATTGAACCGTGGATTTGGAAGCATGAAATGAATTAGATACATATGTATCTAATGCATCTATCTAACTTTCTATCTATTTATATGTTTATATATCGATCTATCTATCTAGTTATCTATCTATATAAATATCTCTATATCTGTATATCAATCTATCTATCTTTCTATCGAACTATTTATATATCCATCAATCCATCTGTCTATCTATTTATTTATAGGTATATATCTAACTATCTATATATATTTATCTATCTATCGATTTATATATCTAGTTATCCATTTACTAACTATCTCTATATATATCTATCTAGTTATCTAGTTAAATAGATAACTATATTTCTATCTATCCATTTAACTATCTAACTGTTTATCTAACTATCTATCTACCTATCTATTTAACTTGCTATCTATATAACTTTTTGTCTATATATCCAACTAGCTATCTATGTGTCTTGCCATGTATATATCTATCTATCTAGCTATTTATCTACCTATCTATCTATCTAGCTATCTATATATTTATCTATCTATCTATCTATCTAGTTATCTATCTATATAATTATCTCAATATCTATCTATCTAACTATCTAACTATTAGATCTATCTTTCTATCTATCTAACCATCTATATATCCATAAATTCATCTGTCTATCTATTTAACTACCTATCTATCTAACTATCTATATATTTATATATCCACCTATCTATCTACCTGTCTTACTATTTACATATCCATCTATCTGTCCATTAGTATACCTATATATCTATCTATCTATATTACTAACTATCTATCTATCTATCTATCTATCTATCTATCTATATATCAATCTATCGATCTATCTATGTCATTATCTTTCTATATAACTATTTCTATATATATATATATATCTATATATCTATCTAACTGTCTATCTCTCTATCTATCTATCTGTCTTACCATGTATATATCCATCTGTCTATCTATTTATCTACCTATCTATCTATACATCTATCTATATATCTATCTATCTATATATAGACAACTGCTATATTAAAGGAAACATTTGAATAGAGGCCACATTATAAAGATTTCTAAATGAAAAACAAAGAATTATTGAAGATAATCTAAGTCTCGTATTCGTTTCAGTTATGAATACCCCTACTTACTTAACCACTTAAATAATATTTCTCTGCTGCGCTTCATTCCCCTGCTCAGCCTTGGGGAAGCCACTCATCTTCATCATTATTCAATGAACGCAACAGTAAAATGCGAAGCGAACAATGTCAAAGTGACAAATTTTTAACAAATTAATAAAATATAAAAATGAATTAATCGTAAAATGAAATGATGAAGCACCAGCCGAAGCACCCGCCGAAGCACCTCAACCACCTAAACCACATTAGCATTGGGCAGATGAGCACCACAAATCAAAGCCAGACATTAAAGATGAGAGCTGCTTGAACAATGGGCGGGTAGGTGGCTCGAAGGGGAGGGAAAGGAGGAGAAGGTGGTTGAGTGGCTCGCAACATGCTAATAAAATACAAATTGACGATAAAATTATTACAAATTTATGCAAATATTTGCAGCGCGCCACCCTAACCAGCAAATTAATGGGCAAACACTTGAGCAGAGTCTGAGATAGTCGAGGGTATCGGTCTAGCCCGGGTCACATGGGCTCTGGTGGTGGTGCTGCGCCTGCTCCTGCTCCTGCTCCTGGTGTTGGTGTTGGTGATGGTGGTGGTGGTGGGTTGGCTTATGATTCGGGCAATAATTTATACGCCAATGCGCACGCGGATGCGAGATGTCCTGCTGCGCGTAAACAGGAAACAAATTACGCTCGAGAGCAGTTATGAAATTCCATATTGCCAGGCGCCTTGTCCTCAATTCGTATCATCGTCTCACTGGACAGGAACAATAATGCATTAGACAGCCGCATTTATCGCCACACAGGATGAGCATAAGGATGCGCCTTGCTGCCAGAGATGCCTTGTCCTGGCTTCAATGGCTTCAATGGCTTCACCCTGATTGCCGGCTTAACGCTAACGGCAGGCGTTCCTTCGTGCACGTGAAGAATCCTGGCGTGCAGGATGTGCTGCGCCTCAAATCCCCCCTCGGACATTGTCAACTGAGCACTGGACGCCCGCCAGCAGCTTTAACCCCTTAACCATTGAAGCGAATTGAGCTTTTACTTAGTTGTCGCTGGATAAGCTTTAAAGTAGTTAAACTTTGCTGCAAAGTTATTTAATTACTTCAGTAATTACCATAGTAATTGTAATAAATCATAAATATAACAATTTGCTGTGAATTCAATTATAAAATGAAACATTTATTATTAATTGCAGTAATTACAGTAGTAAATGTAGAAGGAATGGAAATTCCTTCAAAATAATTAAAGTATTTAAACATTTACCATTAATTACTGAAGTAATTTGATTAGTAATTGCATTGTAATCACTTTCAATTCTCTTTCTATTTATATTTCTATTTAATTTTCTATTTTATTTTGGAATTCTTAATAAATAACTGAACTATTTAAGAATTAGCATTAGGAATACTTGAATTGCAAAAGTAATTGTTGAGATTCGTATAGTATTTAAAAGAATATTAATTAACTCATATGTTGCTACTGCTAATTAAACATTTCCATTCGATTTACTCTACGACTTGTCTAATTCATTCTGAAAGTAATTACATTGAGTTAGAAGCTGTCAACAGTCTCTTCTGTGCATGCAGTAATTACATAATTACTTAAGTAATTACAGCAGTAATTAAAACACTGTTGACAGTACTGTAACCTGGTAAATTGAGTTGTTTGATTCCTGCAATCAATCTCAACTCGTTTCGCCTCCCGTCAGCTTATTTGAATGGCCCCTCTCTGATCTCCCTCGGATCGTCAATCGGCTGTCAGTGTTGTGGCAGCACCACATGGACATGGACAGTCGTCCAGTTGTTTGGCTCATCAATCGCCGTCAGGCGGCATAGAGGGTTGTGTATAGCGGAAACCGCAACCACAACGTGCCACACAGCGGTGGCCACAGTGTCGCTGACGCTGATGTTGAAGTTGAAGTTGAGAGTTGTAGTTGTAGTTGTAGTTAAAGCTGAAGATGAAGTGAATGCTGATGTTGATGTTGATGTTGTCGCCAGGTCGCTTCTGCTTGCGGCCTGACAAATGAAATGTCTCGCACCTAATCAAATTTTGTACAACTGAATGCGCCTCACAGTTTCCGCTGCTTATTATGCAAATGCCAAAGAGGAGGCCCCTGCTGCTGCTTTTGCTGCTGCTGCTGCTGCCACACGCAAATCAGTCGCGTCGAGTTGCAAATTTATCATCATTTAATTTCCATTTGGCGTCGTGCCATGTTAATGACGTTGTTGACAACACTCGAGAGCGCGTCTCGAGACGAGGAAGCTGACGAATCGCTGTTATCCTTTTTTGCCAGCACTGCAGTTTCTCCACTGCATTTGCCATTTACCATTGCCGTTTGCCATTTGCCATTTGCCATTTGCCATTTTGCTTTGACGCGCCCTGACAAATTATGTCCCAGTTGGCATCACTCATACGCCTCGTGGGCCGCTCTGCAAATGCTTCGCTGCTCATTTGCCTAAGTGCGCCGAGTTTGCGGCGAGGCTTTTAATTAATTGTTAGCAGCGACTTATTGACGGTCTGGTTGGTTAGCTCGGTTGCCCATAACAACAACAGCAACAACAACTGCTACAACAGCAACAACAAGCAACAAGCAACAGCAACCACTGCGACAAAAAATGTCAAACTAGCACTTAAAAGCCGCCACGCTTTGCTACTTGTCAACCACGCGCCACCCCCAACAATATGCTTCACGTCCAGGCTCAAAAACCGATGCCATAAATTACACTAGCCAACAAAAGTGTGATGTGTAAAGTATTCTGCGCATTAGCTAAACAGATGCAATTAGTTTTAAGTGTTTTTGTTTAAAGAACTATTAGTTATTTGTATTTCATCTGATCTTTTAGGTTTTTCTATATATATAATATCATTTGTTTTTCTATATATATGTATGATATATAAATATACATGATAAATATATATATTCTTTATGTTTTTGCTTTAATTGTCAAGCTGAACTAACTTCATCATTTTATATCAAATTTTTAATGATTATCTGCTTGATTTATCTAATCTTGCAGCTTCACTTCAACTATAAATATTTTATATTTATATATATATATAAATTTCTTAACTTTTGCAAGCACTTTCCTGTTTATTTATATAGCCAAACGTATGTTTTCAGAATGCATAATAAACTTCCATAAATATAGTTAAAAGATATACAGAAATGCATTAAAATGTCACAGCAGCTGAATATTTTGTTGTCCAGTGTAGAGCTAGAGTCACCCTTGTGTATTGTAGAAAATGTGAAACAGTTTGACAAAAGCCACCACCCACAAATTGGACTGTAGAACCAGACGCAGGACACTGGCCTCGCGACAGACAAGCCGCTCCCTCTCCGCCCACAACTCCGCCTCAGAATCAGTCGCCATATTTAGCCCAGGGGCTGGTTGAAGAGAGAGAAACGGCAGCGGCAACAGCAACAACAACAGCAACAACAGCAACAACAGCAACAACAGCAGCAACAACAGCAACAACAACCCGCTAACGCCAACTGCTTCTTGACCCCTTTGCAGCGAAGGCTTGGATGTTGTCATTTGTTGTTGCCACCATTATGGTTGTTGTCGTTGTTGCCGTTGTTGCCGTTTATGGTATGTAACCTTCCATGTAAAAACGATATGTTGCCTTCGACCTCGCGGCAATAATTGTAGCGAATTGTATCACCTTTATGCTAATCCGTTTCGCTAATCCGCCGGATTAGCGTTTCGCTTAAAAAAAAGACGACAAAACAAAACGAAAACAATTTGGAAAAACGACGAAAATCAGACACCAAGACCAAACGGTGACGTCGCGACGCTACTCTCCTTCTCTGTGGTTAATCCGGGTACTTCACAGAGCAGGTAAAAAAAAAAACAATATATATACATATATATAGATATATATACTTAAAACACCTCCGATTGCACACTCCTTTTGCATTCCTGCGA
This sequence comes from Drosophila macrospina, assembly GCA_035042075.1. Lineage (NCBI taxonomy): Eukaryota > Metazoa > Arthropoda > Insecta > Diptera > Drosophilidae > Drosophila > Drosophila macrospina. The sequence goes on from JAWNLW010000591.1 coordinate 5,675,471, forward strand.
CGGCGACGGCGACGTCGAGACGCTAATCCGCCAATAAAGTCGTAAAAAAAGAAAATATTATAGCCCTCGATTTGTTTTTGTCATCGGCTTTTGTCTTGCGAAATTATTTTCGTACACATATCCCCGAAACGGGGCTATATAACTTATATAGACAGGGTGTGGGCAGGGAACAGGCTTGAAGCTGGCCATAAAAGTGTAAACAGAGTTAACAAATGCTTCAAGTGAACTTAGCTGGCAACAGGGCCAAGAAGCGGAAGATGGCTTGGATATACTCAAGGGCTAGTTGAGCTGAAATTAGCAGAAGTTCAGGAAGATTGAGATGGCGAGGACTTCCGATTCGCTAAGGAATCTCAATGCAAATTGATGATAACTGATTGAAATTATCAAAATTCTATCAATAATTGAATAATTTCGATATTAATATTAATTTTAGAAGAATTAGAACAAATTTTTATTTATTTAGAAGAACTTAATGAAATTTTTTATTTGACATTATACAGAATACATAAATAATTAAATATAAATAATAACTGAATGAAATTGTCAAAATTCTATCAATAATTGAATAATTTCGATATTACTATTAATTTTAGAAGAATTAGAACTAATTTTTATTTATTTAGAAGAACTTAATGAAATCTTTTATTTGACATTATACAGAATACATAAATAATTAAATATAAATAATAAATAATTAGTTAAAATGCTGCTCATTCATTTTTCACTCACTTCGATGTGAGAGTCTTGCTTAAATTATCCGCAGCTTAGCCTAAAAATTCATTCTTTATATAATTATTCAATATCACGTCAATGCAAAGTAAATATTTGTGAAATTTATAATGCGATGAGAATTGAGAATGAATAAAGAATAAAGGAATAAAGGAACAATAACAGCAAGAATAAACAATATTTGATATTTTAACACATTTCAAGCACACACTCGCACACTCGCACACACACACACACAGAAATACACACACACACACAGTTGGCATCGTCTGAGAGACAATGCAAGTGGATTTATTAATGACCGCAATTATTCTTATTATTATTACAAGCTGAAATCGAAATGAAACGCGGAGGGAAAAACAAAAATCATAATGACTGAAAACTCGTTGATTTCTACGCCAGAGATTTGTGGGATCTGTTTGCCGTCTAAGATTTCAATGGCCTAGGCCCCCGTTGCGCCCCAAACAAAGGCCCCACATGGCCAAAAAGAGATGCCCCTCGACCCTACCCTAGGCGAAACGCGCGATCTTTGTTTGTGTATCGTTTCCCCTATATCATTGTTGGTCAAGGCGTTAAATAAACAGCGCATTAATCAATAGAAATTAATACAACGCCAAATAGTTGTATAATACTTCAAATATGTGTATGTTCCTCCTCTCTGTCTGCTTCACTTCTCCCTCTCTCTATCTCTCTCTCTCTTTCGCTCTTTCGCTCCTTCTCTCACTCTCCCTCTCCCACTCTCTGTCTCTCTTTGTGTGCAAATGAAATTAACGTTAACAAAAAATGTGAAATAATAAAAAGTAATGAGCAAAATTATTGATTCCATGTTTATTTAGTTCACTGAGAAAGACATGTGCAGTTAAGTTTAATATTGATAGATAATAATTGTGCGATTATGTTTAAACTAAAGTAAAAGTTGTCGCATTCATCTTTAATTTGTATATTATTATTCGAACTATTGCAAATTATGAAACCTTCTCTTTAGAACTAGCTATGAAAATATTAATTAAACTATAAATGTCCGCTATCTCTCGGCAAAACTGCACTATAGCAATAAATGAAGTTTTAAATACATTTATTAACTATGCTTTAACTAATTCAATGAATAATAAGAATAGCTTCGTCAACCTTTCTATAAATCGATGTAATCGCTGTAAAAATCAAAACGAAAGTAAAATAAAAAATTCAAAAGTTTTGTTTGTTTTTTTGCCATTTTAATAAATGTCGTTTTTTATTAATTTTTAAATATTTTGCAATTTTCATCTTAAATATTAACGTTTTCATTAATTTTAATACAATTAATAATACATTTATAAATGATTTTTGTTTCTCGTTTTTTTTTTGTTTTGTTTTGTTTTGTTTGTTTTGTTATTCATTTTTGGGCTGTGTTTCGACTTGTTAACGAATTATGCGTAATATTTACAATTTGTATGGGGGAAGTGTAGAATAGGAAGGGGTGGAAGGGGGTCACAGTACTCGTAACTAGGATATGAGAATGGTGCTGATAAAAACAACAAAGAGCACACGCTTAGAACTAAATAAAATTAATTTACAATTAGTTTTGTGTTTAGTGACAAATAAATTATAGATATTATTATTTATAGATAATTTGTATTATTTTTATTATTATTATTATTCTCATTATCATAATAATATAATTATTATTATTTTTATTGGCTAGGAATGTTTCTTTCGGTTTCTTTCTTGTGCAAAGATTGTACTAGACTTTTGCGAGCGTTGCTTGATAGGGCTTGATAGATAGTTAAATAGAGTTAATAGCGATAACTACTAGACTGTACTTGGCTTACTTAGAGCTTTTAAAGATTTAAAACCAGTGGATCACTTTGGGAACGCTTCAACAATGCAAATTGTACTTTACTCTGGGACAGTTCGACCCCTGCCTAATAAAGCACCGGGACCGGCCGCCTCAGGGCGCTGTCCATGGAGCCATCCATGCCATTGGGCGTGATGGTGCCGGGCGAGGAGCCAGGGGACGATGTCGAGGATGAGGTGTACAGTCCAGCGGCGGCAGCGTTCGCAGAGTGGGCGGCATACAGCGATGGCGCCGAGATGCCCGAGTAGATGCCGGAGTAGAAGCTGCTCAGTGACGTCGGTGGCAACTGTGATGCTTGCTGTGCCTCCAGGTGTTTGTGCGTCTGATTATTGGCCGCCGCACTCTGATGCAGTTTGGACAATGCAAGGGGATCAAAGCCTGTGAAATATGGCACCGGATACGGTTGGTCCAGGTGATGTGAGGGGGCAAAGTACGGTGGCAGTTGGTGGAATGGATTGTAGCCACCGCCCGCTGGACCGGCACCAGCTCCTCCAAGCTTCTGTTGTGCCATGTTCATGTTCATATTCATGTTCATGTTCATGTTGCCCTGCATCTGTAGGGCACCCTGTGGACCACCGGCCAACGGATTCTTGGGCTTGCGACGTGGACGATACTTGTAATCCGGATGCTCCTTCATGTGCAGTGCTCGCAGGCGCTTGGCCTCATCGATGAATGGACGTTTCTCGGACTCGGCCAAGAGTTTCCATTCAGCTCCCAGACGTTTCGATATCTCCGAATTGTGCATCTTGGGATTATCCTTGGCAATCTGACGACGCTGAAGACGGGACCAAACCATAAAAGCATTCATCGGCCGCTTGATGTGTCCCTCCTGGCCAGGAGATGTGGCCAAACTGTGCATCGAGCCGTTTCCACCGCCCGATCCCGCTCCCGCACCATGTGAGCTGCCCATACCAATGCCGCCGCCCATGCCGCTGCTGCCCAGACTGCTCTGGCTGCCCAAGCTGCCAGCAGAGCCAATGGAGCTATTGGGAGAGAGGGTTTGCTGAGCGGCAACTGCATTATGCATGTGGTGTGCCATGTGGTGGCTCATGTTGCTGGCTGCCTGACTGCTGACACCCCCTGGACCACCACCAGGTGATCCACCCATGGCGGCCAAACTGGCGGCCAAGCCACCGCTCTGTGAGTAGTGCAGTACACGCTTAATATCCATGTCCATGCTGGGACTAAGCTGAGCATTGCCCAAGCCCTGAGATGCATAATCACCGGGAGAAGGCAGCTCCAGACCCTGGCCGGGGCCCAAGTGGAAACCGTAGTTGGGATGTGACGATAATGTAGCCATTATATGTTCGTTTATCACTTGATATTGTTTCCTAATATTCACTGTGTAGTTCTTGTTGTTGTTGTTATCTTGTTTGTCACTTCACTGTATTCACAATGTCTCTTGTTTTATTCTTTCTATTTACTGTAAACGCTGCTTGTGTTTGCGTCTGTCTCTATGTGCTTTGCTTTGCTTTTGCTGTTGCTGTTGCTCTTGCTACTGCTTCTGTTCGGCTCAACAGCTACACACTGACTGATTTGTCTGCGCAATAATTGAGACTGACACGACTACAGTCAAATCCAGTTTTCTGCTGAGTCCGAGTCCACAGCGGCCGCTCTCTCGCACTCTCACTCTCCCTCTCTCTCAACAGTCGCAGAAGCAATAGCATCGTCAGCAGCATCAACCCTCTGTACAGGTAACTGAGTGCGTTGGAGCGAGATGGCAACCAGGTTTGCTTCTTCTCGCATACCTGTGCTCACACTGCCTTCTGTTGTGCTCGCTCTCTTGCTCTCTCTCTTTTTCTCTCTGCTGCTGCTGCTTTGTTACGCTGTTTGTTGCCTTTGTTCCATTGGCTCCTTTATATCGGCCGCCTTGTTAGTTGTAGTTGTTGCCCATTGAGGGGTGTGTTCAATAGAATGACTGAATAGCAGCAACAACAACGATAACAACAGCTCGCTCACTGTTCGGCTCGGTTCGTGTCTGGTCGCCTTGTTAGTAGTTTTTGGCTTCGCTGCTCCCATTTTTTGCGACAGCGACCTCATTTAGAGCGCCCGATCTCCCGCATATCATACTCCTACATTCTGCTCTCCCTCTCTCTCTCTCTTTCTTTCGCTCTCTTTCCTGCTCTCTCTCTCTCTCTCTCTTCCTTTGGTTCTTTTCTCTCTCCCTCTCTCTAGAATTGCATTGATTTTTCGCATACAGTGGGCATACAATTTCCGTTATTGTTTTGCCTGGCGCTGCACTTCCGCGGCATGTATTGTTATTTGTCCGAAGAGAGCTTCGAGAGTGTGAGAGCTAAAACGCATACGCTCAGAGAGTTTATGTGTATGCAAGAGTGTGTATGTGTATGCGTGGCCCGTTGGCTTTGCCTTTTCAGCCAATCACAATGGCGCCTTGGTGTGAATTTTTGTATGCCCTGGCCATTGTGGGTGTCTGTGTGGCTCTCTGTGCTATATACAAGCCGCATGTACATACAATGGTTGTGTGTGTGAGTGTTTGTATGTGTGAAAAGCACATTTTAGTTTGTGAAAAGAACATGGAAACACGCTTTCCATTCTCTGCTGTTGTTCGTTTCTTTCTTTTTTGCGCACGAAAGGATATTACTGCAATTATTTACTTATTTGGTAAAGAAAAGTGGAAAAGCAAAAGCGACACAATGCGCCACACAACACAATAACAAAACGAGAGACGAGAAACGAGAAAAACGCCCTGAATGGCTAGCCAAATTTATATACAAACTTCGGTATACATATATGTACATACATGCATATGTACTTATAAAGTTTACCTATATGCATGACCATGGCTGTGTGTGTAGGTGAGAGGGACAGAGAGCTCTCTCCTTTGATTGCACAATGCAGTACAGAAAAAAGTTAGGTAAAACCATACAAAATGAAGTGTTTTTCTTGCCTGAAGGAGCATAATATGCTCTGTTTCCTCATCAATTATAATGAGTAGCATACCTGAACTATCTTTATTATTAGACTGTGATAACATTGTAAGAATATAACAACACTATTATCATATTCTTTAATGCTAAAAAATAACAGGGTAATATTTGGATTACAATGATTCCAACATGTTAAGCTTTATATAAAATACAAAACAAGAAACGCCTTTCATTTATAAATAAACGTAATTTTTTACTAAAGGAATGCTAGTGGATATAATATGCAAGCTGTTGCCTGATTTTGGCTCTTGTCCAAACTGATATACCCAATTTACCCTTTTGCTTGCAGGGCATAAAAAGCTTTCAGTGCTTTCAACGTTTCCTTTGTGCCGTCCACCGAAAAAAATATAAATATAGGAGGAAGAAAAAAAACTGTTGATGTGTTGTGTAATGGAAAAAGTTTTGTTCAGCTAGCGTTTTGCTTTCTAACCATTCTACTCTACACTTAGCATTAGATGGACGAGAGGAAGAGAGCAGGAGATGGAATAATGTGGCAAAGGAATAAGGAATAAGGAAGAGTTGAAAGGAAGACAGACTTTTACTTTTTGCCATACGCATCTCGCATTTAGCATTCAAATGTTGCTTTGCTTGTGCAAGGGAAGAGGTTGGCGGAGGGTTGATATAGAATAGTTACCGTTTTGATATATATATCTCTATTATGTTTTTTATTATTTTTTTTTTTTTTTTTTTGTGTGGAAACATAATGACAATGCAGTCAGGTGTTATTTGTACTTATGAGCACTCAATTTTCAGAGCAGAGTCTCGAGTCCAGAGCAGAATCAACAGTTCTGTAATTATGAAACCCATTATGAAAAGCCTAACCCTAAACCAAACCCTTTATGAGCATTGCCTTTCTCTGCCTGCATTCAAAACGCGCTCTCTTTCATTCATACTCCGCTTTCATTCTCTTCTCATCTCAATGCATTAAATCCCGAGAGTCGCGCGCTCTATTGTTTGCCATCTGTTGTTGTTGCTGTTGCTGTAGCTGCCGTTGTTGCTGTTGTTGCTGTTGTTGTCATTGTGAATTCTTCAATTGTGAATTGGAGCTCTGCGTCTGGTTAAGGCACAAATACATGCACACATAGCAAACAATTTGGTTTTTTATTTCCTTTTTAAATTAAATTCTCGAACAATACAACAAATGTGATAATAACAATGATCATAAAGATAAACAAATGCAAAACAATAGCCAAAAGTCTGCGAGTCTTTTATATCAATTAAATGAGGTTAAATTGTGTTGACTTTCGAAATTAATTAAATCGTTTTAAGCAGTTTTTCAATGAGAACACATTAAATTTGATTAAATATTAATTTATTTATTCATTTTTCACTTGATCCTAGAGTATACCCTGCACCTGGCAATACTGCTTTCGGTTTAGCCAACTTACATTTTCTCACGTAGACATGTCCTTTGTTCAGCTTGTAGTTTCCATTCTCCATTCTCCATTTTCCATTATAATTTTTCCAACACCCCCTCATACATTTTCCCTGAATGTACGTGTCCATTTGATTACTTAACAGATTTTGCGCTTTTCACGTGTCATTCGAGTTAAGAGCATTTTGCATGCACACGAAATCCAAAGATATATATTTCCCAGCATTTTCCACCATTCTTTTTTCGCTTTTGGGATGAAAAAATGAAAAATTATCCAATGTGATGAGAATAGAGGATTGAATAATAAACATGTTTTCATGTGGAAAATAGACATTTTAGGCGTTTAGTTTAGTTTCAATGACAAGACACAAAACTAATACCAATCAATTGCAATGGCAAAGTTTGTTTCATAAACTGAAAATATATAGTAAATTACAGGGTATTTCTAACACATTTAATGCAATTTTATTCTATTAAAAACGTCTTTAAGTGCTTGAAGCGTGAATAATGTTTCCAATTATTGCAATTTATATTGATTAATTATAATCAAAGAGAGATTTACTCCAGTCCACAGTAAAGGAAGTAGAAGGAGTATTCAGAAAACTTCCTATAAGTAGAAAACCTTGCACATTCGTTAGGGTTGTGGACCTCCACTCTATTGTTGTTTAGTTCTGGTGAAAAAAAGAACAAAATGTTGTCATTAACCAAGCAACTAACTGTAGAGCTCATCCCATTAAAGGTAAACAAAGAGCTGAGAGAAGAGGAGACAGACCCAATCGTTGGGCGGTCGCATGTGCCATGTTGTCGGACTTCCGTTTGCTTCCATTCACTTGATTTGACCTGGTCGAAACGAGGCTGGTCAATTGTGCTGTCTCAGCAATAGGGCAGCATCTCCTTTTGTCATCCTTTATTGTCTGCAATTCAACGGAACTCGAACTCTGTGTTTGTTGGCCAATGCAGCAAATTGTTTCAGAAAAAGCAAAGGAAGAAAAAAAAAACACAAATAAATAAAATAATCATAATAAATGCATTTTGTTTACATTGTGTTGCATGTGTTTTTGTTGCAACATTTCCTCATTGGCCGGAAATGCAGTGTGAGGACGTATGAGGACGCACATGCAATTTGCAAAAAGGATCACAATGCCAGGATCTGTATATTTAGGCTTAAAACATGTGTAAGCCCACATGTAACGCTAACGCCTGCAAAGTCAGTCTCCCTGATGAGATTTGCCAGTTGTAAGTGTGAGAATCTTGTAGAAGTTCTCGCCTGGGAAAGAATTATGCACATACAAATCGAAATGCAATTGAGGAGCTGTCAGAGCGTAGGATATTGATGGTACTCATAAGGCATGCTCGATTTGAGCTCATTAGGAGCAGCTCTTCCTGCCACAGCACCTTCCCCTTGTCTTGCATCCACATCTACTAGATGTCATAACAGATTAACTAAGAAATGTTCAGTATATGCAAAACTCGTCCAGGATCGTTGGCTATTGTTAAAAGGCCCCTCCACCCCCCCCTTCCACAACAGAGCTGCGTCTCCAGACCACATCAGCCACTTGGCTAAACGACGTTAATTTCTCAATCAGCCAAAAGGGTTGCAGTCAAATGGCGAACCTTGACGGTTAACACAGCCAGGGCACTTCATAAGTCGGGATTCCTCTTAAGATTCGTCCTGTAATCGAAACGGGCCACTTAAGAGCCGCTTCTCGTCGCATACTTGAGGAAATTTCTTTATAAATTTTCCTCCTTTCGGTTTGATTTTGTTCCATTCTTTGCATTTTTGCATATCGTTCTGCTTGCGGTTCTGCCGTCGTAATAGGGGTCAGTCTTAGGGGTTGCTCCTACTCAAGTGCTTTGGTTTCTTCTAATTTTTGTTGTCGCTCGGCCCGCAAAACGTCGCCGCTCCGAAGTGGCCACTCGATGCGATTTCTGGAGTGCAGTTCCGTCCACGGAATCCTCTTGCCAAATCCGAATCCCACGGTGTGTGTTTACGACCAACAAGCACAGTTTGAAACGATTCCCCGCTTCCCCTTGAATTAGCTGCCCGCAAAAAAAAAGAAGGAAAGAAAAGTGTCAAAATTCTGCGGTTGCCTCGGGCCATCATCAGTCACCCATCCAATCTTCTAGTCCATGCTCTGCTGGAAGGGGCGTGCGTGGGCGTTGCCAGCAGGCAAATGTGGACTTAAACAGGGTAAACCCGTGGCGAGGGCTGTCAATGCCAGGACCACAGATTTAAACCAAAAGTGTTGACAGCCAACCACTTTGATATTTTCATAATTATACCCTGTGACTGCAATTGACAAATGTGGTAGCTGTGTGAAATGATGACACACAGAAGAATACCAGGGCATCTCTGCAGTCGAGCATGGCCTGTAACTGGAGTTGTGGTTTTGCTAATGAATAGAAAGTGTAAAGGTAACTTTATTCAACAATCTGCCAGAGGGCATCTCTCTAGTCCTGCATACCCCATTGAATTGTCAATGCTTTGCTGTGGCTTCTTGTAATTAATTTCACTCATTTGCCAAATGGGTTTGATGCAGTTTCAAAGTCAAAGGGTTTTATTGCGCGTGTTTAATGCTGTCAAAGATCAAAGTGGAATTTCATCTATAGGAAAACCGCTTCGACGCCTTCTGGCCCAACCAGCCAAACAGCCAACCAGCCAACCTGCCACCCAGTCACCCAAACAGGCAACCCAGCCATTGCCCAGGTTCATTTGTTTGTTTGTGCTTTTCTTTTGGTTGGAATATTTAATGCAACTTTCATTGTGTTGCGTATTTTCACTCAAGTGATTTGATTTTGCGAATTGAATTTATTTCAATTCGACTCTTAAGTATGTGTGCATACCATTCAATCATCAGTCGTCAGTCAGTCAGTTAGTCAATCAAACAGTCTGCCTGTCTGACTGTCTGTCTGTTTCGTTTGTCGACTTGTTTGTTTAGCGTCTCCCGCGAGACTCAAGTGCCAAAACATTATTTTGTTCAGGAAATTCAATTAAAACTTTGCGGTTTTTTCTTGAACACCCCCCGCAAATAAACGTCAAGTGGTTCCCAATCAAAGCGAGGCCTGCTCTAACCGTGGAGTAGGAGTAATGCAGAGAGGAGAAGCACAAATACGAAGCGCAAGCAGAGACAGCGAGAGAGAGAGAGAGCGAGAGAAAGGCAAGGTGAGCTTGACAGTTGAGCTGAGTGAAATGCCATGAACACTTTCTCTGTTTAAGCTACGATTGAATTAAAGATTAAACTTTAAGCAATGCTCACTTCATTTAAGTAAACAAAGCGAGGAGTTACTGTTCGTATATTGAATTCTTGGAGTGCTTGATTGATAAGCAATCACATTGATAAAATTATACAATTTAAACCATTTTCCACAGCTGTGAAGTATTTATTTATTTATTAATACAATCAAGAGTGTTAATAAGTTATTTTTATAGATATATAAAATATATATCAAGTATTTAAGATCGTTATAAAGGCTTCCATTTGTATCAGTTGTATATATTTTATGTTTTATGTTAATCACTTGCTAACCACACTCAACTAATCCGCTCTCCTCATCTAAAATGTCTCGCTAACCTGACCAAACACATTTTAAACAGAGCAGAGTTTACCTACAGATTATCTACCAAGTATCTATGAAGACTCTTATTTGTATCAGTTGTAAATATTTTATAGTTTATCTAAAGATGTAACAAGCATCAAGGAACATTATGAAGTCTCCCATTTGTATCATTTTATATATTATATTTACTGATAATCGCATACAAACCACACTCAACTAATCCGCTCTCCGCCTCTAAAATGTCTCACTAACCTGACCAAACAGCTATTGTCCGTCCATTCAATGCACTCAATAATCGAATGACATTTAATCGATAGATGATTTCAGAACTGTTCCACAAGTGCGAATGCAAATGACAAGCACAAACAATCACAGTGCAAAGAAATAAATGTTTATTATTGAAATAACAAATAACAAATATCGAATGCAAAACTAACATAAATCACACAGCTGAATACTCTGTAATCAGTCAGATACACATATACATAAGCTCTTAAATTCTTATCTGTTATTCCTCAATTACTCTAATAATTCGTAAAGCTTGCAAGCACATTTCAGAGTTGCCACCGATCTTCGTTTTAATTTGCTTTGTATGGCTAAAGCGAAGTTCTTTTAAATTATTTCAGCGTTGCCACCTGCATGCAAAAGCAAACATATTGCAGTTGGATATATGCAATTGAGAACAGTTAAATTTCATTGTTCACTTTGGCAGTTTTAATAAATCGGCTAAGCGCTGAGTAATGCTCAACCCTTTTATAGGGTTGCCACCTTTATCACAGTTTAGTACGCTTCACTTTGAGCGCGTAAATCAATAGCCCAAAAAGCTGAAATGCAAACAGAGTTAACAAAGGTCAAGCGAATTCAGCAACCCTTGCCATTTACACCCACACACACACACGCACACCCCTTCAAACTGTCAAAATAAATTGCAAGCATTTTTTATATACTTTGCTTTTATTTGCATAAATAATTTAGTTTAAACAAACTGAAAGAGCGATTGAGAACTTTTAAGCAAAGATTTAAGCAGTGCAAAGAAAAGCGAAGAGTAGGAGTAGAAAAAGAAGCAGAAAGGGGGGCGGGGGGCACTCCAAGGTGAACTGGCACCCCAGCTATAATTCTTATTTAAATGTACCATTGATTTGAATACTTTTTGCATTTCTCTTTCGGCCCAAAAGCAATGTCCCAAAGGACTTTCGTTTTGGGTTGCGAGACTTGTCAAGTGTCTGGGCGACGTTGGCAAAAGAACAAATCCCAAACAATTGTGTTAGTTAGTTTAAAAGAAATATAAATAAATAAATGTGTATAAGAAACGTACAAAAACCACGCTCAAAGAAAACTGAAGAAAATAATGCAAAATAAGAAATAAAAATAAAATCAAATCAAAGCAATCAACGGCCCGCGACTTGCCGCATTTAAAAGTCATTTGCAACGCCCCTCGAAAGCCGCTAAACGTGCCTCATAAACTGTTTTTCCCGGGAAATGCTGGCAACAAATTTTTCCTACTCTCTTAACATGTTTATTGTTTTACAATGTTTGCTGTGTGTGCGTGTGTGTGTGTGTGTGTGTGTCTGAGTTTTGAGGAATTAAACAATTTTGCCAACTTTCTCGAGCAGCTCGAACTTGAGTTTTTACCCAAGTCAGGCGTTTACGACTTGGGAAATTAACAAGCTGATTTGAGGATCACGATCTTTATAGACATGCCAAATGTCGCACGGTTATTTTCAGGCTAGAAAGTGCCCAGGAAAGGTCAACCCGAACGAAGCCTTGCCAAAAATAAAAAATAAATAAACAAATGAATTATACATATTTTGCTATTGTTTTCTTTCTGTTTTCTTTTGGGTAACACAAAAGGAAGTGGGCGTCCTTGTGCACCCAATCTCAATCCAAATCCCAATTCCAGTCGCAATCCCTTTGCCGTTGCCATTGCCATTGCCAGCTGCCCCATTAGCAGGCACAATGGTGTGTGGCAACAAAGGTCCTGGCGAGGTTGCTGCCAAAACATGTGATTAAATTGTCGCTTACAGCGAATTCGACACCTCGCCAGGACTCTATAATTACATAGCGAGAGGACGAGAGTGTCGAGAATCAACTGGCCGAACAATCAGCGACAGAGAGAGAAAGAGAGAGTCAGAATGAGAATGAGAATAGGCGAAAAGCCAATTCTGCGCTGGGAAAAAAACTTACTTCTGGTGTGACAAATATTCAAATGTTGGCTTACACAAGTCTTTGTTGTGATTGGCAAGGGTTGCCACCATATCATTAACGCCGCTAGCCGCGCTGTGGTGCCCATTGTGCAACCGCAGTTCAAGGGTTGTAGCTGCCAGTGGCACTGGGAACCGTTTAGCGTTGGCCCAAACAGCTGACCCAAGCAGTTACACTGCGAGAAATGTGAATTGAGCCAGGGTTGTCCCAGGCTCAATAATTGATTTCATCAATTCAATAGAAACTGAAGTATTTGTAATTTTGATTCACAAGTAAATTGCACTTAGAAGATCTATTCAAACTCGCCACAATTTACTCGCAGTGCATGCAAGTATCGTGTCCGTGCAAGTATCGTGCTTGTCACAGCATGTCCTAAATTGCTTCATTCAAACGCAATTAAAGTCAAGCTGCGCTTGCTGAGCAAAGGATTCAAAAGGATTCCAGAATGCAATCCATGTAGAGAGCTAGATCGCTGCTTTTTAACACTTTCCATAGTGTGAATGAACATGAACAGGGTATGGGATCTGTCGATCTTTCAAACGCACAATAAGGACTAAACGTTTCCGGTGTATCCTGAGCTGAAATGCTCTGTATTCCCGCAAAAGGATCCCACGCACCGTCGATCGCTAATCATCATATCGATTTTGGGCCATCTGAAGAGATCCTTTGTCTGGCTGCACTTGCACCCTCCTCGCCAGCGATGAGTCGGAGAAACGAGAAAGCAGCAAGGACAATGGACAATGGACAACGGACAATGGAGAATGCAAGGTGTCGTCGTCCTTTGCAACAGTCGCAATTACGTAATCAAGATGCACAACTATGAGAAGAATGGCAAGGCTCTTGTTCGCCTCAGACGGATGTTGTCAAGCATATATTGAAGAAACCCTCCCCCCTTCCTCCAGCTCCCACTCACATCCTTTGAAAGGGATTTATTGGCCAGACGAGCATAATAAAAATGATTATTATCATTCAAATGGCGCATTATTGGCACCCTCCACGGCTGGATGGAGGGCGGAGTGTTTGCCATGTCGTAAAGCCGCGTTTTATGATACGCATACGAATGTCAATTAAGGACATAAGCTTACAAGGACATGCTGTTGTGGCTGGTGGTTGAAACGGCTCATAGACTAAACATTTATTGCACAAAGTGAAACAAATTTGGTTAACAGCATTCAGGACTCGAGCGCCGGCCTTTGGTTCAATAAAACTTGAACTAACATATTCGCCAGGACCTTAGAGATTGTTATTATCCATGCTGTCCGTCTTGGGCATGGTGCCAAAGAACTTCTCGTATTCCTGCTGGCGACGCCGGGCGCGTGCCTCGCGCTCCATTTGCCGCTTCTTGGAGAAGCGCTGATGTATGCGCTTCATCTCCTGCACCTCCTTCATTTCCTCCTTCTCCTCATCCTGCAAGCAGAAGACACAACTCAACTGCATCACATATAGGAATCCATTCTCCAACTCACCGTCATATTTAATCGCAGGACAAGAGCACGTCTGCCATCCGACATGGATTGGCTGTAGTGCATGAAGTTCTTGAGCCGCTCAGCGGGAGGAACACTGCGCTCCACGACGAGCACAATGCGCGCCCATTGACGCTGCCACTCGTTGCGGATTTCGGCAATCTTCTGGTACGTATTACCCATCATGGCAATCAACATGTTCACCAGCAGCACACTCACAATCACCATGAATAGAAAGAACAGGATCTTTGCCTCGTACTCGTGCTGCGTGGACACCATGGCACCGTAATAGTCCCCAAAGTTCGTTAAGGACATCAGAAACATGGCCACAATAGATTCCATCGGCGAGGGCATTGGATTCGATTCGGCATCCTGATCCTCGGGCGTCGAACGATTGTCAAAGGTCAGAAAGATGATGTAAAAGGCCTGAGAGAAGCCGAGCACAAAAACCAAGTAGATGGAAACGAATCGCAGCAAATCTCCCATTACCATGCGATAGATCATCACCACGAAGGGCCCAACCGTCTTAAAGCCACTGAAAAACGAAGAAGAGATCAATTAATTCCTCTCAAAATGGAAATTCCCTTTCACTTGGCGAATGTACGCACCGGCAGAAGAATAGAAAATACGGAGCTGTGGTCAGCATTATCACAACCGTGACGTGATCATCGATTTCGGTCAGGCAGGACACACGCAGCCAGGGTATGGTCATCATCAGGGCACAGGAGAACAGAAACATAACACGCGACGGAGCTGTCATCTGCAATGAGAGAGTTGTAGATGCCCAACGTTAAAGTTGAAGAAGACTCAGAGGAAAGTCAATTAGCATAAAGAAGATTTGAGCATTACATAAGCCTTAAAAACTATTTTGTTACTGAAACAGAGACTATCTAACATTATTTCCTGCTAGGAGAACAAAATATATTTAGCAGAAAGAGTTCTCAATCATTTTACTTCAATATCTCTCCCCTTTCGTCCTCTCTCCTACCTTTCCTTTACTTTTAAAAACATTAGAGTATTAATATCTCCTCTGCCTTATATTCCTTCCTTTTCCAGTTTATTATATATTATTATTAGCAATCAATATACTTCCAGTTTCTTCCAAGCTTCAAAATAACAAAATATATTTAGCAGAAAGAATTCTCTATCATATTACTTCAATATCTCTCCCCTTTCGTCCTCTCTCCTACCTTTCCTTTACTTTTAAAAACAGAGTATTAATGTCTCCTCTGCCTTATACTCCTCCCTTTTCCAGTTTATTATATATTATTATAGCAATCAATAGTTCCAGTTTCTTCCAAACTTCAGCTCAATCTTTGTCCAACATTTGTTGAGGAGAACAAAATATGTTTAGCAGAAAGAATTCACAATCATTTTACTTCAATATCTCTCCCCTTTCGCCTCTCTCCTACCTTTCCTTTACTTTTAAACTCGTTAGAGTATTAATGTCTCCTCTGCCTTATATTCCCCCCTTTATTTGGTTATGTTTTCCCTAATGTTATTTTCCCATTCTTGCTAACATTGCATTAACTGTTCCCCAGTTTGCTTAGCAAGAGTTCACCAAGTGCTCCAAGCTCTTACCAAGTTCTCGATGAACATCTTGTAGCCCAGAAATCGAGCCTCTCTCAGCGCCACAAGCAGATAGAGTATGGCACCCACGAAGTTGATTAACTCGGCTATAATGCGCAGTTTGGCCAAATCGGACTCCAGATTCATGAGCGGACACTGAGCGTAGGTTTGCCACCAGGCGGGCAGCGTTTCCACCTCGTTGGGATCATAGTACTCGGTGAAGTTAAGCCAAAAGGTTTCTGCTTACAGATTATGCAAGATGATTAAAGGAGAACTAAACAAACTAGGAGGGCAACTAACTGTATTCGGTGCTGGAGGTGCCACGTTTGGTAGGTTGACCTGCGAGACTTCCCAGACCTGCCAGACTGCCCAGGCTGCCATTGATGAGGAGATCGTTTTGGGAGCTGGCATTTGAAGCGGCTGGCGATGAGCCATCCTGCTCTTCGTCGTCATCATCCTTGGCCTCGGGACCCGGCCGCAAAATGAAGCTGAAGAGGGATATGAGAAAGTAGAAGGCAAACATGTAGAACTGCTTGTAGAAGCGGGATTTGCAGAAGGTATCCCATTTGGTCTTTAACAGATCGATGACCACACCATCCAGCAGCTCCAAGTGCTCCAGCTTATCGCCAAAGACAACGAAATTGAGCACCGAATCCTTGTTGATGTTGCCCGTCTCCTCGTTGATCGTGTCGATCATCAGCAACGGATACGCAGCACATGTGATGCTGCCCAGTTGCCAATAGATCTCCCGCTCAATGCTCATCACATGGAAGAACATCTCGACGCGTCCCAGCTTGGCTGCCAGCGTCAGTGGTGTGAGATTCTGCACGTTCTTCACATGGATATTGGAGCCCACCTCGTAGCCCACGTCGAACATCTCGATCTTCTCATAGATGACCAGCATATGGAGCACTGTGTTGCCATTGGTGTCCTGGAAATCCGGATCAGCACCGCGTGCCAGCACCAGGCGAAAGCACTCTTCCTAAACAGGGTGTGAAAGAAGTACGAGATACCCTGTATTTAAATCGACTCTAATGATGTCTGTTACAGGCATCTGCACTTCTACAGCTAGCGAGCATAGAAGTCTATCTCCTCTCTCACCTGGGACAAGCAGGCGGCGAAACTTAAAGGATACTCCCCCCAGTAGACGTAGCCATCATAGTTGGTTATCGGCTGCAGCGCGACGTACTCGTGATCTGGTGAATCCGTGCGAGAAGCCTTCGTGTCCTCGGCGGACATGAAGGCGCCACAGCAGCTGTTGCAGAGCAAACAATCAGAGAGAAGTTGCCACACTGAGGTGCTAAGGTTCACCTACCGTTCCTGGACATCAGCATTGGCATCCAGCAGATACTTGACCATGGCTGGATCCTCATTGACAATGGCAATGTGGAGTACACTCTCTCCATAGTACTCGTCACTCATGTAGGTGTCCAATATCAGTTTGGGATAGAACTTCAGCAGACGCTTGGCCAAATCCGCATGCAACGAGGATGCATTGAGCAGACACAGATGCAATATCGTTTCTCCCACCGCTCCGCGCATCTAGTAAATACGTTTCTCCCATGAGAACAAAAGTAAAACCACCCAATTGGGAAATATCCCACTCACATTTAGATCCCAGCAGACGAATCGATAGGCCGTGGGATTCGAGATGTATTCCGCCTCGGAAACCTCAGGGCAATAGTCGTGTATATTGAAGTCATCGTCGGGATTCTCTAGAGCACGAATCTCGGGCAATTGCCGGGTCCGGGGTCTGTCCCGATTGCGCAGCAGCACCAGCTTCGATATGGGAAAATAACGGCCGGCGCCCTTGTTATATAAAAAGGGTTCAACCTTCGTTTTGATCGCATGGTCAATTTCCGCAAATTGTTTGGTTTGGCAGGCGCGTTTCATCATGTCCACGAGGAGGCCACCGCCCTTGAGGTTCACAAATTTGTAGAGGGCTTGGGTGGAGACGCCCGCCTGTTTTTTGACTCCGCTGGTCACATTGCTCTCGGTATTTCCCATTTTGCCAGAGAATTCAGCTGATTACCGATGCGATGATAAATCACCGTTTATCCTTCAGCTCTTTTTGCAGTTGTCTAATATTTATAACGCGACATTGCTGAATTTACACTATTTATTTGTGTTATTTTTCCACGTTTTATTTGCGTTATGCACTTGCTTCTTGTCTGTTTTTATCCTTCGAGTGGGCATCGATTAAACATTCCATTGAATGGAGCGTTGCCAATGCAACAGCTGAACTTGAGCTCAATTTATTGTTTACCAGCAGTTGCCAGGACATCATGCCTGTTGCATTTGTTCAACAAGTCTCCTTCGTCCTTATCCTCAATCATTGCAAAGACTTGTGGATTCTCAAACAAAAACTTGAACCTATCGTGTTTGCTTTGCCCTTGTACTTCCATGATGAAGTTCTCTGCTAATTCCGAGCATTTGAGCTTTGTCTGTTGCTTTAAGCAGTTGTCTTTTCAATGTGAGTAAATGTGCTGTATATTTTTATTAGACATGTTCAATTCCCTTTGTCATATAGCAGAGCAAAACATAATATTTATCTTTTAAATATTTATGATACGCACAACTAATACAATTTGTGTGCATTCGCTTATTACATTCGAGTGAAAACATTTCAAAATTCCTATTAACTGCTGCTCAAATAATAAATATGGCATGGTCACTCTAATCCAAGCAAGCGACTCCAATTGCGTGCGCAACCAACTTCAAGTAATGCAGCTCTGTTAATTCACAGTGCGTTAACAGAGTCCATTAGCGTCGACCTAGACATCAGAAACAGTATGTAAAAAGTGCGCCAGAATAAATTCAAATTGTTTTTGTCTATTTTCAGTTCCATTTATTTATAACGCATTATTATTACATCATTATAATGTAAATAACATCAGTTTTTCATATTAAAATAACCCTTTATATAATATAAAATAAATTACAATTACTAATGCTGTATTCATACTTGTTTATTGCTTTAAGCTTTTCTTATTGTACTTTGTAAACAATATTTGGTTTCTATTTATAATTAAAAAATATATATGATAGTGTTTCGAGCAAAATACAAATTTACGTATGTTTACATACATAATAAATATGATGGTATGGTTGTTTGTGTGCATTTGAGTGATGATAAAAAGACCAACTTAATCTTAAGCCTAATTAAAATATCTTCCTTTGTTTCTGCAATACATATCAAAAGATCAGCACGTAGAATGCATTCATGAAGAGCTATGCATCAATATTAATGGCACCTCGTTGCCATATTTGGAACGATCCTGACTAAGCAGCGTCGTATTGCTGGAATCCCGCAGCAGGGTAATGGAATTGTTCCGCTGCTCTCTCTGTCGCAGACGACTGTGGCGAATGCCGTAGGACAAGAAAATGCCCAGTCCAATGGCGATCCATATGCTAAAGCGCACCCACGTCATTATGTCCAGTTTCATCATGAGGTATATATTAATCAATATCGAAATGCCTGGTAACCAAGGCACCAGAGGCACTTTGAAGGAGAGTTGAACGCCCGAGGTTGGCTGACGGGAGATGATGTACAGCATGAGTATCAATGGAATGCCAGCAAATATAAGGAGCCACACATCAAATTGGGTGGTGTGAGCCAGATCCTCCTCGAATTTGGTTAGAATTTGGGAGAAGACAAAACTCCAGATAGCTGAGAGGAAAACACAATAAGTTAATTACGAAAATTATGAAATCATTTCCATTTCAACTTACAGAACAAGGTAACCACGACAGTTACGATGCGCGCCGTCTGCTTGGTGGACATCGTTTGGCCATTGAGATTGAAGAGACGGCGATAAAGAGCACAGGACTGTTCCTGGTCGGCATTGACGCGTCCGTTGCCGATAATACGACTGTCCCGACGGTCGTCCACTTCGTAGCGCAGCATCAGCACACAACTGGCCACCATGGAGTAGGCCAACAGAGTGCCAATGGACATCATGTTAACCAGCTGGCTCAGATTGAATATGGCAGCCAGTATGCCACACAGCAGACCCGTGAGTAGAGTACCCTTGAAGGGAGTCTTGTACTTGGTGCTTATCTCGCCCAGGCACTTAAACAGCAGTCCATCATTCGACATGGCGAATACAATTCGTGGCAACGGAAACATGGCACCCATCAGACTGGCGCATAGTCCAAACATGGCGCCAATTGTCACCACATATTCGGCCACATGCCAGCCATAGATGCGGAAGACATGTGGAAGTGGAGCACTCTCATCCTGGGCGTAATACGGCAGCATCATGGTAAGCACGGTGGATACTCCGAAGTAAGCCAGAAAGATCATCGCCAGCGACACGATCACAGCAAATGGAATTGACTTCTTGGGATTCTTAGCCTCCTCGCCGGCTGTGGCAATGCAATCAAAGCCAATAAAGCCATAAAAACAAACAGCAGCTCCCTTGATGATGCCAGAGACTCCGTAAGGCATAAAGCCACCTTCGCCATAACCCGCTGGAACTGCCGACTTTGGAATAGACCAATTGCTGCTGGAAACTGTAAAAAAAAAGACAAATTTAAATCAGAAGTTCAATGGCAGCTTAATTAAATAAAAATTGATTAAAACAAAATCAGCAGAAACCATTAAACGATAAATCGCGCTTCTGTGCAATCTATCGATATGTTATTGCAAGAAATGTATGCTTTAGATTATCCTTGGTAGCTTGACGTCACAAATTCTCTATGAAACTCAATAAAAGATCGCGATTCGTTAATCGATAACTCAAGAACAATGTTAAGTAGTATTTAATATTTTAATACAAATATAAGCAGAAGTGCTTACCTTTAAAGAGTCCTGCGATGATGACAAACAGCACAACACCCAAATTCAGCATAGTGAACACATTGTTCACCCTGGTTGACTCTTTGGCGCCGGATGCGATTGCCCAAGAGAACAGAATGGTCACAATAAAGGCAAACAAATCAGGATACTCGCTCAAGCCGTGCACATTGATGGGCAAATGTTCGGCTAGAAAATCTCGCATGGCATAACCGCACAACGAGTCCAGATACGTGCTCAGCCCTTTAACGACACTGGCGGAACCTGTATCGATGTGGACAAATCAATGAAAATCAATATACATATTTGTATTTTTGTGCAAAATGCTAACCAATTAATTTCATCAATTAGATGTCGGCGCCGCCAATAAAACTTACCGATTGCGTACTCTAATATGAGATTCCAGCCGATGAGAAACGCAATGAACTCTCCAATGGTCACATAACTGTAAATATACGCAGAGCCAGCCTTGGGAACACGAGCGCCAAATTCCGCATAGCAAAGACCCGCAAAGATCGAGGCAACGGCAGCGATCAGGAAACTGATGACAACAGCAGGACCTGCGTATCTCTTAGACACCTCGCCTGCCAGCACATAGACACCCACACCTAGGGTGCTACCAATTCCCAGAGCTGTCAAATCGAAGGCAGATAACACCTTGGCCAGCTTTGATTCCGTTGAATCCTCCAGCGGCTTACGGCGTGTGAGCACGCGAAAAGCATTGGTAACGCTCCAATTGGGCATACTGCAATAATTGATGACGAGAGGCAAAACTTGAGTTGAGGTACTTTTTGCTTAGCTTAGCGAAATGTGTATCTGTTTTTAGACCATGTAATTATTTGTATACCCATGTTAATCGAATCGACATATTAACACGTTCCCCAATTGTATGCCAAACTTATGTATACAATATTATTGAAAGCGGGTCGCGGTGGGTGGTTTGATTTGGTTTCCAGCCCTGACATCGACATTAATAGCCGTAGATACCATAAGATAATTAATGTGCGGGTGTTAATGCGCGTTTTGTGAAGCAGATTTATTTTTTAGTATATCAATAGATTGCCATGCGAAAGTAACTTTTATGGATAGTCTTGTGATCTTTGGGGAAAATATCCATTATGACTAAGTGACAAAATGATGAAAGATTATTGATTAATTGAGATTAATCTCCGAGTCGCGTGGTCTGTGTGGAAAATATAATCGAAAGATTCCTAATTGTACGATAGAAAAGAGTTGAATGACCCAATGAAATCTTATCTGAGATACATATATCCGACTATTCAATGGTATATAAAATGCCCTCCACTTTCTAATACTAATACTAGTTACACCTTCTCACCTGTTTATAAATACTATAACACTTGGAATCAAATATTTTGTTAAATCACTTGATCACTTAATTATTTTTGTCAAACGAAACTATTTCCTTATGCAAACAATTCTTTGAATATCACAACAAGTTGCCCATCATGGGGTTCGTTCGCAAGTGTCCCGAATCAAATTTCGATCAAAATATTAATAATAAATGGTTTCAATTTCGTTATAAATTGAATATCAGAACTCGGTTGACGCTGTGCGATCGAATTACGTCTGAACAGTTGGCGTGAATGCGATCGCCGTTAAATATGAGCACGGCCAAGAGCCCGGCAGCGGTACTGGCTTGAGATCGTGGTGAGTTTCCAGCGAATGAAAAATCTAAGTATTGAGCTCGCTTTTGAGGGTAGCGGGTGGGTTTCTAGAGATGCGATCCTCGATGCTGACCCACCGCGAAACCGCAGAGAGATTTCGCTGTTAAGCACAAGTGACGGCTGCCCAGTTGCGGTTGTAGAGGTGTGTGTGTGTTTGTTGATGTCACTAATTAACAGTCGGTCAATCTGGCTAACTATAAAGCAAACTGGGGTTCAACCAGCTTGGCCTATATGACCTGTCGCTGCATATACTGTCTTATTCGATTAGCATGTTACATTTATAAACATTTGTCATAAGAGGAATATAATTTAAATGTACTGTAAGATACATGTTATTTATAAAATCAATTATTATTATTAAATACACGTTTCTTTATCTTTCTAACAACTGAAGACAGTTAACTATTTTCTTTTGTTATCTATGTCTTGCTGAATGCTATTTAACTGTAACTCTCTCCTTCTCTTTCTGTTCAACGTCTTTTCTACAGGGCATTTCTCAGTTGGGCAAACAGTCCTTAACTTTCATGTTAATTTTATTATATTATTACTAATTTAATATTTTTGTTTGCTTAGCTTTTGTTTATACAACTTAGCGCCGCATTTCGCTTTGTCAAGTGGGTGTTATGTATCGACTAAAAATAGTCGTGCAAATTGTATGCATTTACCGCTAATTTTAGAAACTTGTAGCATGCGTGTCACTGATAGAAAACTGACTACGTACCCAAAGAACTCAGTTAACTCATCCATAGTGTGTGTTCAATATTCCAATTTCTATCAGTTCAATCAGTTTCAATTGTCTTGCCTGCGTTCAGTCATCAAATTTAACTCAAATTTCCCACATGGAATCTAGAACGCCACACTAACGCGTGCAAGAGTGAACAAGGTACTACTGCATAATGTCGACATGTGCTCGCTATGCTTAGCCATTAGCCATTCGTTTGTGGCCGAATAAAAAACAACAAAGGCAGCTGACAGCTGCTCTATTCTCGCGCTCTTCTCTTTTTGTAGTTTTGGCGCGAGAGAGTAACTGGGTTGCCAGCTACTCTGATAGTCTCGATATACTGCTGCTTACTGCCTTTGGTTAGCTGTTGCTTGACTTAACCTGGCAACCCGAGAGAAAAAGCTTCAGCTATTTTGAGCAGCCGGCAAAATCCAATTTCTCTCTCTCTCACTCACTCCCTCTCTTTCTTTTACTAGCTTATTCAATTACCGCTAACCATTGCATCAGTTTAACCTTTCCTTAAGATTTTTTTTTTTATTTTTGTTATAAGAACTTTTGTTTGTCGTAACATTAAGAATCTATTTCTTAATTTTTGTTGTGACATAAAATCCAACATTAATATTAATATATTTCTTTTTCAGCACATTAAACAAATAATTTACATTCGTAATAAGTTTGAATCCTAAAAGTATGCTATAGATTATGCGCTTTCAACAATTGGCAGCAAAATCAGTTGTCTTCGTACTCTCTCCCTCCACTCTTTCATTCGCTGATCAATGTTTATCACTCACATGAGAGAAAATGAAGAAGTGTTGAATGGAAACAACCTGTTCCACGTTGTGGGATTCAAATCTCATAAAGTTTCAGTAGAGTGAGCGCTCTCAACGGTAACAGACGGAGGTGCTACCCAATTTTAGATACCAAAGGCGAATACATTAAACACTGTGTTTAAATAGCGTATATATTTACAAATAAGTGGGCATATTAAAGTAATGAACTTGCGAAGCAGATAAGCTCAACTTTGATTGCCAATGTGTCTGCGAATATAAGGCTAATTATTTTTTGTATAGAAGCGCATGATTAGTCTAATCAAGAAAGAAAGAAAGAAATTAATAATAATCTAAATGTATTTACCTCTAATTAACAGTTAATACAAATTGTTTATTCCTTGTTGTTGTGACACTCGTAAGTGTATTTATATAAAATGTTAGTGCAAAGTTAGTTATAAACTTATTTATATGCACTTTAAATTATTGTACAATAGGTAATTATTTCATGGTTTAATTTACTTAATGATTACACGAAAACAATGTCATTAACAAATTCCACTGAGATTTATTGTTTTCAATTAAAAATATAAAATACAAAAATGGGTCACGCCAATTTCAATAATTTAAACCTTTGTATGCAATATACGGGCTTTATCTGAATTGGTTCTATAATTTCGCTGAAAACTATAATTGCTACACATGTCTACCGCTATTTGAATACCCTGTGTTTTGTTAAAATGTCAACAAGGTATAAGAACGAGTAATAGAAAGTAATAGTAGATAAGTGAAAACACCAGAGTTATCTGCGGTATAAAACTTGTTATCTACTTGAATACAGGGTAGCACCCCATTGAGTACGATTAAGCAGGGATAACAAACGTGTCATTCACGATATTATCAGTATTTTAACTGAGGCTGCGATGAGTATTGTTATAAAGTTCCCAAAGTCTGGCAAATATAATTACAAAATGTGCAAAAACTCGTAAAATACTCACTTTTAAATATTTCAGAAGTGTCGTTAAATGCACGATTTAACTTCACGGCTTTGAGATTTTACTAAAATATTGCAAATTGTGAATAAGTTTAGTTTTTTACAAACAACGAATTGGAAACTATTAAATTGATTTACAAATGAGAGCATGATTTACATAACAAAAGGTTTTAAATATATATATATATTTAATTCTCAATAAACTAATTTAACAAAACAGAGTTCACAAAATGTAATTAAACCAAAAATGTGAACTATGTTAAGTTATTTGCATTAATTAGGGAAATTTTCTGTACAATTTTCTATTGTTTTATTGCTAATATACTTTTAGTTACACGGCCCCGTTCTTAGGCAGCGTAATGCAAGCTCTCGTTCTGCTGTTGGCTCTCATTTTGGCCTTAACAATAGCAAATGGCCAAGACGATGATGAGGGCCGTAAGCCGCATATTATTATCATAATGGCAGATGATTTGGTAACTCCTAATGCAAATATTGCAAATGATATATATATATTAAAGCTGTTCTAACATGTTCTTTGGCAGGGCTTCGATGATGTGAGTTTCCGGGGATCAAATAGGTTTCTCACACCGAATATCGATGCGTTGGCCTACAATGGAGTGATAATCAATCAGCTCTACACACCGGCCATGTGCACGCCCAGCAGAGCAGCTCTTCTCACTGGCAAATATCCCATAAATACAGGTAAGTGAGTGATTCAACCTGAAGAGTTCATCGAACTAACTCTCTGATCTCGTTTAGGAATGCAGCAATATGTGATTGTGAATGATCAGCCGTGGGGATTGCCTTTAAATGAGACGACCATGGCTCAGATCTTTCGGGAGAGTGGCTATCATACCAATCTTCTGGGTAAATGGCATCTGGGAATGTCCCAGCGCAACTTTACGCCCACGGAACGGGGCTTTGATCACCACCTGGGCTATCTGGGTGCCTATGTGGATTACTACGATCAGACGTATCAACAATTTGTAAGTTATAGCAAAGATACTATATTCACAATTTGTATACGATTAAAGGACTTTCTACTTCAGGGAAAACCCTACGCCCGTGGACACGATTTCCGCAACGATTTCCAAGTCTCACACGATTACTTGGGTCACTATGTGACCGATGTATTGACCGATGCGGCTGTGCAGCTCATCGAAGATCACAATGCCACTGCCCAGCCGCTCTTTCTCTTGCTCAGCCATTTGGCACCACATGCAGCCAATGTAGATGATCCCATGCAGGCTCCCATTGAGGAGCTTGCTCAGTTTGAGTATCTCACGAATGAGACGGAACGTTATTATGCAGCGATGGTTTCGCGGCTGGACAAGAGCGTGGCGCGTGTCATTGATGCACTGGCTCGACAGCAGCTGCTGGAGCACAGCATCGTGCTCTTTTTGTCGGACAACGGAGGACCCACAGTGGGGGAGCACTCAACCACCGCATCCAACTATCCGCTGAGAGGCGTAAGTAAAGCGATCCTTCCTAACTGTGCCCAATCCTAATCCCTATCAATTTATAATGCACAGCAAAAGAACTCGCCCTGGGAGGGCGGACTACGCTCCTCGGCGGCCATTTGGAGCAAGAGGTTCTTACGGCTCGGCCGAGTGTGGAGGCAGCGTTTCTACATTGGGGATATTCTGCCAACTCTCGCAGCTGCGGCTGGCATTCAACTCAATGAATCCCTTCAACTGGACGGACTGAATCTGTGGCCAGCGCTCATGTATGACTATGATTCAGTGGAGCGTGAGATTGTCCACAACATAGACAACTCGGTGCCATATCTGTCCTATGTCGATGGCAAATGGAAGATTGTGAATGGCACCACCAACAACGGTCAGTATGATGGCTGGCTGTCGGAGCGTCACAATCAAACCGATCCTCGTGCCGATCACTACGAGGAGCTGATACGCAACACAAGCGTGTGGCAGCAATTGCAACCATTGCGAGGCAACGTGCCCCTAATAAACATTACTGCAATGCGAGAGGAGGCAACGGTTAAGTGTCGGCAGCCTGAGCCCGACGATCAACCGTGTCTGCCTCTGGCAGCTCCTTGTATCTTCGACATGGACGAGGATCCCTGTGAACAGAATAACATATACGAAAAGGTACGCGATGGACGCATTATTGCAGACTACCTTGCCCGGATCGAGCAGTTCAAAAACAAGGCACGTCCGCCTGCCAATAAGCCAGCTGATCCCAACTGTGATCCTCGCTATTACAACAACGAGTGGACCTGGTGGCAGGACGAGCGCAGCAGCGGCGTCCCACTTTTGCCAACTATTTTGCAGTATTTTCTAGTAGCTTTATCGAGCGTCTGGCTGGTTAACTAGACATGTTACAGTTATCTATTTATACTATGTATGTAGTACGCGGCATTGTCCGTGATTTCGTAATCATTCATTGAAGTCAGCTGTCAATGTTATTCCATAAGCGTAGGATTTTAAGAATAAAGTGAGCTGAAAAGTGCAAAAATTATCTATGCTTTTCAATGGAAAATGCTTTCTTTTCAGTTGAGTTTTCCATTTCCCATTTCCCATTTAGGTATCGAAAAGCATCGCAACATCATAGACGAAGCATGTGAAGCCCCGTTAAGACTATTTCTTATCAGTAGACACTTCTTGATAGCTAATGTGCAACTGAGCACTTGAATTGATTAACAACTGAAGCACACTTAATAACAATAATCAACTGAATTTATTCTTATCTAATACAGAAACCTGTATAGATGATCTTTTATTCACTCATTTGTAGTACTTTAATTATGGTTCAATTAACAGACTGTTCCATTGATCTTTGATCGGGCAATGAGAATCTCGTACTTATCGAAAGTACGCAGTGGCAGATCCTCGTTCTTGATGATGCAAGCCTTTCGGGAAAGATACAGGGTGCCAATTAACAAACCGCCATCGGCCTTGGCACGGCAGATAAAGACACGTTCATTCCAGTGGGTTGTGCCGACAGAAACGGCATTCTTCTCCTGATAACCATCGAAGCTGCGAATCCACTCAAAGCTTTCATTCGGCTGGGACACTAGCAGTTGATAGTTTATCAACTTGTAGCTCACAGCATCCGTATTAAAGTAGGCAACTCCCGTTTCAGCCACAACACGTGCGGGCAGAATATTGGTAGCATAAACAATGCGGCCGATATATGTGTAGTAGCCATAGGGATCGAATCCGCCAATCACAGCGTTAGCTGGCACCGTAACCGACAGATTACCCGTCACCCAGGTGTGTTCGTTATCTAATGAAAGTGTATGGATTAGACCAAGTAATTATAACAGTTTCCGTCCAAGGATCACATACCATATGCCGATGGCACGGCGTGAACCGCGGCAAAGACTCCAACAGCCAAGAGGAGAGCAACTTTGTACATCTTGATTCGTTTCGAATTAACTAGTGAAGAATCGAACTCATTGGTAGCACTTTATATAGTAGCCATATCGATAAATAATGAATATACTTCGATTAGATTACGGCACTGGATTTTAGATTTATTGATACTTTCTTGGAAACAAGATAATCAACAGGGTAGTTTCCTCTCGATCTGGTATCAATTTATTTGTCTTTTTTTTAGTATTATGATTGACAGGAAGTCGTATAAAAGTTGGCATTACTTTATCTATATATGTATATTATGTGATAACGTTGCATGTATTTATTTTTTTGCTCAATAATCTCTAAGTCATCATCTATGAAAAACTGCTTTGATACGTTCATCCTAAAAGTATGCTATGTAAATTATTGTCGTATCGATTTAAAAGGAATATGTAGTGCATGAATTCGAATTCGAACTCGACATTTGAATTCGAGATTTGCAAAGGTAGTTTCCCAAGCAGTTCGTTCTATTTTGTATCATAAAAACTTCCAACAATTATTTGTATTATCTGAAACAGCTCCCTAGTATCCTGTATGACGAAAGTTTTCAAATCTTGAATTATATTCTGAATAAACAAATTTTTTAATAATGCACTTTTTATTTTGAATTGCCTACATTTCTTTGAAACTTAAAATATTTCCTTCTTCAACTTGAAAGTTTTTGATTGTATAGCTAATTAATTTACACTTCTGATAATAAGCTCTTATCTATATTACTGTTAATATTGCCGAAACTTATCAAAAAGTGATTCCCTGAAAGATGTAAATATACTGATCACTGCTTTTAAGAGACAGTGGGAACCACCTTAACCAACAAGGAAATATGTACTCACTAAAGGAAGTCTTCAGTAATACTTTGATTTGTTTCCGATTTTCAAGAGAGTACAAAATAATTAATCCTTTTAATGTTCTATTAAGAGAGACTCTACTGTATTTAGTACTTGTTCTTATCAATTTCGCGCACGTGCGATAAAGGCTTACTGATCTGACGCTTAGTCATCTGCCCAAAAATGCAATAAGAAAATACACATATCTTATCAAAATATAGCTCTAAAAGTTTAAATTATACAATATACATCACTGGCTCTTATCAGCGAATGTATTCCTAGCGTATATAAGCAACAACACAATCCAACAATAGACAGAAAACACTTCAACCTAAGTACTCGTCATGTATTCTGCCAAGCAACTGTCACTCCTGGCTGTGGTCCTTATCCAGCTGTTGGGTGGCCTTCAGTGTGCCATCTACGAAAATACGGATAACTGGGTTCTGTCTGACAAGACCAAGAAATTTCCTGAGAATGTAGTTATGGGTGGCTTTGATACCAACGGCTATGATAACTTTGTTGCACGTGTGGTTTCCGGCAACAACATTCTGCCAGCTCGCGTTGTTGCCGAAACTGGAAGTGCGACTTACAACACCGACGCGACAGCTTATACCGCAAACTCTTACGAATTGTTGGTAACAAATGCGACCTTTAGCTATCAATGGGTGCGCAGCTACGATGGCTACATGGAGAAGAATGCCGTCGCCGTGGGCACAAACTCTTCCAACGATCTCATGTACGTTTGCCGGGCCAGAGTAGATAACGGTCAGTTCATTGGCAGTCTATATCTAACCAAAAGGAAGTGCTTTATCAAGTTTGGAAACTTACCCCTGAGACAAATGGAGAAGTACGAGGTGCTCGTTAGACAGCGTAATTCCGCTCCTTGGATGCCTTATGAAGCTTAGTCCATTTTTAAATAAAACATTTAATTAAATCATTAAAAACAAAATATGATAAAAGAAGAGTCTTACTTGCGATCTGAAGTTGTAATCCACTGCCAGAACATGCTGCAATTATTGCTATGCACAACAGGGATGGCTATATGCGAGCATGAATTCCTCAGTTATGAGAAGAGAAGCAAGTGTGCAAGTTGAGCTTGAGAGCAACAGCGCATTATATGATTGGACGCAGGGGCGTCTATATATGTGTGTAAGCATGTATAAATGTGCGTGTAGATACGAGAAAAGGAGAAGAGCGACTAGATAGGGAGACAAATAGGATTAAGTGAGAGAACATGTTATAGATGCGTATCTCGCTGTGCACTGCAGAGGTTTCAGTACGCTTGTGTAAATGCGTTTGGATCGTAAGCGCAGACATAACTGAGCAAATCGCGAATGGGAGAGAGCTTTAAGCTCTCAGTGTAGGTTGGAAGGTGCAAAGAGAGCTGCTGTAGACTTGTGCGTTTCGAGTTTGAGAATGTCAGTGAACCAAGGATGTTTATCATATACTACATAACATAATAAAGAAAATATAATATATAAACAATTTTTAAACAGGTTTTATGAGTAAATTGCTATATTTATTAACCTTCTTTCCGTATATGAAACTCATTTAGTCTATGTAAAATAAGTTCATACAATAGTTTTGGGTAGAGCCACCAAAACTTCATACTTGTCAAATGAATGTATATAATCGGAAGTTGGAGATTGAAACAAGCATATCTTCTTTGTTAGGAACAGAGATCCAATGATTACACTTCCATCCGTCTTGGCGCGACAGACGAACACTCTTTCGTTCAAGACGGAAGTTCCCACTGAAACAGCGTTCTCCTCCAAAATGCCATCGTAGCTGCGAATCCATTCGTAATCCATGTTATCCTTGGTAGTCAGTAGTTGATAAGTTCTAGTTGTGAATGGGACAGAGTCCGTGTTGCCACTGGCAATGCCAGTCTCCGCCACCACACTAGAGGGTACAATAGTGCCGGTGAAGTTTACCCGACCCACATAGAGTTTATACCCATAAGGATTAAATCCGCCAACCAGAGCATTACTGGGAAGGGGAAGCGACAGATTTCCAGGCACCCACACATGACCCACATCTAGCAGATTATTAGATATTAGAATTATTGAATCATAGTGAATGTATGCTTAGGATTACTTACCATATTGCGAAGGCACAGCATAAACCACTCCGAAGAGGGCAACGAACAGCAGGCAGACCACCTTGTACATCTCTGCGAATCCACGAAAGTCTGATAACTTAGAGCAAGGCAGAAGGTCTTTTATATCAATCGTTTATCACATCCCTATCATGATTGTCAAAATGTTCGAGACGGGGATTAGGATGTCTAAGAAATATTTGTTATCTGTTAGAAAAGTCTTCTGTGTGTTACTATTAATACTTTGGTGCTTTTTATTTTCATTTTCTTGACAAATTAATCAGCCCAATTAGTTGCCTTGTAATCTGTATGACATAAGCCCTTCAATCTTGAATACGTTTTGTATATATAATTTTGGTGATTATCAAAATTGATTATTTATTATTTGTCTTTATCGATTCTTTGGAACTATGATGAAATGGTGGACATAGTAATCTTTTGTTTTCGTAGATTACCAATTTGAACTTCTGATCCTAAACAGTAAATATCTATAGATTACTTATGTCGTAGTTTATCAAAGAGTGATTCCCTGATCACCTCATCATAGTGACACCGCCGAATTCAATAACCACTAGAGAAATATATACTCTCGCTATACCATTTAGTCATCTGTCTTAGAAACTTGACAAATCAAAAAGCAATATTAGGCATATCTAATCAACATCTAACTCCAAAAGTTAACCCCCAACACTAAGAAATTTATAACTCTTATCAGGGAATGATTCCCCAAGAAAGCGTATATAAAGTCCAATGCTAACTCACAATCGTCAGAACTCAATTCGATAAGTTACCAGACAGTATTCGCAATGTACTCTGTCAAGCAACTCTCTCTCCTGGCTGTGGTCCTTGCCCAGCTGCTGGGTGCCATCCAGTGTGGCGTTTACGATAATACGGATAACTGGGTTCTCTCCGACAAGACAAAGAGTTTCCCAGAAAACGCCGTTCTGGGTGGCTTCGATCCTAACGGTTATGACAACTTCGTTGGACGTGTTGTCTCCGGTGCCAACATTCTGCCAGCCCGCGTTGTTGCCGAAACTGGAATTGCGTCCTACAATACTGACTCGGTTACCAACACAGCCACTTCGTACGATTTGTTGGTGACCAACGGAACAGTTAGCTATCACTGGGTGCGCAGCTATGATGGCTTCAGGGAGAAGAATGCCGTCTCCGTAGGCACAAACGCCTCCAACGATCGCGTCTTCATTTGCCGATTCAGAGTCGACAACGCTCAATTCATTGGAACTCTTTATCTGGCTCAAAAGAAGTGCATTGTCCGGCATGGAAATCTGCCTCTAAGGCAGATGGACAAGTACGAGGTGCTCGTTCGTCAGCAAAATCTTGCTCCATGGACACCATTTGAAGTATAGGATATTTTATAGAATAACTAAATAAAATAGAAAAAATATTAAATGTAATGAAGGCAGAGTCTAAGCCGCTTTCTCAAATCGCAATCATATGAGAGAAGAAATGAGATGTATATCCATAATCTCATCGACTGAATCTCTGTCGTCCTCTACCTCATCGTCTTCATCGGAATCTGTGGGAAAATCTGATCTGATCAGCTCAATGTAATGATTCTTATAGCTAAAGTAACTAATTTACAAGTATATATTTTCTTTTGCTAACATTTTAATTGATTCGCATTGAGTAGAAGAAATCTTAGATTTGTGTAACGAGCTTGGCTCGTTTTCTCCAAGCGAGCAGGGCCGGTGTCAGATCCTTGTCAGTAATGGCAGGCATGCGGATGAGGGAGCTGTAGACGCCTATGTCCGCCACGGACATTTTGTCACCGCCAAAGTACTGCTGTTGCTGCAGTCGCTTGTCCAGCAGACGGACCATGGCCACTTGGCTTTTGTGTGTACTGCAGCGGAGCAGCTGATAGCAAATGTCCAGCACAGCGTCGATTTCATTGCAGAGCGGAGAGCTCTCATAACGATATTCAGTGGGTCCAACACGACCCAAATACCTAATGATATTCACCTCGCCGTAGATGGGCACATACATAGTGGGTGAGCTTATCATTTCCGTGTGCTCGCCTAGGCAGTAAATCAATGCAATTGGTAAATTTTAAGAGGATGCTTAAGTGGGCAAGCTTACAGTTCTTCCATATAAGCGTCACGTTGATCTTGGGCAGCGCTGCATTGACGGGCACCTTGGCCAGATTGGCCTCGAACTCTCGTGCAGCTGGTCCAATGTCCGCCATTGTGGAGTGTGTGAATGTCTTCACATCGATGGTATACAAATCCCGCCAAGCGTTTTTCAATGCCAACAGGGCAT
The DNA here is from genome assembly GCA_035042075.1 of Drosophila macrospina. Lineage (NCBI taxonomy): Eukaryota > Metazoa > Arthropoda > Insecta > Diptera > Drosophilidae > Drosophila > Drosophila macrospina. Next base: position 5,708,702 of record JAWNLW010000591.1, read on the forward strand.
AGGGTATGAAGTTGGGATGGCCATTGACGACAACATCTTGGAGTGGCACCTGCATGAAACACATCTGGATTAGTTTATCCTACCACAAAGGGCTTAATATTAAGTCACCTCTTTGAGTCCACCATTCTGAAAAGCTGTCGTATGTTGTATGGTCTTGCCACACACACGCACTCCCAAGCTGTCTCGTATTTTTCCCAATTGCTCCTTCAACTCTTCCAGCTGTTTCAGCACCTTTTCCTGGCGCTTCACCACCGCTGCAGTGTCATCTTGCTGCAAGAGAGAAGAGGGCAACTTCAGATAGGTGCAAGATGTTCACACATTAGTGATTCGCATGTAAGCTAGAGATGGGCGCGTGACAATAACATCAATACCGTGATTAGTTTGTAAATCTTTATCTTTTAAACCTATACATTTCACCTTATCACCAAGATTTCAATTTTTTTCACAGGCTTCACATTAATCCACAGTTGCAAAAATGTAAACAAAAATTTCATCATGCGCCCATTTCTATTGTGAACACAGTAAGCAACACAAACTTGGCAAGCACCGTGCGTATTATGCGTTTGAGTTAGTCAGTAATGTTTATAAATAGATTTATAATTTTGTTTTTAGAATATAGATATTTCTTTTAACCTTTAGCAATTGTTGTATTTGTCGGCCTAAAATGTCCAAATCAAGTGCACAAGTGACTGACTTTGTCGTGTGGCTCGCTCTCTCCGTAACGCCATTGCATTGAATTTGCTTGCCCTTCATTATATTTAAAGTGAATTAAAATGAAATGTATGCGTTATGAATGACTTTAGAAAGTTTTCTTTTACACAGAAGCTTGCATCAGATCTCTTTTGAATGAAGCAGGGGCAAACAATTTAACAAAAATCACTCTTATTTTTGCCCTGTGACTTTTTAAGTCACAGTTGCGCTCATCTCTACAAATCGCCACGGTAGCTATTGAAACATTTCACTTACTGAGAGGCCATTTGCAGAGTTGGCGATGAGACTGACATTCTTTAATTCGTACATACAGGTCGGCAGTTTAATATCGAATTGAGGCAACAAAGTTTTCAGTTCGTACATTTCGCGTTCCAATTTGGAAGAAATTCAGTTGTTGTACTACCCGAAAATGTGCTTGCTTGTAGTGATGTGTCAACTTTAATATCGAAGAAGGTATTAGCACAGCTGGATTGTGCAATCGATAACGATAACTAACTGACAGCTGATTGCAACAGTTGGCAACGCCACGGCTGCCGGCTGTAATGGACGCTCTACTGAAATACCGCTATAGTTTTTTAGCTGGCGCTTGCGCTGCCGGGGGCAGCTTCTTTGGCAAGTTGCCTAGTTTTCTCGGCGCACTAAACTTGCTGCAACCAACAACTAGCTATTCGTATGTAGGTGCGTATGTTTATCAAAACTATATCAATTACAAAACGTAAATTTGAGTACGATTCTATAGAGTTTGCGTTAGTGCAATTACTGCCAATTGGCCTAATGCTCTTCTGCAATGTCTGCAACCTGCGTTACTTTCTTAAAGCTCTGCAAATGACCCAGCAAACATTGACGGCAACCGTTTTAACAGCCGCCTCCAATTACGTCCTATCGGTGCGTTTGTTTTGTTTACAACATATATTATAGTAAATTGCATACCGTTCTGTAGTTCATTTTAGGTGCACTTGTTTATGAGGAAGCGCTGACGACATTATCCGGTGTAGGAATAACCTTTATATTGGCTGGTCTGTGGTTTCTATGCGACACCTCTGCGGACTCGGTAATTACAACGAAAGCTGAAGCTAAGAGCAAGCAATTATAGTTATTGGTTTTGAAAACTTTTTCAACTGCAATGAAGCAAAACCACGAATAATTAAATACGACTTGTTACTTATATAATTTTGTTTAATGTACTATTTTGCAAATACATAATTCTCGTTTGTTTCTTTTATAATGCACATAAGTGGAGCATAATGTGTTGTATTCTGTATTTGTTAAGTTATACAGTTCTACATACAAATAATGTATATATATATTTAATATGCGCGCTTTTCGCCTTGTGTGCTTGCAGAAAAAAAGTTATAAACAAAAAAAATGGTAATAAGAGCACAAACTATAAATATATTTGTTTATAGTAAATTACATAAGTTGCATTCCGTTATTTTTGTGTTTTGTTTTTCATCATCCATTCGCAATGTATTATATTAATTAATTAAATATAATTTGTATGTTTCAAAATTGTAATTTAATTGCTAAGACGTATAAATACTTTTTTCTGTTTCCATTGTATTTATTAACTTGAAAAGTTTTACGCACTTTTCTCCGCTCCATCCACTATTTGTATTCCTTTTTTCTGTTGCATTTTGCAGCTGTTTGTCCAGTGCCCATGCACTTCTTTTTATTCTCTGCATTATATTCCCGTTTGTTTATTTATGTTTCTGTTTTGCTCGTGGGTTTTAGAAACCCTTTTGCATTATTTTGTTGTTGTTTGTTGGTTTTTTGTGTGTTTGATGTTTTTGAACTTTCCTGTATGTACTGTGTTTGTTTTTTAAGTGTTCTAATAACTATGTTGGTTTTGTTTTTATTATTAATTAAATAATCATAATATTATAGAAACATTTAATTGTATTTGAAAAAAATGCGCAAACTGTTTCCGTTTGTTTTTTTTCGCGTTGCTGACTAACGGCAAATTGAACGCCAACGTGGCAACGCTGCTTGTAAATGTGTGTATATGCATGTGGGTGAGTGTGCTGAACGTGTAATGCGTTTATCGTATGTAAATGGATGTGACCTTGTGTGTATGTGTGGATGTGTCTGTTTGTTTGTGAGAGGAGCTTTTCTTTTAATACATGTGCCACGATCAAACAGCTGCCCCGCACCGTCGCTTCTCGACGCTTTTCACTGCTCAGTTTTTATTCTCCAAGCCCAGCGGCATGCGTTGCTGCTGCGGTTGTTGCTGTGATTGACGCTGATTAATGTAACCTCCGCCCCCACCACTTCCCCCTCCATTTCCAGGTCCAGAGCCTCCCGTGTTGCGTCCACGATCGCCCATGGGCCGTCCAAACGGGCCGTTGCCATTGCGCTGATTGCCGCCTCGCTGACCGCGGTAAGAGCCGCCACCTGATGAATCATAACGCGATTCCTTATTGTAAGCTCCACCACCGCCACCACCATTTTGATAGTAGCTGTTGTTGCCGCCGCTGCCACCTCCGCCACCACTAGATTCATTGTTGCGGAAATAGACGCCACTGTTACGTCCATTCTGCTGCGTTGACGATGAATTACCATATTGACGAGTGCGATAGTTACCTCCCCCATTACGTCCGCGTTCGTCTCCGCCGCCATTGCGACGCTGCTGTTGGTAATTTCCAGAATTGCGACGAACCTGGTTGCCATTATCTTGTGGCTGCTGATGCTGCGAGGAGCTGGAACTGTTCCAGTGATTGTTGGCAGAATCGTTGTCATAGCCACCGCGACCGCTGCTATTGTCCCTTGGTGTAGCCCATTCCTGCTTGTTGCCATTGCTGCTGTTGCTGCCATTCGATGCAGCGCTGCTCATCGCATTCATCTCGCTGCTCCATTTGTTGTTTGTTGCCGCTGCAGGCGGCACCACAGCTGGATCCACCAGTGCCGATGACTGAGTCTTAAGCACATTCGTTAATGCAGCTGTGGCTGCTGCATTGGTGTCGCCACCACGTCCATGCCACTCCTCCACTTCATTGACAGTCTGCTGTTGTTGCTGCTTCTTCTGCTGTGGCTGCTGTTCCTCAAGCTTTGTCTGCGGCGGCTGCTGTTGTTGTTGCTGCTGTTGCTTGAGTCCCAGCTGCTGTTCGTAGCTAACAACGGCACTGTCATAAGGGAACACTGCGGTAACATCACCCGGTTGCATGCCAATACCCTGCGGAGCTGGCGGTGCCTGCTGCTGCTGTGACTGCGGCTGCTGTTGTTGTTGTTGCTGCTGCTGCTGTGGCGGCAAACGCGCCATGATCAGCATCGGTTGCTGTTGTTGGCGTTGCTGATCGTGAATCAATACAGGCGAGAACAGTTGCTGCTGTTGTTGTTGTGGAGGCTGTTGCTGTTGTTGTTGCTGCTGCTGCAGGGACGGGAAGGACTGATTGGTAAAGGTCAGTGTGGTTATGGTCTGCGGTTCATCCACATGATTCGGCTGCTGCTGTTGTTGTTGATGCTGCTGAGGCTGCTCGAAAACTAAGCCCTGCACCGGCAATTGCTGCGGCGGTGGAGCCTGCTGCTGTTGGGGCTGCTGCTGCTGGGGAGGCATCACCTCCGACGCATCCAGTTCGCTGTCCTGCAGAAAGTGGAAGCTGCCGGTGCCAAGTACCTCGGCCAACGGACGCAGTTGCTGCATAAACTGCTGCTGCTGTTGTGGCGTTGGCGCCTGCAGAGCAGCAGATGCCTGCGGGGGCTGTAGCGGCGGCTGCTTGAAGTAATTGTGCTCTACAGCGCGCACTGTGGTCGGTCCAAAGTGCTGCGGCTGCTGCTGGGGTTGTTGCTGTTGCTGTGGTGGCACCGATGGCACAGCGGCTACGCCCGCCTGGGGCTGCTGCGACGGCGGAACACCGTGCAAGGCCTGGAGATTCACGGGGCTGCTCAGCAGCTGATGCGGATGTGGATGCTGAGTTGGCGGTGGCACATGCGTTGCCTGCTGTGGCGGTGGTGCTGATGCATACACCACATGGACAGGTGTCGTGTTTCCCGTAGCTGCTGCCGCTGGGGCAGCGTTATAGACGCCCGGCTGTTGCTGGACCACCAATTGCTGCTGCTGATCATGGGGCGCACGTTGGTGCTGCGGCTCGTGCAGCAGATGAGGACGCTCCGGCTGATGCAACTCTGGCAGTACACTACCCGCTTCGCCAATTGACAGCTTATCCAGACCTTCTTCCAATGAATTATGTGCCGATGGTTCCGATATTACCGTATCCGGATCAGCAACAGGGGCATCATTAAGCAACGTTTCACATTCACCGCTTACCGTACCGCTGTCCGTACTGTTCCCCTGATCCGCTAGTGGAATCAAATAGTACTTGTCCAAATAGCCGCAGTCCTGAATCTGTTGGAAGATTGCTCGCATTTTCTCGAACGTCAGCTCACCATACGGCTTGGCCCGGGCATTGATCGTCATGGCAAAGAGTTCGGCTGCCTTTTGAGCGGTTGTCAGAAAGCTAACGTCCTCCGCAGTCTCTGGACGTCGAGTTTGCACATCTAGGCAGCTATAATAGAAAATAGATATTGAAATTAATATCTAATTTATTATGATTTACCAAGGAAAGGATATTTCATCGATATAACTATTAAGAACTTTAAACATTAAATCAATCAATGACCCATTTCAAGTTCGAGGAATTCTTATCTAATCTAATCTATTAACTGACTCACAGTTGACGTTTTTTTAAGGCAATACGTGAATAACAGAGCCCTCTTTATGGGACTCTTTCTTTAACATTGCATCGAATATGAAAACTTACAACTTCTCGAGCGTAGCCAGTTCGTTGGATTCCAGTTTACAAGCGCCATTCTCGCCGGTCAGGAAATCATTGCGCACTTGCTCATCGCTGAAGCAGGTGAGAACGTTTTGCATGACCAACAGATCACGAATCTTAGCAGTCTCAGCTACCACCTTGGCCTGGTTGTCCTGTGCAAAAATAAAAAGTATTTGTTTTAAAATATTAGGCAATTTGTTATAGTTTTGCATAATTTACCTTGCGTGCCTGTTTCTTCTGCTCTTTTTCGGCCTCCTTAAACATTTGCTGAGTTTGCTTGGAGAAATCCCGAGCAAATTCCATAGTCGCCAGGACAGAATCATATTTGGCCACGGCTGCTGCCTGGTCGGAGCTTAGTTCCTTGCCCCCGCTTTGTATGGCTCGATACGATTCCAGTTTGGTCTATATGTGTGGCAAAAAGAGTAACGGATGAATCATTGTTTAGGAAATTACATTGGCGACGCATTTTGAACATTTTTCTTTGTAATAACATTAAAAATAAAACGCAAAGAAAACCAATAGGAAAACGATAGTTTAAAAATGTCGGGCCGCATGCGGCTGCAATGTTGCCAGATTGTCCGCCGGCACACAACACAATCCCGACTCATATGATCACGTTTCGTGCATAAATACACTATTCACACACAAAAATAAAAAACGAAATAAATTTATTTACGAATTATTAGAAATTAAAAACACTATCAGCTTCATTGCATTTGTTTCTCAATTTTTTGTATCGTTTAGTCACGGACGTGGGTCTGGCAACGCTGTAAGATAGCAAACATGGCGTCGCGAAAAATCTGCGTGCACAAGGGGGACAGGCAACACGAGCAAAACGAAATGAAACAAAGCGAGCGGCGAACGAAAATAAAAAATGGTGGGCAATACAAATCCTCTGCCCTAATTAAATTTTGTATGCCTATTTCACGCTTACCTTACGTTTCTCCAAGTTGCGAATCTTGTGCTCAATAGTGACCAGAATTTGCTTCATCGGATTGTACGGTTCAGCAGTCGCGGCGGCGGCAGCAGCCGTCAGTTTCAGCGTTTTGGCATTGACATTATTGTTGTTAGTCAAATCAGTTTGGCTACCTCCGCTACCAGCTGCTACTCCTGCTGCCACAACAGACTTGGCACTTTCCGCGAGATTGGTATTGCTACTATGCTGTCCATTGCTTGCGTTGCTATTGTTACAGCCGCCGCTGCCGCCACCACCCACGCCGCCGCCGACGCTGCTGCTCGCACCAATTGAGCTGACCGAGGCGCGTTTCTCCTTGCTATTGTTGTTGTTGGTGAATGTGGTAGCAGCCGAAGGCATTGTTTGCCGTGTGTTCTTCTGGTTGCTTACTACTGTTACTATAAATTAGGAATGAAATCGAAACTGCTGCCTTGTCCTGCCGTTCTTTTTGTTCTTCGAAAAACTTAGGGATGGCTAAAATTGTCTGAATCTGTATCGAGCACATCGATAAGTTTCGATATCTTTAAATACGATAAGTAATGTTGACAGCTGAGTAATGCTGTTACTATATCGGTATTCTGGCTAACGTTTACATGAATCGATAGTCTACAATATCAGTTTTATTGTTTCAGATGCCTTTCTAGTTCTCTTGATCTTTGTTATTAAAATTCTTTTTTTGCTCATATATTATATAATAAAAAATAATATAATATCTGAAATAATATTTTACAAAGTGCTATCGCCAGAGTTGCCAATATTAAATGCACAATTGATAGAATTTCAGTTAATATATCGATATTTTTACGATATTCAAATCATTTATTTTTAAAATGACCGTCAATATAATAGTAGCGATATTGATTCTAAATAAAGAGAATGATTCCAAATAAATTTAATAGTCGTGTCCAATGAGTTTTTATTTTGTATAGATTTATTGGTAAGTTGTGTAGTTAAACAATCTAAAATGTTAAACTTTCCGTTTCATTGTCCGTATTTAAGGCAAGTTGTCTGACGCGCAGTTCGCGTACAATTCCGTTGTCTGCCTGCTTCAAAATATTTACTCATTATATATATATTTTTGTTGTAACATAAATGCTTTGCTTACAGTTAAATACGCTTAAGTACAATTGTAGATTAAAGATACAATCATAACGTTTTGATTTCAGTAATCGCAAACACAAGTTTATGAACCAGCGAAATGGCTTTAAAAGCCGTTCGCCGGACGCTCAACCAAATGGCGCGATATGTTTTTTGATTTTCCGTTACAGCTTAAACAATTACAAGATTAACTAAACAAGGGGATAGTTAGAGAGCAAGCGTTTAGATGATTTGTGTACAGAAATATTGTTTAAACATAGGTACGAGAGTACAATTACATTAATACATAATAATGGTTTTAAGATTAATAAAGCGTAATTAAAATAGATTTCACTACAAAACCGAAGAAGGGCTCATCGTTTCAATATACATACAAATTACAACATCTTTAAGTACAAATACATATATGCCTAGGCTCTCTTTTGTGTGTGTGTGTGTATAAATACTAAAAATATATAGCTCATTTTAAACTTCTTCACGTCTTTTCTACATTAAAAATATAAGAGTTGCGTAGATCTTCCAGCGCGCTGTCAAATTTGTCCAATTACCGCTGAAATAAACTCCAGAGCTTGTAGCTAGACACTCGTTTGGCCAGATTGGCGGCGGCACTGCTTGGCGGCGCAGATGTCGTTTCGCTAGTGGCCGCACGACGATTGTTGATCAGTTTGGAGCGCATTTGCTCATCGATCAGCTCCTGCATATCCATTTGCCATTGCTCCAACTGTTGAGATAGCTCGACTTTCTGTTGTATAGATTCGAGCAGCTGGCTGTTGGCCTGCATTAGCTCGACGCGATTTTTGGCCAGCTCCACCTCGGCCTTGGTGCGACGCTCATTGGCCGCATCCCGTTCCTTTTGCGCCTTCGTTAGCAGCTCATCACGATCTGTATTGTCAACAAGATCGCCTCGTGCCTGATCCCGTTCTTCCTTGACATTCTGCAGCTCCACATCAGTGACTGTAACCTTGGCCTCCAATTGTTGTATCAACTGATGACTGCGCTTAATCTCATCCTCTTGTTCCAGCACAAGGTTACGTGTTTGGTCTAGCATTTTCTTGAAGTTGCCCGCATCCAAATTGAGCAGGAGTCGCGTCAACTCATCGGACATGGAGGATAGCATGCCCTGACGAAATTCAATGGCCATATGGTCACCTTCACTTCGCTCTGTGCTTGACATTGTATTATCCATGGATTCCAGATCCAGCGATATGTCAGAATTAAGACCTGTATAAATTAGAGGGGGGCTTTTGTTAATAAACTGTGTTTTATGGTTGGCTCAATCAATCAATCACTCACCTGAGTCATCGTCATGGCTCACTTTAAGCGAATCCACCAGGGATTTCAATTGAATATAAACTGAGCGCGCCTCAATCCACATTTGACTGGGTTTGCCCCCTTCTGTAAAGCTCGCCTCATCCTCATCGCATTCCATTTCGAATTGCAAGCTCTTCTTGCCGGGCATGGAGTTGGTGTCCTATGAAATTTTAAAAAGGATTCATTTAAGTAAATTCGTGTTTACAATTCAGATATGTTTTCTTATCTGCAGCAATTAACAAAACATGAGAAAAGCTTACTTAATCGGATGAGAAAACAGATCAAAATAATTGAGTTTAGGCTTCAATTATATCAAGTTAAAATTATCCAAAGTTGAGAGAGATAACTTACCGAGCCCAAACGCTCGCTGAGCACATTATTCTCACGCTGAGATCGCTCCAATGCTTGTAAGGTGGTCTGTAAAGATGGAACAAACAGTTAAGAGATACCCAAACTAAAAACAAACTTTCGATTTATATCTGCAAAAATTATTAGCAAAAGAAAGTCATTCAGAGATAAGTTAAGCACCTGAGAAATTGCGCAGTTCTTGGGAACGACATAAATAATCTCAGAGTATTGCAAATCACGATTTCGTTTTCGTTTAAATTTAAGTTGAAATGAAAATGTATGCGACGTGATAACGTCGTCAGAATTGTATGTTGAGCTCACCTCTAATTTTGTTTCCTGCTCGCGAGCATGTCGCTCCAGCATGTGAATTCTGTCGGATGCTTCCTCTAGTGATGAGGTGAGGCTCTCCTTCTCCTCCTGCGCGTGCTGCAGACGCCGCTCCAACTCCTGTCGCTTGCCTGTGGTGAGGTTAAGTTCGGTTTTGATGGATTCCAGGCTATTGACGTGCTCCTATCGAAAAAACCATATCAAACCATTGGCATTTGGTTGGTTTTATTGCTGACACTTTACCTGCAGACTGCTGTTCCTGTAGTGATACTGATCCTTGAGCTCCTGTATCTGTGCGCTTAGCTTCATTTCTGTGGCATGCGCCTCCTGTATCTGCTCGGTGAGTCGTGTATTCTGATGTTGTAGCTCATCGATAAGTATGGTCTTCTCCTTCTCCGCCTGCCTGATGGCTACATCCTGTGTTTGTAGCTTATCCTTCAATTCATTGAGATCGGATTGCAGTTCCAGTACACGCTGATCGCTCTCATCCTCCGCAATTGCCAGCTTCTGACGCAGCACATGCTTCTCCTGTTCGAGTTTCTGCAAAGCAATAACAAAATGGAAAGTTATTTAAATGCACATAAACAAAAACAAAGATACAAAACAAAAACAATCAAAAAACTTATTGTTTGTTCTATGACGCGTCAACAATTACAGCAACTAACCAGCTAGACAATGAAAGTAAGTAAAATAAACAATGTGCACGTACACAAAATTAAAAGCAAGAAAAAAAGAAACAATCAACTAACAAAGGCAACCGCAAGGTTAACACAACTCAACAACTAATTGCACAGGTACCGTTTGCATTTTGATTATATTTTTCTTCATTTTTTCTGCAGCAGCAAACAAAACCTTATCGAGTGTCATCCCTGAAGATGAGTTAATTATAGTAATTGCAGCGGTGTAGTCTTATTGTCGAATAAGTAGCAAAATAATGAACTCAGCTAATGCCATAATAAATACTCTCTTTCTATAATTTGATCCATTTTTAGATTTTCCCTCGCAAATTGCAATCAACTTTGAACCACGGTGCCCAGGAAAATCAGCTGCTAACAATGGCGCCTGGGCTCTTGACACCATTGCCAGGCCAACAAGACAACCACAAAATTCACATCATTCAAATTAAAATGCAATTGAATTTTCACTTCTTTTGCGGTGCATCCAACTCTAAAACGTTGGCGCAATTCGGGCATTAGCTGAAGCCTGAGAGCCATTAACTTTAACAGGCAATTTAGTAAGCTTAAGCTGAGTTCACTTGAGCGATAACAATAAGTGCGATCGTTAATTCTAATTTCTAATGGCAGGAGTAATTATCGATAATTCCGATTGGCCGCATTGTCTTAGACTTTCAATTGTCAATCATAATTATTCATATATAAATAATTTGCATAATTGACAGTCGCTTGGGGGCAGGTGGGGCATATTTAGATCAAGGTTTGCGGTGACATTGAAAACTGCAGGCAAAGTTTAATCGATAAATGCGAGAAACCTTCAAAAGTCAACAAAGAACACGCTAGCTGCGATAAAGGCCAAAATGAAATACAAGAGTATTTATTTACTATCTCATTATAAATTTAAATCAACGCAATCTCTCTTTGAAAAGAGTTTGGTTTATCTTATCGGCAAAATTAAATGCGGAAAATGCACTGCAAACACGTAGCAAATTAAGAGACTGCAATAAATATAATCGGAGAAGTCAACGCAGCAGAAAAACAAGCGAAAATTGTTGCCGTTAATCAAATGAAGCTACAAAACTGTAAATGAAAAGCTTTAATAATATTACCGGCAATTTGCATAAAACGCGACAACGCCGCGGCCAAAAAACCACAAAAATTGCTGTCGTTGGTTGTTGTGGGCTGGCAAAAGAGGGCGACGCTCGGCTTGCGCTTTAACAATTGCAATTGCAGCAGAAAGAAAGAAAACTGCAGTCAGACAATGGAAAACTTTAATAAGTAAAAGAAAAACAACAATAACAACTGCAAAACAGGCGGCTGCACTGACAGTTGCCAGCCAAATAAAACAAAACAAAATAGAAAGAGAAGAGAAAAAAATAAAATTATTGTGCATACTTTCTCTGTTTCTATTTCACGCTCAATGAAATGTGTTGATGATGGCTGTAAGCGGCGGGCTGCGGTGGCGGCTTTAAAATCAGCTAACAACAGCGGAAGTTGGCATCAGCTCAGCCGCAGAAATGAGTTCACAGCAAATGAGCGAGTGTACATTTGAATTGTTTGTTAAAATTAAATTAAATATATGAACATACATACAAGTAAATATGTATGCACATATATAGAAAAAATACGCAACAACAATGAGATGAGCTCTCGTCGAGTTGGCCAGTTTTGTTTTTGACTTAATTTTATTACGTATTTTTGAATTTCTTAGACAAAGTTGTAGCTAATTGCAATTGCATGATCACCAAGCGGCAGTTGTAATTTGTTTAAGCGCCACACACGCATGCGAGGGTCAATCAGTTAGTTATCTTACATCTCACGCCCCAACCATGTTATAGCCTGTGACAATACGCAGCATTCAGCTTTACTTTCGATATTTCTCTTGATCTAGTAGCTTATCGATATTGTAACGTTTTTTAGTATGCGGCACACGACCGCAATGTCAACAACTTCACTTGTCAACCACTGTTACTTGTTGATCGACCCTCGCACATATATTAATGCTAGTTATTGCTTTTCGCTGCGTTGTTGTATTCAAATGCGACGTAACCTGACCCACTTTTCTTTGGTGCGAGTGCTTATTTGGTTTTGCAAAGAAAATTATAAATATTTGTATTTGTGCAGCACAAATTGCAGCACCAGGGGGCAGGAAATGCTCAAATGCAATTGACACAAATGCCGCAAGCCCTGCGGACCTGAGTCATCAATGCAACAAGTTGAGACCATCTAACATTAGATACATTTTGCTAAAGCCAAAGAAATGCTTGAGTAAATAACAATAACAAGAACAATAACAACTATTGAAGTGGGAGTTATATTGCAGCAATCGATACGCTTAACGCAGCGATAACAAATAGTGTATGCAGTTACTTGCCAAATTTAACAAATAGCATTGCCAAATCGATTGCTAATTAGTTTTGAACGTTTCAACTAAAGAGTGACGTCATAAAATCATCAACTGCATGACGAACACTTTGTGGCACTTGCTGACTTTTTGTTTTGTGTTGAAAGCGAATGCAGCAACTGCATTCGATAATTGCTGTAAATAATTAACTAAATTGCACGGCACTTGCAAGAATCGTGCCTCTAACACGACAGAGAAGAGCGATGGAAGGAGGCGGAGCAAGCTCTTCTGTCCGTTTCGAATGTCAAATGCTTGCAATTACCTAAGCGGCCTATTAATAAACACTTTGAATGGCTCAAAGCCGGGCGAAGCTGGCGCAATGACTCAAAAGCGTGAGCTCAGCATTTGTAGCATGAGTCAATGACCAAATGGCCAGGTAAAAATCATACATTGGTTTTGATCTGCCTTGTTTTTACAACAGACAACATTTGCCGAGCGATGCGTATTTGATGCACATTTTCCTGGGGCTAAACATCAATAAATCAGCTGCACTCTAGTGCACAGCGTTGCCCATCTTCAAACGTTGCGTATGCGCAATGTGGCCACATCGGCAACTTTCCGTTTCAGTTCGCAGTGCACTTCGCAGTTTGGAGTTTGGAGTTTCGCTTTTGTTCGTCCACCGATGCCGCCTACTTTTCACTCGCTTTGCAATTAAGTTGCATTTGATTTTAATTGGTATAAAAAACAAACCATACCGCAGTCCCCGCTGAAATTTCACACATAATAGCAAATTGCATTTAGCATTTTATTGGCATGAAAATCATTATGCAAATTATTTATAACTAAGCGGCTAATAATACATATTTATACATATGTACGTATATATGTATACGTGTTTTGGCCATTTTAAGCTCATTTAAATGATGGCTAATTGCAAATAGGTCTGATTAATGGCCGTTCGCTGATAAACGTATAAACGGGAAGTCTTGTGAAAGATGGCATTTAGCTTATGCAGGCAAATGTGTTGAAAGCGTTTCTGAGAAATTCAACAATTACCTATAATGAAGTTTATTTCCACATTGCAGAGCTTTTACCTGTGCACAATTAAGTTATAAGCTAATTAGAAATATGTCTCGCGCTATTCTTGGGCGATTTCACTAGCTTTCGATATCAATTACAATCGATATGAACTGTGTAATGAGCAACATTTGTAATGCGGAAAAACTGAATTGACCTTATTCCTAAGCATATTTAAAGAACTATAATTCATTCATTCATTGCGACAATGACCCCACACCACATGCGTTTGATGGCCCCAAAAAAATCTCATGAAAATAACAATGCGACATGCTAATTTTTTCAACAATTGCCAAAGTTTGTTTATGCGCTTTAAGGTCACTTCGCTATAGTCGCAATCCCTCCAACTCAATTGTGGGCTGTTCACTGGGCGTGGCTGCCATAGTTGGCTGCCCAGTTTGCAGGCCCTTTTGGCCAAAGCAATGCCAAAAAGCAGCAGACATAATAATAATCATCATAATAATGGCATATAATACGCTCTATTGTTGTTGTTTTTCTTGCTGTTGCTGTTGTTTTAGGCAATCAAATGGGCCTAGAGGATGGATGGCTTTTGACGGTGGCCTTGCAAGAGCCAAACAGTGACGGCGCTGTGGAAGTTGCTTGCAAATTCAATTGCAACAAAAAGGAAGAAGAAGCAGAAGATGCAAACACAAAATAAAAGAGTCATCGGTGTGTTTTGTTCGATTCGATTGGCATTCATTGCGGATGATTTGATGTTTTCTTTACATTTCAAAATTCGATTAACATATGAGAAACCAATAGAGTTTTGCTATTGTTAAACACTATTAATAGATTTTTTAGTGCCGCAGATTACTCTTTTTAATTATCATCCTACTGCTTTTGCAGCTTGCAATTTTTTTAAACATATATTAAGGGTATTCCACATTCGATGCACTTGTTTAACCCATTTTCTTGCGTTTTTTTTCTCAGACTACAAAAGAAAAACTTGAAATATAAACAAAAACCTAAAATTTAAACATTCATTGCACTTAATTTTACATTTCATATTTATTTTGGCATTGACAATTTCTGTCGTTTTTGTTGTTGCTGATTTATGCATTGTTAAAGAAATTGTGTAAAAAACTTAACAAAATTGTGCAAGCAAATCTTTATTTTGTCATTTTTGCGGTGATTAAATTTAATGTAAAGTGCAATTGCAGAGGGAAACAGTTAATTAAAACTAGTTCAAAGCGCTTTTAGGCTTTTTGTTAGTTTTTTTCAATGGCACAATTTATGGTGACATCAAAAAATATGTGAGCGTAAAACTTAACTTCAGTGTAATGAAGTTTTCATAGTCTAGGGCGAACTGATCTTGTAATCATTATTCTGTCTATATAGAAATGATTCGTAAGGTATTTTCTACCAGATCTAGTGGACTTTATGGTGTTAGGTTAGGTTATTTAATGCCTTTGGAGAAAGCATTGCGATAAATGCACACAGCTAATTATGATTTATTAATGTAGTGTACTTGGAATATTATATTATATTTACCCTAAATGAGTCATCTGGTAATTAAAAAAAAAGTACGAACAAGTCGTTATCTTATCGGTAAAACGGAAAGAGCAGAAATAAATCAGGCCTCATATCGGAGTTTTGATAAGAAGTAAAAACATGCAACAATTTCGAGCTTCTTTCCAATACATATATTGCTGCAGAAGTGTGGGTCAGAGAATTCTAAATCAAGGTGTCTTTAATTAGAAAATCTCCCAAAGCAGAATCAAAATTATTAGGCCATAAATACAAGATGTTACGGCAAATTGTAACGCCCACTGCGCATGCGCACAGCTCTGAGACGAGGCAAGAGTAGCAAAGGGGAATATGAATAGAAAGGGGCGCGGCAGAGCAGGGCAAGACAAGGCGGGGCGGGGCAGGGATTTTCTTAGAGTTACCACTGTAAGCTCCAGCACATTCGCAGACATCTTTCACATGTCGCATACGAGGCAAGTGCGTGGGTTCGCCTCTTGCCAAGTCAACAAAGCGCAAAAAAAAAAACAAACAAACAAAACAACAAACAGACTCCAAAAGAAAGATACAATGAGAGTTACCAAGTGGCGGTATGGTTGATGAGGTAGCTGCGACTGGAGTAGCACCAACATTCAGGTAACTTCTACAATTAGTCACCGTTGAAGCTTAAGCCGACTGTGGGCCAAACAAGTTCAGCACAATAAAGCACCAAAGACTTGAAGTCTACAAATTAAAAAAGACTTTAAAAATAGTACTCAAAAACGCCTGAGCTTGATGTACCTCTATAGTAATCTCTATAGGAATTCTTTTGAAAATGCTCAATTAATTACTTTGTATGAGAGTGTATAAAAAATTGTTGTATTATTTTGTTGAAATGTGTTTATGACTGAAGAACTAGTTGCCATTAATTGTGCGACAGAACAAACAGACAACATATATTTATAGTACTCAATCTACTAAAAGGGCTGGGTTTCTAACATACTTTTAACTGATTCTGTTGCAACTTTTTGGCATAAGAATTGATTACGAGATTTGCAAGATAATTGCATTCTTACTTCCCCTTAAACTGTTGGTAATTATTATTCATTTCAACATTTCAACTTCTTAGCTGGGTTCTAGACTATCGCAGTTCTCAATCTCTTTTCTGTTCATCAGTTTTTGCAATTGTTAACTCTGCATAGCAAGGTCTATTGGCATCCAAGTACTTGCAGTCACATTCTAGATTGTCTAAGTTGTATTCTCACATGTTTTTCAGCAAGTGATTAAATATTGCACAAGTAAACAATAAAATGTTGTTTTGCCTTTAATTGTCTGCGCTTTGACTGCCAACTGGAGGCTTTTTGCCCGCAATTCTTTTGTGTTCCGCAAAAAAGAAGAAAACAAACAAGAAACAAATAAGCAACAACTACTACAAGCTTAATAACAACAACTATAATTTGAACAGTTTTTTTTTAATTGTGCTTCCCAAAAGACATTGCAAAATCTGATGAAAAAATTAAGCTTAATAAAAGAAAAACAAAATTATGAAAAATTATCACTGTGCCATGATGAAGTAAATGAACCTGCTGAAGAAACAGCTGTTTAAATAATTATATTGATTATACAATGTCGATAAAGAGTTGAAAATTTATTAACACTTCGTTGATTGATATATTTTTACATTTTTTTAAAAGGTTATCTAAAATTGGGGTAATAATAACGGGTGAAAGGTAAGCTTAAGTTGCAGAAGAAGCGAAAATAAAATTGGAATAGTTATTTCAATAATTAAGCAGCACATCTTTATGTCTCTAGATATTTCAACTGATTAATTCAGTTATTCGTTTCTTTGTTAAATAACTAAACATAGCAACACATTATCAACTTTTTATTATTTATATACATTTATTTCCGATGAATAATTTTACTTTCGCACCTCATATTCAGTAATACTTATATTTAAATTGTTGGCTTAATACTTCCTTGTTGTTCATATTGAAGAAGCTTGCTTGAAATGAAAACAAAGAAGAATAAGCCATTAATGTTAAGCAAAGTCAGGGTTAAGCCACCACTATTTGCTCCTCCTTAAAAGGGGGGGATGGTCGGGGAAATGAACAACAATTCAAGTATTTGACGTGGCAGATTATTTCGTCGTATGCCTACAAACTGCAAGTTCCTTTGTTCAACTGAAGACAACGAACAATTTATGAGCTAATTATGTATGGGAAAAACAATGTTTTATGTCTGTTGTCAGATGATTAATTTGCGCTTGTTTTTGTCCATTTTGTGTGTTTTTATCAACTTAACTTGGCCAAATTGTTGTGTATTCCCGCAACAATATTGATTTATCTATGCATAAGGCAAACAAAGTTGAAATTGAATTGAATAAATGAAGAATACATTCCCATGGTTTCTTTCACTCGAAACGAGGGCTCACTGTACAGTTCATATACATGCTAAATGTCTCTATTAAGACAGCGTTGATTGCTGCTGGCTTATCCAACAAGCGCCCAGACAAGTTAAGTTTATAGCAGCGGCTCTAGTTAACCATGTTTGGGGATGGCCAACTTAAACAATGATAGCAGCTACTGACTTAAAGATGTGTGGCAATCTGTCCATAACTTAGGTGTACATTATACAACAACAATTGCAGGTACTTGCCACCTTTTAAGCTGTTGCAAGCAATTGCAGCGGAGTCCCAGCAAAGTGACAATCGACTTAGTTCTCAGGCTATGCTAAATGGTTTCCTCGAAAAACAGCTAAAGACATCAACAATAAAAAAGAAAAACAGGGTATACAAAAACACTTCACATATGTGTCATGTGGGGGAGAAAACATTTACGCAAACGGCAAAACAATAGCAAAAGAGCGCTAATTACAAGACAGAGAGAGAGAGAGAGAGAGAGACAGAGAGGCAGAATGGCAAAGAGATTGATATGAAGAGAGAGAGAGAAGGAAAGCAAGTTAAAGTACAGTCTTAGCGCAATTGCAGCGCTTAAACAATGGAAAAGAAGAAGAAACTTAACAAATGCAACAAAAGCGACTGAAAAACAAAAAAAAAAAACACTGCCAAATGCGCAAAAATAATGCCGTTTAGCCAAAAAGCCGTTACATAATTTCGCAACGAGCTAAGTAACTTGCATTATATACTCGTACTATCTAGGCGACTCTATCACATCGAAGTCTTTTAAACTATTTCGAATGCAGCTCTTAATACCCTGTAAAAGTTGAATATACTAGCGAAAGAGTTGAATAAGTTTGAAGAATCGCAAACTATGATTGTTAACAAATAAGAAGTATAACTATGTTTATTCAAGTCAAGTATTAAAACTAGAGACTGCAAGTTTGCATGCTCAACTCATGCAGGGTATATTATACTCAATATTTCTGCATATTTATATATGAATTCATGAGTATTTATGTGCATACAGGGTATTTGCTTGTTTAACCCCTTTTCGAGTTGCACCTCTTTCTATTTCTACTTCTCTGCACAGTCGCGCATGCGCAGCCGAGCAACGACGCGTTGCAGCCGCTGCCGTCGTCGTCGTCGACGTCGCTGTTGCTGTCGCCGTCGCAGTCGCAGTCGCTGACTCATTCGAAATGGGTCAAATTTGTTGTTTAACTAATTTGATTGAATTGTGCAATGTGCAGTCAATTTGAACTTGTCCACAAGGCATAAAACACTGTTTTAGCATCTTTTTCTTGATATTTATTTCTTGTTTTTGGTTTTTCTTTATAGTTAATCACTTTGTTAATTGCACATCAAATTGGTATTTAATTGTTGTTATTTCTGTGTGACCTTGCGGCTTATTCGTTTCGGATAGCTTTAGTTCTCTTCGCTTGAATGTTGCTGAATGTGGCAGTATAATAATAATAATTCCTTTAATAAGAAATTAATGTAGTAATTTTACAATCTAAACTGCAGCTCTTAACAACTAATTACTCGATCTACAGCTTCTGTACTATGTAAATCGTTAAACACAAATAAATTCAATAAATTAAAAGTGTGCAGGTGTAAAAGTTTTCATTCATACTGTTAGATCTTTCTTTTCTGAATGGAAAATAGTTTTACTAACAACTCTTAAGTCTGTAATAGGTTAGTAATTAATAAAGGTTTAAAAGTACTTTCTTTTGTTAATTATAAAATAACTATTTACCAGAAATTTATATAAAGATATTTGTATAATAATAAAACCATAGTAGTTTCCTTGCTTATAAAAGTCTTTTGAATCTATCGCTGCGATAAAAGTCCTGTAACAAAGTCTGCTTTAATTAGTTGACTTACATCTCCGACACTTTCTGTTCATATTTCATCCCACAGCATCTGTAATATTCAGTTTAATACATAAATATGTTGATTTTTGCGCGATAAGCGCATTCAGACAGCTTTGTAATTAAACAATATCTATGGTTATAGTTAAAGCATTCGTATGCGAATTGCAAAAAGGCAAAGCGGCTGCTTCAGTTGCCTGAGGGGGGGTTGTGGGGTGCATAAATTACAGTCATTGGCACTGGGAGTTGAGGGGCAACAAGCCCCAATTAAATTAAACACGCCAAATGTACTGACAAAAGACTCGAACCAAAAGATTGTTAGAGCACTCC
Source organism: Drosophila macrospina (assembly GCA_035042075.1). Taxonomy (NCBI): domain Eukaryota; kingdom Metazoa; phylum Arthropoda; class Insecta; order Diptera; family Drosophilidae; genus Drosophila; species Drosophila macrospina. Next base: position 5,728,358 of record JAWNLW010000591.1, read on the forward strand.
CCTATCCATGCCGTCCCCCTGCCCCTGTCGCTTAGCCTCTTTGCAGTTGCCACCAGCTCTGACACATTGTTTAGGCCACTTTGGCTGACACTCAAATTTGCTATCAGATTTTGCGTGAGGCAAGGCAAAAGTTTTAGTAATTCAGCTCAGGGTATTTATGTGTGTATTTATGCTTGTTTTCTTGATACCCTGTAACTAATAAATGTACTAAATGGGTTATATATAAGTGCTTTCATTACTGACTACACAAAATTATGTAAATTTGATATTTTCTTTGGTACAAGTTAAGCTTTTATTAAGGAATGGAAAAACAGAAATTATTATAAACTATTAAACGTAAATTAAAGTTTATTTCCAATATATACTGTATTTTTCAGATTGATCAGTTAGCGAACTTATTATTAGAGTAGAGGATAGCGATATAATGAAAATGTGGGAAATCTTGTATAGTCCAGCACGTCTATTAATTCAGATATAAATGCAGGGTAATTTTGAGCATTCATATATAGCTACAACTCTTATACAGCGTATCGTTCAACAATTTATAGGCCACTCAATGCTCTAACACTTGTGTAACTCTAAATCTAACTACAGGGTATCTGCCCATCGTGCTCAGCACTTTCCCAACATTGTCTTCCAATTGGGGGTATCGTATTTTGTGAAATCGTCTATTATTGTCATCATGCTAACGTTCGATTGGCATAAACATATATGAATATTTGCCATAATATATATATGAATATATAAATGTACGATTGTGTATGTGTGTATGTGTGTATGCATGTGTGTATGTATGTGTGCATGTATTTGGCTTTTGAAATTGCCAATTGGCCGACAGTTTGAGTCGATCGTTGGGCTCGTTGCTGTCTCTTAGTCACAATTCAAATATTTTTATTATTGCTATGAAAGCTGGCCAATTAGCAGGCCTCATACACACACACACACACACACACACACACGCACATAAGCACATGCACACACACTTGTACAGTTGTTTGTATATGCGATATATATGCATAAAGATACATTTAATTAGACGTCAATGAGTCAGTGGGTCTATCAACAAATTGACAAGGATTGTGGGTGAGTTGTTTGGTTTGATAAGCAGATATGGATATGGAATGATATGATATGATATATGATGATATAGTATGATAGATCGCATACTATCTAAGTGAAAATTATTGTGGATTGGGGGTATCATTAGCTAAAAACAACATTTGATATTTAGTTGCTAACAACAGCAGTGGAAACTTGGCTTAATTAAATGCACAACGTTTCTATTTCATTAGAAAAAGTATGATAACGATAAAAATGTATAATAAGAAATTAAATTTACTCAATACACAACAATTATGTACTTTAAATGTTGTTGAAATTATGTGTACAACAATTACAATTAATTCACAAAAAATAAATATTTATTTTAACAAATTATTAAGATATTTACAAGAGCAAAAACCTTTTTATTCAATTTGAATGTGATTTGTAGATTGATTAAATATTCAAACATATAGATACACCTACCTAAAGTTAACATATCACCTATATGTTACACATTCTCAGCATCTCATTCATAGCAAATGAACAGCTCTACGATATTTGTATTGTTCCCAAGCCACGCTTTGACATTAAATTTGGTTTGGAAAGTGAAAAGGCTTTCACCTTCAGCGATTCGTTATAAAAAATATTTGTGTAAGAAAGAAAAAAGTTAAATAAAATTATACACACACTCTCGCACACACTCGCAGACACACACACACACTACACTTATGGGAGCCTAGCAATAACAATAAGCACAATGTGGCAGTAGGTGGTGTTGCATTGTTGTGGTAGTCTTGGAAGTCTTGGGAGTCTTCAGAGTGCTTGGAGTCAACTTAAGCTGGGCAATGCCACTCATAAATTGTTCATAGGCAGTTTTTAAAAAATTCCCGACCCGACATTGCATGCTGGATAATTATAGGCTGACTGACAAACCACAATAACAACAACATCAGCAACATTTCGATTATAATTTGCACATCAATAAGACATTGACAATGAGACGCAAGACGATTCAACAGAAGACAAGGCAATTTCTTACCGTTTGCCGATGGACAGGAGACAGGCCTATAGTATTGTATTAAATAATTATCGAAATTAAATCAATATCAAATGCAATTATTATATAATTTATACCGGACATGCAGAGCAGCATTCAATATTGGACTTCCTGCATAACTTTCAGTTTATTGAATAACATGGAAATGTGTAATAATTATTTAGCTACAGTTAGTTGATCATGAATCAAAGATGAAGGCCCAATCCACAGATCACAGATCTGTAATTTGATGAGCCAACGGTGCGCAGACTCCATAACAATTACGATATTTCATTTGATACCAAGAAGTTGAATAATAACAATTTGGGCAGATGAATGTATTATTTTGATTGAGTTATGAATAAATGGTAAGCATGGTAAGTTATTAAATAATTCAGTTAATTTCAAACAATTAAGAAGTTACTAAACAGTAGAGTCTCCTCTTTCTACTTTCTGATGGACCGAAAAGGAATTGAAATATTGAATAACTAAAACAAATTCGAATAAAATAAACATTCTTTTATTTAGCACTTTTACACTCAATCATTCAACAACTTTTTCTTTTTTCACTTTTATCTTATACTTGTTTTATATATACATGCCCCTACACACCGGGGAAGGAGGAGAGGAATCTCCATGCACTGAAATCCCTCTGTCGCGTCAATGTCCAACCGCTGCAGATGTAGGGGGGGAGTAGAATCTGGTCCACTCTTCATAGAGAAACCTTTTATTTTCACAATCATCTGAAAGCCAGAAGCTGAATCCCATATAGAAGCAAACCATATATAGAGGATCCTTATAATTATCAATCAATGCAAACACCATTTCTTACTCGAGAGAGAGAACTTTTATACCCAATGAGACCAGAGAACCCAAGAAGACCGAACCCCAGTTTTTATATTGAAACCGAAAGTTCTAATTGTGGCACTGTCCGAGATCTCAACGATGAGGGCCGTCGGACGGCCGAAGTTTAGCACTGCTAAGTGTGTATATAAGGCTCAGTGTTGCATAACAGCACAACATACTAATAGATTAAATCGATTCAAGGCTCCCAATGGGAACTATAAAAAGAGCTACTGCCTGCGACGTGCCTTGACTCTTTAATAGGCTATGTATTAAATTAAAAAAATCCGACTTTTTATGAAAAAATAAAGGTAAAACATTGGACTGCAGTGGGGTTCGAACCTGGGATATCCATAAGTAGAATTTTCTGGCATTTTACAGCACTTTTTATAAAAAAAATAAAAGTAAAACATTGTTTCCAATTCGGCTGCAGTGGGATTCGAACCTGGAATATCCAAAAGTAGAATATTCAGGTATTTTACAGCACTAAATATGTGAATTTCTCAACACTAACACACGCAGCTCTGAAGCTCACGTAATAATTGCCGATGCCGCTACGATGCTGAGTTCAAAACCCTCTTAAAACAGTTTTCAATGCGGCAGTATAAGTTCCATAGTTTTTTATGAGCATAAAGCTCATTAGCAGCACATGGGGCAACCATTTAAAAAGCAAAAGGGGCCCTACAAACAATACGGGAAATCCGCATTAAAAACTCGAGTTTCCCTTCTGACACACAAAAACAAAAACCGTACACAGCCCAACAAGGAAAGTAATTTGCAATAGACGATGAATCCAACAGTCACCATGACATTTGCAGACCCATACAAGAGACCAAAAACAACAGAAAGAAATGCTATTACTGGGCACAAGTAACTGGTAAATGGGCTGACCATACTAGACCGAGTCCCAGTCCCAAAGTGGGTATGTATTATAATCATAGCAACTATGTTGAGTGACCCTAATTTGCGGAGGGTACTACGAACCCAAAAAAACTATTAACCAGGTTACGTATAGAGGGGGCAGCAGCTCACCAAGTCATAAATCTACCTGCACCACGTAATTTACAAAGAACTCGAGGTCTAGGAATTCGGCAAATTTGCGAGCTTTAAGAAATGTAAGGTAAATGAGCTTTAATTCGAAGATTCACTCTCTGCATGTGAATCAGCACAGTCAAAGAATGAAAAACAAGCAAATCTACATACAAATATATATACATAAATATATATAAATGTATATGTATAAAAATAAAATAAAATAAAAACATTTATAAAACTGGTTTTCAACAATTGGAGACGGGTGGACGAGCGCGCACAGTCACTCACATGCAAATGAGTTAATTTTGAAATTTTGCAGCTCTTTTTGTTAGTATATTTTTATTTTTATTTTGTTTTTGTTTTAGCAAATTCGTCGATAAATCGTCGGACATCGGACGGGACGACGACGTGTTGATGACTTCACCTCAAAACATCGCTCGTGTACGTGAGCCACATTTGTGGATTTTGTTAAAGCATTGAAAGTAAGTTAATATTTTAATAATACTTTTTTATTATCTAATCGGAGTATGGGTCAGTTATGCCTGTACGTGTGTGTGCGCGTGTGTGTGTGTTTGAGTGCGTGTGGAGTGGTGTAGGTTGCCTACGTTTACACGATTTGTTCTTTAGCGTTGGCGTGAAGCTGGAGATCTGATTGCTTTATATGGTCAGCAAATGAGTGACTCAGTAAATGGGTGGGCGAAAGGCGGAAAACATAATTAAAACACATGAATATGTCTTTATAATGGCCAGCTGTAAAGTGTCGACTTAAGATCTTTAAATATCGATAGATCCTGCATTTCATGTTGCTGGCTACACTTCATCGGTAAGATATTGTAAGAGTTGCCAACGATCGCAATTTGAATTAACATATATCGATAAGTCCTGCATATTCATGTTATTTGCGCTTGAGCGCTTACCGATAAGTGGCGTTGCCAGCTGCATCAATTTAAAATAAACGTATTTTAATCAAAGCTAGATATCCGCTAATTATATAAATGACAGTTTTTCACTTCTACTCGTTGATTTATAATGCATCCTGTTGCAATCAAGGCTAATCAACATGCTTTTAAACTGCATTACAAAGTTCTTGCAAAGCTTTTATAACTCAATTGATCATAGAACAAATAATAGTCAATGCAAAGGCCATTCTATTCAGCAGGCTTAATAAATTAGCAAAAACTGGTTATTCTAAACGAATCAAAACAAATACTAAAACCGTAAGTCGAAACAACTTATTAAAGCAGATAGACGGACATACACTTTCGAAAAGGCCAGGGGTAACCACAATAACTTATATACATGCTTATATCTCTAAATATGCAACATAAATACGCCTACACAAAACATTTAATACGCTTATTTGGTGCGACTGTTCCGAAAATGACAAACAAAACGCGTCATAAAAACGAGCGGTAAAGTGGTTCAAATGGCGGTGAGTATTTCCAGATTTAACGTTTAACTACAAATAACAACAACAATTGGCTGTAAATCGTGATTAACAACAGCAAAAGAGTCTTGAGAAATAAGCTCAATTGATTGTTCTCCTCTGAGTGAGTTTAGTTTAAAAAATTGTTTAGAAATAACTTGACCAACGAGTTGGGCGTAAAAACACGTTTCACAGACAATGGCAACTGTGAACGAGATATCTTTGAAATGGAACCGAAAGTTCTCAGCGAATACAAAATACAAGTAAACTGCAGTGCTGTCTGTACGATTTATATATTCAGGAGCAGTCGTGATGCTGGTTTCAACCAATTTCAATAAGTTATAAGCGTCACTGAACTGATTTACATAGCTGAATTAGGCGTAGGCCATAAAATGTTATATGTATTACAAATGTTGGCTAAAAATAAAAAGCTAATGCTCGTAAATTGGCACACACGCTTCAGCAGACCGCGAAAAAAAGGAGCGCTTGATGATTCGAACAACAACAACGAACCAACACCAACAGCAACACCTACAATGACCAGTCCCAAGTCTAATTACGTCAGTCAGCCATGGTTATACAAAACTACTAAGTCTACTATATATTAGGCCTGGACATCAACTAAAATGACCAACAACAACAATGCCAAATGGCATTGTGATTATGACGCATCAGCGAACAGTCTGAAAAGGCGCGTAGAAGCTCCAAAATTAATTAGAGTCCATTATTTATTTATTTTTTTTGCATATGCCAAAAAACACGCAAAAACCACAACAGAAAAAAGACGGAAACAAACAAACGTGAAGTCCAAACGTCACTTGCTAAGCGATAAACCCACAAAGTAACTCAAGTTTGAATATTGTCAAGGTGACAAGATGCAAGATTTATGCCACATCCACATGCCACAGAGCCAGAGCCCTAAGCAGAGCTGAAAGGAGAGATAGAGGGAGAGAGAGAAAGAGAGAGAGAGAGAGGGAGAGAGAGAAAGAGAGAGAGAGAGAGAGAGACCGAGAGAAACAGAGACCCACAAATTAATTGAACTATCGGGAGTATTTTGAATTCACTCGTAACGCCCGAGTGACAAATTGACCCACTCAGCAGCGCACAGTTGACCTTTGCGGCTTGACCAATTTCATTTGAGCCAAAGCAAAAACTTTGTTGTTTTGGTTAATGGAAAGTGGAACATGGGAACACATTACTATTTTACTTTGGATTTGTAATAAGCGATCAATTTTAAACAGATGGTAAATAGTTCATTTCGCCCTGTTTTCTTATGGTTTTTTAATAAGCATGTAATTAGACAATCGATCATCAATAGGTAATTTTCCAAAGCATGGGAACTAAATAAGTCAACGTTTCTTTTATCCTTGAGAAATGTGTTTCATGGAATTATGACACTATTGGGCAGTTCCCTAGTGGGGCCTTCGCACTTTCATTTTGTAAATGAAGATGAAGTCATGCCACACTTTTAAATACAAATACAAAAAAAAAACAATAAGTAAAATGCCTCTTGGCATGACTAAACCAACACGTAAAGTTCCCGAATAACCCGCTGTACGCATCGGCAATTCAAGTTCAACGTTTTGTTCCGTCCTCTGTCTGGGTTACTGACACCTGAGGGCACTACACTTCCTAGAGCACGGCCCAACTCCAACTCCAAACCAAGTCCGCCTACGCGCATTTACATGACGAATTAACCAGAGGGAAAAAAGCCAATAATATTGATAAGAAAACATTGTGCGCTGGCGGGGAAATGTCAACAGAAACAATAGAGAACATTGCCATTAGACTAACTATCGGTTCGGGAGGGGAAAATAGTTTTAGTTAAGTACACAGGCAGTACAAGTAATATGCTAATGAACGAACGGCCACGAACTTGAGCCGGGCGCTTGTAATGCCTTGAACCAGAACATTTGGTATGATATCTAAGCATTAGGGCTGAAATATTATCTATAGGAAATTGTCTATTGTACGTTTGTGTGTGTGTGTGTGTGTGTGTGTGTAAACAGGTGCAGGCAAAGACAACACCCACTGTGGTTCAAGGTCGCAACGCGCAGACATTGCTAGAAACAAACACAAGTTGTCGTTGTTATTATTTTACTTTTGAACTAACTGCTGAAGTTATCAGACGAGTGGGCGTTTGTTCTGTAGCTGATAATAGAAAAAAACTAATGAACGGCAAAGCTGCAACGGTTCATTCCTCAACATGCAACAAATGCAAAGTAAACTTGTCTGAAAAATCGATGGTACTACACAGATAACACACACACTCATATACATACATAAACCTACAACCTATATACTCTATACATACATATGCATATGTAGTTGAGTAGTTTACTGCGCACTTTTGTCGTGAATTCCATATGACATGACAGACCATCCATTTGGGAAATGTGTATGACATAGTGTAGACTATATACATGTATATATAGATGGTATGTATACGTGGGTCTAAATATTTAATGCACACCTCATTGCAGTTGACAAAATGACTGCAGTTGGCCAGTTGACCAGGTGGACACAAGAAAATCAATATTACATAAATTATTCATGTCGATTGTTATATTAATCGCTGGGAATTTAAGGCACGTGTGGGTATAGCACGCTGAATATTCATTAAGTCACAACAACAGTTTAAATGTTCAATGAAATTTAAAGGATGACTCAGAATTAACTATTTTATGCGATCAGCGTTGACTCTAATCTCGGTGCATAAATGTAAAATGTAAATAACATGAACTTGGCTGCGTTATCGAAGTTAACATAACAAGGATGTAAGCTACAACGATCAATGTTAACTTTGAAATACGCGAAGCTGTCTGCAATAACGATATTATGTAAAATCTATGTTAAATTCGATTCTTATTGGCATGTTCAACTCACCTCAATTTTACCAGAATAATCCTCAATTAGTTTCTCTTGCTGTTTGACCAACTCCTCGTTCTTTTCGAGCAATGCCTTGCCCAGCTCTGCGGCTAACAATATATCCGATTCCTTTTGCTGCAACTGAGCCCACACATCCGGTTCGTTGTCGTTGCGTCGTGCCTCCATGGCGCTGATGTAATGTTCTAAATCAATTGAAGCGTCAATTAGTTTGGAGTGCGAATGCTGTTCGTAGTGTGGCGATGACGAATTCAACGCAGACTCGTTAGTTGCTGCTGTGCCGACAGTTGCTGGTTTGCTAAATTGACGTGAGCGTTTTGATTTGTTGTTGTTGTTGTTTGATATGGATGAGGCAATACCGGCAGCAGTTATAGGATTTGCTAGCTTTGGTCTATGCATGATCGTTAGCAGCAGGCAGGTGGTTGTTGGGTGGTATTAAAGACAACAAATAAAAAACACGCACAGAAACATAACACAAATGCGATACTTCTATTATTGCTTGTTATTGCTGATGATGATGTTGGCGATCGAGCGGGCAATCGACCGAACGATTAACGATTTATTTTGTTAGCGGCGATTATTACTATTATTATAATGATTTTTGTTGTATTTGTTTTCTTTTTGGTTAGGTTTTCAGATGCAAGACAACGCGTTGTAGTCGCTGTTGCAGTTGCTGTTGTTGTAGTCGCTTATATTGCTTTTGCTGTGCCTCGCCGTTGACAAGTCCAAGCCACATGATGCTTCCATAGATGTCCGCTGCCCCAGAAGCAGCTCAGCATGCGTTTTGTATGAGACGATTTGACTGTAGTTGATATATGGATTTGGTAAGCGAGTAAGTAAGTTGGTAAGTACATAGCAATAATGAGAATTAGAGCCGAATTGGTAGCATGGCATGTGGTAATATAATACAAGAGCTGCTCTCGCCCCAAAGGCGGGGCACGTAAACTGAGCTAAGCTAACCAAAAGGAGCGCCGGTCACGTTGCACATTTACAAGCACGTTTTCGATTACAGGGAAGAAGGGTCTAAGGCAGTAGAGGGGGTTTAAGACAGTATATACATGGTGATGACATATAACTACTGAATAAGTTATTTTTTGTTAGGTTAATGTAAAATGAACGTTTAGTTAAGCTGCATGCTATCAATACGGTCATGCAAAGGGTTAAGAATTTCAAAGGGAGCTTAAAAAGACTGCAATAATATCCGATTGAGATCTATTAGAGTATACATATATTTTACATTTTAAATTGTGGAATTTAAATGTGGAATTTAAATGTATTTGTTACGTTGGCAAAATGTATAGTTAAACTTATTATTCATGATGTATGTGGCTTTATAGGTTTTGAGGGAAGACAATTGGCGCTAGTTTAGCTTAGCTTAGTTTACAATAAAGTTGAGAAAAGTTAAGGGTTAATATAGTATAGTTTTAGTTTGGCAAACATAATATGTATCGCATTCTTGGTTTAAAATTAGCACACTTTCACGTCAATGAAGCAAAGTATTGGGCATTGTAAGGGTTAAGAACAAGTTGATGTTGTTGTTGTTAACTTGTTGGCTTTAAAATCAACCAAGTTATAAGTATTTTGCCTAGAAACCGAGTTTTAACGCGCCAATTTTGGATTCATTTTTTATGCACAAATTTCTAATATATTTTATAAGGCGAACAGTTTCGTTCGTGCTTGTTTTTGTTTGAAATTATAATATAGAAAATTCATTTGGCAAGCACTTCACGCTTTGCTGCATTTGGTGGCAGCAGCTTGTTGTTGTTATTATTGTTGTTGCAGCCAATATATAATGCGCCTACCGCGTTCGTTTTTGGCCAACATTAAAAGTATGTTGTTTTTGTTTATATTGTTGTTGGTTAGCAACAAACACTGATTGATGGTATTATTGTTGTTGTTGTTATTGGATATAGACAAGCACTTCCGTTATTTGTGTCACAGTCACATAAGTAGTAGATAGGTAACATTACTAGATAGATTCCACTGCTTCTCAGTTTTGCTTTTTATTGACAAAACAACAAAACAAACGCGCGCTCAAATCGGAAGGTATCTATGAGATACTTTCGACTTTCGCAACCAACCAACTATTTAACTATACATCTATATATGTATTTATGTACATATTTATGTTTATATATGTATGTATATGTAAGTAAACAGACAGAAACCTCGGTCACGACGACGACAAGCTAAGAAGAACTTCCGATTCCGATTTCGATGCCGACGCGATGTTTGCAGTTCGCTTTTTGGGTTTTTCTTGCGATTTTATTCGACTCTCAACTAACTGCGTTGTACGTGTGAATGTATACGTATGTGTGTGTGTGTAGAGTACACACAACGTCTGCCTGTGACGAGTGTTCGGTATTAACTGAATCTGGCCAACATCGCTACAAAAATTGGCAAAACAAATGAGTAACCAAGCCAACTTAGTAACTTGGCAACAACAACTAAACAATCAACCAAAGAGCGTAAGAAGAGCGCGTGAGCTTAAGAGAGTGCCCAATAGAGCTGTCGAGTGCTGTTAAAGTGCAGCAAGTTGTAGCTTTGCAACCATAAGGCAACCCAAGGCTGCTGAGATATGATTATATTAAATGTCTGATATGTGCTAATAGATAAGGATAAGATTAGAAATGCATTTATTTCTGGGTATTTTTAGAAATTGTATACCATGTATGATTGTATATTATTGTATATTATGAAAGTAAAAAGTAAATTATATTTAATATTCAACTGTTGATTACAATATATAAATAAAATAGTTTAGCAAATTATTGGCAGATATCCAATGTAAATTAATTCTCTTAAATAATTTACATATTACACGCATATTACAATCCACTTTATATTATATTCAAATGTCAATCATCTGGCAACCCTAGTAAGCACAGTTCAACTTCAAAGCCAACCAGTTACATGCGATGCCTCAGCGCGCTCTCTTAACCGCCATATGTTCTTTTTTATGCTACTCTCTTGCTCTCACCATGTCTTGTGCGCTTGCTGTCTTTCTGTCTCGCTCCCTTCGCTCTTTGTTAACCCTTTTGTGGCTGACTTACGAAAGCGTTCAAGTGAACCACAGTGGAACTGGGCGAGCGGGGAGAACGGTAGCGCTGTGGACCTCCAAAACCCAAGTGAACCGACAATTTTACATATGACGCCAGGGTAAGGCAACAACACTAATAACAACAATAGGCACACACATATGAAAGCGTCAATAACAATGGAGCACAGACATAGACATTGGGTCTAGTGCGTGCTACTAAACAAATCTCAAGAGTGGGGAACTCTTCACCTCTCCGCCAGACCATAACAACATGCACAATGAGTGCTTCAAGTGGCCAAGTGGTAAGTGAAGATGCCTCAAGTTTGAATCTAGCGCTTACTTCTGCATTGTTCTTAACCCGGAGACGGAACCAAAGCCCAAGTTGGAGCCATCTCCACAAGCCATTAGTCTGATGGTAGCATATGTCTTGCGTGGCCTTTTGTTTATGTTTTGGGGGCGTCTCTCGATGGTTGATAGTTGATAGCTGATGGCTTCTGTTTGGTCATTTACCAAATTGAGCATTGAGATTAACCAGGCGTAACTAACATAACCCCAAAGAATGTAGCATGCAACAAGAGTGAAACTTCTACCGCGCTTCCGCTTCACGTTTCTTGATCTCAAGCTAATGCTCCTCCTCGTTATGCAGCTCAACAGTTTGTCAGTGTGTACATTTGTAGGGTATCCGCTTGAAGTTTTGTGCGATCTTCAGTCAGTTGTAACCATGTTGCAGGTTCTTGAGCTGCCCCAGCTGCCCCAGCTGCAGTCTTGCTCTTTTTGTGGTCACTCGATAGCCCCTCTGAGGTCTCGGCCCCAAACTGGTTTCGGTTTTGATTTAACTCTGCCGCGTATCGTACAATTGTGTTTAATTATTTTTAATGACACCCTGTAAATAGCTGTGTTGCTGGGTATGTGGTGGTAGCTGAATCAATATATTCTAAAGCATTTCTAGTATATGATATGCTTCAAATAGGCAAGTTGAGTACATCAAATTGATTGATCTCAGCTCTCAACACTCTTTTAGCTTATATATATAAATATAAAAAAAATTCTCTTATTTTCTATGAGCACCCAGTTACAGGGTATACTCCAGTTACATCATGATCACTACGATTGCTCTGACATATCTTATAATGCCATAATTATGTTGTTTTTCTTCGCACTTGGCATGAGTCAACAGCTCCGGGTGCATTACAAGCTTCACTTTATGATACAACTTTTTGTTTTGATTATTTTGTTGTTGTTGTTGTTGTAATTGTTTTGGGTTTTTGTTAATTTTTCGCAATGTAAGCCAATGACAAGAGAACTTGGGTCACTTTATGTGTTGGTTATTGGATATGTATGTCAGTGACAGTTAAGGATCTCTCGTCACTTTTTCATGGACATCGCAAGCAGAGCGAATCTTGTTAAGATACATTTACATCTGCAGATACAGATACAAAAAAAAAGATACAAATGCAGCAGTAGCAGCTGCAGATACATTTCAATTTCAACATTAGAACTTGTAACGCGTGGCTTTTAGCCCAGAAATGAAACGGTTTTGGCCAGCATATTACAAAACAGACAACAGAAAAGCCCCAAAAGTAAAATAAATAAAATAAAATACTCAAAAAATACCGTAAAAAGGTCAAAACTGGGCGTGAGAATTGACAGAGAAATAGAGGCGAGCCACAGCACAGCGAACCCAACCGACACACATTAAAGCCGCTCTATAAAACCAACAAAGTCAGGCAAAACAACAAACGAACGATTCTCTTCCCCCCTCCAACCCAACGGTCAGCTCACATGCTCCAATGCGCGGATCACTTGGGTTAGGATCTGGTAATGGAGCTTCCGCAAGCGGCTAATTAAAGAAAATAGTAGAAGAACTGCATTTGCAACATACTCAGGGACTCTGAGGGGCCAGAATAAGGTCAGCTGAAGGCTTGATTTCTGGCCAGGCTTAGTTTGGTTAGGGGAGAAGGGCAGTAAAAGGGCAACGAAAAAGATTGAAAACTGTGTACGATTTGCATTGCATGCCAAGAGGGTTAGAGCGGAGCGGAGCAAAGTAAAGGGGAGGGGGGTTCTACTATTTTGTGACCATCATGGTTTATGGTCGGCTAGTGTAATAGTTTCTATGTCTATTGCAGCTGTTGTTGTTATTATTATTGTGTGCCTGTTGTTGTTGCTGTAACCAAGCGGCATTGAGCGTTGTTGTTGTTGCTTTTGTGTTGAGCAAGCGGCCGCAAGAGCTGAACACCTACAAGAGAGAGAGAGGGAGAGCACAGCCATGCAAAAGAGCTGAAAAGTGCGCTCTTACGCTCTTGTGTGTGTTCGCAATTAAGAGCGACAAGTGTATGCCAAGTGGATTGTAAGTAGCTGATTGGCTTATGGCAGTTACAGTTTGAGAAGTGAAGAGTACATTTAACAATTTAAACAACTCTAACCATATCCTGTATTCTATTATTTAGTTTTAAATCAGATGAACATTTTTATCGTAGTAAATACATTGAATTATTTTAATAATATACTTTTGAATGCATAAGAACAGCATTGTTTATTTCCAGTGGATGTCAAGTGGAAAGTAAGTAGCTATTGGTCAATGGCGGTTACAATTTAATGCATACTTTTAGGGTCCATTTATTTTGTAGATAGAATGAAAAATAGTGCTGAAATGTTATTGTTAATAATAAAAGTCGATTTTGTTCTTTGTTAAACAACATCTGGAAAATATACTCGTTTATTTCTGTATATATGTATATAACCGTATATATTTCTCATATGCAAATTGAATTTGTGTTTAGTTACAAATAGATTGTGTCTTCAAGTGTCTTTTTTATTCACATAGTTCTCGCTTCACGGATAGATAATACATATTATATATATATATATAAGTAGCTATAAAAAGGGGTTCGCTTGAGTTGATTTCAGAATAGGCCTTGTTAGAGATACACAGTTACATAAATAAATGAATAGCTTTTTTTATACAAACATAAATTAAATAAGAATTAAATTAAAATAATTTTACAATCATCAAAATTTCCATAGTCTATCAACGAATGGCCACTCCCATCTCCACAGAAATCGAAGACCGCTGGGAAAGCGCAGCCAGCAGATAAATACAATTATCAGGAGCAGCGTGGAGGCCACCACATATGGTGTATACTATTAAACGGATCAGGAGAAGAAGAAAGGAATAGGATTAGGGATTAGTAGGTGTTAGTGCTTCGATTAGGGATAAGCAAATAGATTTGTGTGTGCTACTGTATTGCCAAAAAGGGATTCAACCCTTCTAAAACCTTTGTGCTAGCCGTATAAATAAAAAAGGTGACCTAGCCTAGCTATTGCCCCGTTCCACCCCCCGTTGCCGTCACTTAAATCTGCAGCACACGCTTCACATCGACGGTGGGAAAGACGGCAAATTGTCCACTGGCAGCACGATGTGGCTTCCGTTGCAAATATTCCGTCAGGATGTCCGAGGCGAGACGAGACGCCTGTGTGCTAATCTCAGACTTTTGTGGCAGCGGCTGATGGCGACGTTGCATGGCCACCGTGTCCACATTGGCTGTGGCACCTTTGGCTTGCACCTGGAGCAGCGATAGCACCCAGGCATGCTTCATCTTGGTCAACTGGGATTCCAGTGCGTTAATCCGCTGATCCTGCGGCTGTGGCACATAGATGGGCTCGAATTGTTGCAACTTGGCGCGCATATCCTGTGCCTGCAGACGCAATCGCTCGTTCCTCTCATTGTTGAAGGCACATTTGAGTAGCTGCAGCTCCTCAGCGACCAGGGGAGCAGTGCCAGCGGGCGTTGAGTAGCTGACATTGGCGCTGCCGGTGCCGAGGCCCGTGCCTGACATATTGTGAACGGAGGAGGAATGCGAATCGGATGCCAGACTCTTGCCGGTGCTGGTGTTCAGCTTCAGTTTATCCCGCAGATCGCTCTTCTCGCTCTCTAAAGCATCGATATCGCTCTGCAGATGGTCCATGGTCTCCTCGAATTCTTTCTCCTTCTTCAGTAGACTCTTATGCGTCTCCTCGTACTGTTGCTTCCACTTGTTCACGGCATGCTCATACTCGGACTGCAATACGCTCAGCTTCTTCTCGGCGAGATCTTTCCGTATTTGCATTTCACTCAGCTCGTTCAGCTTCATCTTTGCCGCCAGCTTCAGTTGCTTGATGTCTGCTTCTCGATTCTCCAGCGTCGCAGCCAGAACATTCTTCTGCTCAAGTTGCTTCTTGATCAACTGCGCCCGCTGATTGATGGGCGTGTTGTGGGGCTGGACACGTGGAGCTGCTCCCGCTGCCGACATAATCTCATACTCCTTGTCCAGCAGATGCTGGGCAATGTGCTGTAGATCCGCATTGGCCTGTCCCAGCAGCGCCTTGAAGTTCTGCGTTGGACCACGGTCATCCTGCTCATAGATACGCTCACAGGCCGATGAGAGGAGCGACCAGTATTTATCCTGGGGCAGCGTATGCTCCGCAGCATTGTCGCTCTCCGTATTGGCCACAATGGCAGCCAACGCCTGTTTGGTAGCCAAATGCATGGCGGACATAATCCTGCTGATATGCTGGGCCAGAGCACGCATTGCGTCCATTTTGTGGGGCGACAATCCGCACTTGATCACATGCTGGTCGTTGGGCAGGCGACGCTTGATCAGCTTCACCTGTTGCTTGATGCTCTCCATGTGCTCGTTGAGGAACTGAATCAGCAGCATTGAATCACTGGTGGCACCCGCCTCCTGGATAATCACCTTGGCAATTGCCGTATCATTTAGAATGGACTCACAGGCAGCTCCCAGCGAGGCCACACAGTCCCGTATCATTTGAGTCTCGTTCAGCAGCTGCTCGCCCGCCAACAGCACTGAGTTCATGGCATTGAAGAATGCCACACATTTCTCAATGTTATCGGTGGTGCTATTCTCGTCCAGCTGATTCGACTTAAGCAGCTCAATGATGCCATCGACGATCTTCTCCTGGGCCACCATCTCCGGCAGCGAGCTTCCCGCACGCAACAACGTATCCGGCTGGCAGCTGTTCAGACCGTAGAGGATTTGATGCAATGCGCATTGCAGATTGTGGATGTAGTGCATCAAACGGCACTTGAAGGCGTATTGCTGAACGGCATAGCCCTGAGTCACAGCCTCCCTGGTGACCGCCTCGACGGCGGGGAAGCGCTCTCGAGTCTGGGACACAACAATGCCGCACTTGAAGACAATGCGCGATATTAGGAGTATGACTAGAATGGAATCGTGATCTCCACCGCGATTCATAAACGATTCGGGCATGAAGGCAGTCAGCATCTGGACATGCTCATTGGCCTGGCTAAGCTCAATCTGCCGCAGCTGGACATCAATAGCTCTCGTGTATGCCTTCGATTCGGCGAACATTTGCTTGTAGTCGATCGTCTCCGTGGCCAACTTGAGGCTGGGATCCTGCAGGGACTTTTGCTCGTTGCTGGAGCTGCGATCTCGCAGCTCAATAAGCTGCTCATTGAGCTTCTGGACAAGTTCACGGAACTTGGTGATGGTCTGATCGCGATCATAGATCGTCTCAATGGCTGCATCACGTTCCCGCAACACTTCCTTCTTGGCCCCATTGGCCAGATCGAGTTCCTCGCGCAAATCCAACTCCAATTCATGATTACTCTCCACCAGCTGCTCGTGCACCTCCTCCAGCGCCTCTAGCTGTGCAATTTCCTCCTCCAGCAGTTTCACTTTATCCTCCAATTCCATTTTCTTCTCAGCCAACTGCTCAACCATCTCCTCGGCGCCCAGTGCAGCATCCACTTGTTCCTTTAGAATGGCAATGACAATTTGTTTCTCAATTAAATAGTTTCTTTTGCTTGAATTTATAATATAAATATTTATGGGATAGCGTAAATGAAAAGTAGATAAGGGGGAAAACCAAAAGAAGAATGAAATTTGATTATGAAAGTTGTACAAATTTGAATTTACCTCCTGCAAGACCGTTTTATATTATATATTATTATTACGTAGGCCGGCAAAGAAAACAAATGAAGATTTATTTAGAATTGGGAGCGAAAAACCCGTTAATGTATTTGCTGGTATTAAATAAGGTGGAGTGACAGAGCAAAATGAAATGAAAGCAAAGCAAAGCGATGAATTGCAACGGAAATTTGCGTGCGATACAAGAGAGAAAGACAGAGAGAGAGAGAGAGGGAGTGAGTGTGAGTGTGTAAGAGTGTCAATGCAGCAGCTGAGAGAGTGAGCGTTAGAGAGCGTAAGCTTGCTATCAAAATGCCAAATTGGAGCTTTGAAATCTCCGAGTAAAGCAGAGTTGTGAGCGTGATTTTACAGCGTGTACAAATATAAATATTTCAGACCTGTTCCCGAATTCATTTACTCGATGAGATCAGTTTGGAAATGAATTAAATAAATGATTAATAAACGTTGCAATAGTTGTCAGAAATACAAGAATAAATCAAGGTTAGAAACTTCTTTAATTAATCTAACTTTAAACTCAGTTTAATTCATTTAAAATAATATTTTAAATGCCATTGGGGAACACTTATGTATTTACATACATTGTACAACATTCAGATGTGTTCCCGAATTGAATTCAAATCGAATGATCGAATGATCAATTAATAAAACGTTAAGAAAATAAACTCAACTCATAAATTTGCATTTAAGAACTTAATAGCTCCACTGATTTAAATTGAAGGGAAGGAATTGGGGAACATGCCTGTTTATAGCAGAAAAGGGAATCAATCTCACCTGCAAGTCGGCGACTGTAGCTTCAAGTTCATCAATTTTGGAGCTGAGCTTCTCCTTGGTGCGCTCCAGTTCGGCCACCTCGGAGCGCTTCATCTCTAGCTCCTTTGTAAGCTTCTGTATGTCGTGCTTATCGTGCGCAGTCAGATCACGTAGACGCACAAGAGTGTCCTTAAGGCGTATATTTTGCTGCTCCAGCTGCTTGAACTCATAGGTGGACATGCCGCCATCGGTGCTGGCAATGTTGGACTCCGTCTTGTTTTGCATTTCGGAGCGCAACAGTTCCAGATCCACTTGCAGCTCCTCAATGCGCTCTTTGCTTGACTCCAGTTCCAATTGCAGCGTGTCCGCCTTTTCTTCGGCCATTTCCTTATCCAACGTAATCATTTCCACGTTGTCAGAGAGCTCTGCCATTTCCTGGGCGTGTTGTTCCTTGGCCTCGATGGCATCCTTTGCCTCCTGCTTGGCACGCTGCAGCTCTTTTTGCAGCGAGGCCTGGGAGGCCATAATTTTTGAGCGAAACTCTTGTAGCTGCTCGAATTGAATCTTCATCTTGTCGAATTCACGCAAACGTTCTTTATCCTCGTTGCGACGCTGCTTAAGCGTCTCCAGCTTCTCGGTGACATCGGCCAACTGTGCTTGCAGCTCTGCGCTAGTCTTTTGCGCCTCCAGCAAGGCTACCTTGTCCTCTGTCGAACTTGGTGGCGTTGTAAACGATGGCGAGCGCATTGGCTGCGATGGTGTGAACTGTGGCTTCAGAATCTCCAAGAATCCTGTCTCCACAAACGAAGCACGCTTAGATGCGGTTGCTGATGATGCAGTGCCGCCTTCAGGAGCCAATGATCCCGTGCTGGAGGCATCCTTGTCCTTGCTACTTTGCGGCGCCAGGGATTTGCGTGTTGCCAAGCTACTACTGGATCCGGTACGTTCGCTCAAAGATGTTGTGAGTTGTGTGCGTGAACCAAGCAATGATTGACGACTGGATGAGAGTGAGGTGCGTGAACCACCAAGCCGTGCCTTTGTGGGTTGAGGTAAGGGCGTGGCACTGCCTGAGCCACCACTACCGCCTTGCTCGCCGCCAGCTGGAGTTATTACACGCAGCTGCGTTGGCCTCACAAACATGCCACAATTCTCATCGCATTGGAAGTATTGCTGGCCCTTTATAGAACCACTATTCTTTCCTTTTGGCTCGTCCAGCACCACGCCCACCCACTTGCCAACGGCAAAGCTGGTCATGCCCACATAGGCGATCGTGCCGAACAGCTCCTTCCCGGTCAGTTCGACCCGGGCGCCCACTTTTATGTTCTTCTCCGACATGTCGATGTTTCTACTGTCACTTCGCCAGTTTTGTGCGTGTGTTCGTTATAAAACTGCCGTAAGATGGCGTTTTTTGGTTGATGGTTGACGTTTGTGTGTGTGAGTGTTAAATGTGTGCAAAAAAAGAGTCACATTAAGTTCAAATTCATATTTATATTTAAGAGCTGCCTGCAGAACTTACGTATTTGTTTACTATGCACCTGCCACAGTCACGTCCAGCTTTTGAAAATGGCAAATGCCAGCTAGCTGAAGTATAAAAGTAAAAAAGAGAAACCGAAAAATGTTGACATCATTAGTCACCAACACACGCACGTATAACTGCCGCAAAGCCACGATTGCCAACTGGCTAAGCTGCAGTATGTGTAGGTGATGTAATTTATTTTACTTACAAATTGAAAACTGTTGTTTGTTGCTGTCTGCTAGATTGTAACAAATTCTCGTTAAAATAAGTTCTAAAATTGCAAATTTCCAGACACCAAAACAGCTGTGTTTTAGAGATGTCAGTTAGCCCGATACCGATTGAGTGCATAGTCTTCTATCGAAACATTAAGAGGCAATACTTTCAAATCGATTATACGCAATAATTAACAAAATTCTCATATCTGGCAGCACTGCAATTTTGTTTACGTTTATCATGCCAGCTGAGCGCTAAGTGGTAGCATTATTATAACTTGCTTAACATTTGCTCGCTAAATATATAAATAATTTGCAATAATGGGTGAGGAGGAGCACCTTCATCGCTTTGGTACACCTTTGAAACCGTTAGAGAAAGGTAAGCTCACAGAAAATGCAGTTAAACACCTTTCTAATAAATAAACGTTCAGATGAAGTGCCCGCCAAGAAGCCGGTGTCCATCGAGGATCAAATTGTTAAGGATGAAAATGGTAAGCGTCGATTTCACGGTGCATTCACTGGCGGGTTTAGCGCTGGCTTTTGGAATACCGTCGGTTCACTGGAAGGCTGGACGCCACAGAATTTCAAAAGTTCACGTGGCGAGAAGGCCAACAAAGTGCAACAACGGCCGGAAGACTTCATGGACAAAGAAGATTTGGGTGAATTTGGCATTGCTCCACAAGGAATACGCACATGCGACGAGTTCGCCAAAGAGAGCGAGAAGGAACAGCGTACGGGTCTCCGTAAGCGAAAACTAATGCAGCCAGAAACCGATGGACCTATACCCGGCGTTCCCGTGCTGGAGCAACTGCTGCGTCCTGTGCGGGACAAAGTTGCCGTTCGCATACTGAAAAGCATGGGCTGGAAGCCTGGCCAGGGTGTGGGTCCACGACAAACCCGCAAGGAAAAGCGCCAGACAACGGCACGCAACAAAAGGGAACAGTATCTTCTGGAGCACTACGGCACCGAAGGATTGCCCAGCAATAGCAAGGCAAGCGACGAAGACGAGGACGGTGAGGCGCAGGATGAAGATGAGGACATAACCTTTGCACCGGATGACTATGAGCCCATTTTCTATACACCTAAAGAAAACCGCTTCGGTATGAGCTACTCGGGACTCAGTCGTGCACCCGTGCTCTCCAAGGGAAACACGACTGGGGCGTCTATGCAGCACATAAACCTTTTTGGCCAGCTTGAGTCGGCGGCCAAGCACAAACAGTTGTCTATACGCGGTCAGGCGTTTGGTGTTGGTGCTTTTGAAGAGGAGGACGACGACATCTATGCCCGGGATGACATGACACGCTACGATTTCTCATTGGCTGACAAACAGCCGAAGCAGAAGAAGGTACAGCACATCCAGCAGCGGAATGTCATCGATGGCTTCAGCGAGGACAAGAGTAGCACAACGCATACTCAGCCATATGCTATCGATTTACCCCGCGACTTCCAGCCACGAAACTGGTTACAGCGCAGAAGTCGATTCGCTCCAATGGACGCACAACGTGCGCGCAAATTGGCCGAGGAGGACGAGCATAAGAAGGCGGGTCTGGGCAGGCACGATCTTAATCCAGATCAGCGGGCTCAGCTGCTGGGCGAAACGCAGTCCAAAAAGAATCCTTTCAAAACGGGAACTAGCGCCAGCAATCAGCAGGAACGGAGCAAATCTTTGCTAGAGCTCATCAGTGCGAAAAGTGACAATTTTACCAAGGGCGGACTCATAACCACAACGGGAGAGGAGCTGCCTGTGGCGAGAGTGGAGATTAGCAAAGAACTGCAGCAATCTAATGCTGCGATCATGGAGCAAGCCGCTGCCAAGACCAAGAACTTGGGTAGGTACACTGCAACCCCTTTAGATATAGTAATTTACCAAATGTTTCGTTATATTACAGCCTCTAGTACCCCTGCCAGCGGCTTTAAGCCTTTTCTTGCGGACGAGGCCAAGCAGAAACGCTATGAGCAGTTTCTGGCCGCCAATCTCAAAGATGACACAGAGATTACACAGTTTTTGTCCGATTTGCAGCCAGTGACGCTTTCGCTGTGGGATCGTGAAATGGAAAAGAAGGAATTCATACAGGCGGCGAAAATCTATCGACCTTTAGCTGGCCTCATGCTCGATAGATTCGTCTCTGAAGCCACGGTACAAGCACAAGAAGTGCAGGAGCAAGTACAGCCAGCGCAGCAGAAGAACATTGTCATGGAAAGGACAAAGAGCATGTGGAAACCCAACGCCTTACTGTGCAAGCGATACAACATAGCAGAACCCTTTGGAGGTGCTCTGCCTGATCCCGAAAAGGAGCTTAAAGCCAAACCCAAAATGTCCGTTTTTAATTATCTGGAAACTTCAATCAATACAAAGGCGAATTTCCAAACTCCCAGCATTATACCCAAGCACATGGAGGTACCCAAGCCGCAGACACAACCTGTTGAGATCGTTGTGCCACTGGAGGAGTCGAAGCCATCGCCACCTGCGAAACCAGCAGCGCCCACAACAAAGTCTAGCTTCGTACCAAGAACGCCACTGGAGCAAGCTGTAGATGCGGCACGGGATAAGCCCATTTCGGAAAAGACTGATCTCTTTAAGAGCATATTCGATGATAGCGACGAGGAGACGGATACAGCAGCTGCTTTGAAGGAGAAGGAACAGCAACCGGCAGCCGACAAATTGGCCGCCATGGAAGCTGCTTTAGGTCTGCCGGGCAGCTCCACATCCGCGGCAGCATTAAATGTCCTGCGAAATAATTCCCCGCCGCGTGGTATATTCGCTGCCCTCTTTAAACCAATGGAGGAACAGTTGCCCCAGCCAGCAGCTGCAGCAGCAGCAGCTACAACTCCAGTTAAATTTGCGCCCATCGAAGGCAACAAGTTGAAGATTGCATACAAATCACGCGAGGAGCGACTAAAGAACGGTAAGGAACTGGCCTTATCACAGGTCCCCGCTGAAGATCTCTACGGACCGAAGCTGCCCAGTGAGTTAAAACGTACGCCTCCAGATGATACTACTAAGGCCGAGGCCAGCATTGATGCCAAGTTGCAGCAACTGTGGCAGCAACATGCGCCAACAAAACGCAAGGCGGAAAAGTGGGTGGAACGTAAGCTTAGCAGCGATGACGATAGCTTCGATAGCGACGAGGATAGTTCCGATAGTTCAGACTCCAGCAGCTCAAAGGCAAAGCGTTCCAAGTCCAAGAAGTCACATAAGAAATCCAGCTTTAAAAAGCCCAAGAAATCGAAACTAAAGTCCAAGAAAAAGTCTAAAAAAAGCGACAAATCCAGGCAGAAGTCAAAGAAGAAGAAGAGCAAACATTAAATAATAATAATTAATAAATAAATATATTTCCAAACTAATGAAAGAGCCGATAAAAAATTGTAGACAAAGGTCAGGCACAGATAACGCAAATTCCCTAGCGTCCAAATAGCTGTGACGTCATTGACTTTTGTTTTTTGTATTTATCAGCAATTGCTTCTGCATTGGTTTCCATGGGGAATTTATTCACACTTTACCTACATAATGCAGCAGGCTGGCAACTCTGCAGCTACCCGGGTATTGCTAGCATGTGTACCTTTCCATCTCTAGCATTTCCTTTCATATTCCAGGATGTCTAGCATCTAGCTATCTCGCTTTGCCCTTCAGACAATAAACGGCTACATAAGTCGCTCTCATTAAGCTCATATGATCAACAGCAAGTATAGAATCGTATAAAGTATTATGTTTTTATCAAAGAATAAATAAAATAAATGCATATATATATAAAATATATATGTATATAAAAAATAAATAAGAATTTCTAAAATTATAAAAATAATTGTTCATACAGGTTCTACCGAGATTTGAACTCGGATCGCTGGATTCAAAGTCCAGAGTGCTAACCATTACACCATAGAACCTCACGCTTTCCTGATGAATTTGGTAACAAACAAGTGCGAACAGAACTCTGTTTGTTCAACTTGCAGATTATCTGAGTTTAATAACATTTTAAACGAATGTACTAATAATAAACAATAAATACAAACACATTTAAATTTATATTTGCCAATTTTTATTGTCAATTGTTTGGATATTTCTCAAATCAATGCATTTATTTTTTTTATAGTGTAAAGTCTTATGTTAATTAATGCAAAGTAATACAAAATAAGTATTTTATATAACCACGAAATAAATATGCATATAGACTAATCGGTAATACCCTGTAAATTGAGTATACCGAGAGAGTTTTCTATCTGTTAAGCTGTAAATAAATTAATGCAAAGTAATACAAAATAAGTATTATATATAACCACGAAATAAATATGCATATAGACTAATCGGTAATACCCTGTAAATTGAGTATACCGAGAGAGTTTTCTATCTGTTAAGCTGTATATAAATTGAGTGTATTTGATAAAGAAAAGAGTATAGTCCTCAGCTCAGAGTAAACGCCCCTTCGACGTCGCATATAAATAGAAGAGAGCAGCGCCGGCGGCTTCAGTCTCCACGCGATTGGCTACGACGATTAAACATAATTCGAAAAGTGCAAATTCAAATAGTTAAACTTATCCTAATTTCAGTGTTGACAATGAAAGCCTGTGAATAATGTGTGGAACTGTAAATTTGATCGCAGCTTTACTCATTTGCGGTCTGTTCTCTTTGCTGGAGTTGCCGCAGTGCAGAGCAAGTAATAGTCCTGCCCAGCCGCTACTACATGGGGCCGACGATGGTACTCTGTTCTTTGAGGCAGCCAAGGATCAGAATATAACATTTCGGTTAATGGGCGATGCAGCCACACTGGTCATAAACGACATGGATTTCATCAACGTGCTCCAGCAACGTCAACGTGTAGTATCAGCAGCTCAGGCAACAGCAGTTGACAGGGAGCCTCTGTCTCTGGACGCGCTGAAGGAACAGTTTCGTAGTGTGCAACGTGATCATCTGCGTCTGGCCCTTAGGATAAGCCACATGCATAATGGCACTCGTCGAGCTGGATTAACTCAGCGGATGCTTCGTCGTACTTTACAGCGTGTGCAGGTCGTGGGAAATACCCTACAAACTCTTGAATCCAATCTGCTTAAGGATGAGTGCAGGTCCAATCCCTGCAAGAACGGCGGCACTTGCTACGACTCTTACAAGTCCTTCCATTGCAATTGTCCCGCCGGCTGGGAAGTGAGTACTTTATTCCCTTCGAGTGGGCGTCTCCCTCTCCACAAGACCAGAGCATATTCGGGGCGTATTTCATAGCTATGACTCAGTTCTTATCTGAGACCGTAGACCGAGCTGGCAATACTTTTAATAATAAATGTAGTTTAAGTTTCAAGCTGTCCGATCTCCACTAGCTTCTCTCCCCTAGATACCTTTACTTCTACCTTCTACTCATGCTTCTGCCCTTTTCCACCTTGCAGGGCACCACTTGTGAGGACGATGTGAACGAATGCTTCGACCTGGCCAAGACCGACGTGGCTGTCTGCATGAACGATGCCCAGTGCATCAATACTCCAGGCAGCTATCGGTAAGTGCATGGTTTCTGTATAAATCTGTAGATTGATTATCTAATCTTGCAGCTGTGTCTGTCGCACGGGCTACTCGGGCGCTCATTGTCGACTGCAACACAACGTCTGTCTGGCCAATCAATCTGCCGAGTTGTGCGGCAGTCATGGCACCTGTCTGACCTCCAGCAATGCAGCGGGCTTTGTGTGCATCTGCGATCAGGGCTGGACATGGGCGGATACCAATGTGAGCATGGCAAGCGCCAGTCCCTGCACCCGCGATGTCGATGAATGTGCCCCGGAGATTAATCCCTGTCATAATGAGTGCATCAATCTGCCGGGAAGCTTCCGTTGCGGCGCCTGTCCACCCGGCTATACAGGTTGCGCAAGTCCCAAGCACATAAAATATTCAAGAGATAACCTCTCCGATCCTATTCTTCTGTTCTTACTTGTGCCGTTTCCATTTCCCTTTCCAGGTGACGGCAAATATTGTCGCGACATTGATGAATGCTCCGATGGGAACAACGGCGGCTGCAGTCTGCGCCCGAGGGTCAGCTGCATCAACACGGAGGGATCCTATCGCTGTGGTCGCTGTCCGCTTGGCTGGACGGGGGATGGCCACAGCTGCGAGGTGGCCAAGTCGAACTCGTGCAATGGCGAACGGATTTGTCATCCACGCGCCAACTGTGAGTACATCTCCGACACGGTCGTCTGCAGCTGTCCACTGGGATACTTTGGACATGGCTATGGTGACGATGGCTGCACCGAGGATGCCGATCGCAAGCCCTGTGATGATCATCCGTGCATGAACAATGGTACCTGTGTGCTCAGTGGTCGCGGCACCAGTTGCATCTGCCAGCCGGGCTATAGGGGCGCGTTGTGTAATGAGTCGGATGCCTGTCATCCGAATCCTTGCCAGAATGGTGGCACCTGTCGCCTGCTACCCGGCAATCAGTTCATGTGCGTCTGTGCCCCCGGCTACTCGGGCAGCACTTGCTCCAAACTGCGCAGCTTCTGTGGGAATATCCTGCGCAACGAGACGGGAAGTCTGCGCTTTCCGCCCAGCGAGGATAACATTCAAACGGAATATCAGCCCAGTGAGCGTTGTCCCTTCATCATCGCCACTCGGCGGGGCATGATCTTAAATGTGACATTTGGGCTATTCGATCTGGAGTCCAGCACCGATTGCACTGAGGATTTCCTCCAGCTGCATGACGGCAGTTCTCTTACCGCCCGGCTCATTGGACGCTTCTGTGGCAACAAGTTACCGCTGGGCAATGGCACGGTGATGACCACCCAGGAGCAGATGTTCCTTTGGTTCCTCTCAAGCAATGCGACCCAGGGGCGTGGCTTTAATCTCACTTGGACCTCAAAGCCATTGGTGTGTGGCGAGGATCTGAGCCTGGAACTGGGTCAGACGGGAGTTCTACGCTCACCCGGCTATCCCGGCAAGTCGCGACCTGGCACCGATTGTCGCTGGCATTTGGAGGCTTCATTTGGCACTCGTCTGCTACTGAACTTTTATGAGATTACCTTGGGCATGGCTAGCAGCTCACCAACTCCACCAATGAACTGCAGCAATGGGGATTATCTGAAGATCCTCGATTCGGATCGACAGCTCTTCCTGGCCTGTCAGTCGGAAGAGCCAGAGCCTCTCTACAGCTCATCGAATCAATTAAATATACACTTCCATACGGATTACCTGCGCATGGACAGTTCATTTCAGCTGCATTACGAGGTGGTTAAAGGTCATCCCAACTGCGGTGGCATCTTCACTGAGCCACGTGGACTCATCAGTGGCCACATGAATGCCCCAGTCTGCTTGTATGTCATACAACAGCCAACTGGCACACAGATTGAGATCGATCTTCAGCGACTTGGTTTCTTGAGCTCCGAAAATTGTCAGCTACAGCGACTGGAGATCTTTGATGGACGCAGCGTGGATGCGCCACTGCTGGGACGCTTCTGTGGGCATCCAGATGCTGGCGAAGTTCAACCTTTCATGTCCAGCAGCAATGTCGTCCTGGTGCGCTATGAATATGCCTTGACGGGCCTAGAGCTTGCAGCCTACAACTTTCAGCTGCGCTACACTCGAGGTGGGTGAATCACATCAACGGAAAGTGTTCCATTTGCTTTTGGGGAAGGAAAATCCTTCTTTATGCGCTACAAGTGATTGAGAATTGATCAATCTCACTCGAATCCCTAATTTCAGTGTGTAGCGCCAACTTCACCGATGCCAGGGGCGGCATAATAACAACTCCAAATTATCCAAATGGTTACTTGGCGAACATGGACTGCACGTTTAGAATAGATGGACCCATCGACACGAAGGTGCAAATCAATATAACCGATCTATCTCTTAGCGGAATGGAGCTTTCTGATGGCACTTCAGACGACGACGAGGACGACGACGACGAGGACTCAGCAATCGGTGTGGGACTTCAGCAGAGCTATTTAGAAGTAAGTGAAGCATTCAAGGATTGAATCCTTATCACAATGATTGCTTTGTAGGTATATCTCTCTCGGAATGAGAGCGAAAAGCAACGTTTCACGAAGAATTTGACGAATTTCGTGAGGGTTTCTACAAATAACCAGTTACGATTGATCTTCCACGGCGCCAGCAATCCCCACCGGGCACGTGGTCTTCGTGTGGAGTACCAATTCATTTCAGGTGGCTGTGGCGGTGTATGGACTGCTCCAAGAATGGTATTCTCAAAAGTGATCACCGGTATGCCATGTCAGTGGATCATTGAGGTCCCGGGAAGAAAACATTTGCAAGTTTTATCGCTATTCCATATATTTGATCGGACCGCACCAATCTATATCTATGATAACAGCACCTCTGGGGAGGCTAAGCTACTTAGAATAATTAAAGGAGATTACCCCGCCTTTCGTTTCGATTTCAATGAATACATAGATTCGAATCTTCTAACAATAATCGTACCTCCAATCGAGTCAATGACTTTAATACAAATCCAATATAAGCCTGCTGATCAAGGTAACCTAACCTCAATAATGTGTAGCCTAACCTGAATATGTTTCAACTAACCTCCATTTGCAGCTTGCGGTGGCAGTTTTAAATCGGATTATGGCATCATTAAAAGTCCCAATTGGCCCGCACATTATGGCTCTTCGGAGAATTGCACGTGGATCATCACGGCATCTATGGGAGAGCGCATCGAGCTGATCGCTCACAATTTCACATTGGAAACCTCAACCAAGTGTCGCGATGACTATCTGGAGATAAGGTGAGTCATTTGAGACTGCTCTGAGAGAGACACGAGCTATAGATGCGAGGATCATGAGCTGTGCTCATATGTCCATCCGATTCATGTCCATCCGATTGTCACCTTGTTCCTTGTTCCGTAACTCCTTTGGAATCTTAGAGATTGAGAGGAGCAGAGGATTGCAGATAAGAATCTTGTACAGTTCCCTCTACACTTCTCTTCCTTATTTAATTTCCAAATACGACTATATCTCATCCCTCATTGCTCTGCCCCTCATCCAACACATACAGAAATGGCGACTATGAGAGCTCACCTCTCATTGGACGCTACTGCGGCAATTATATACCACCACGATTGCCCTCGTTCGGGAATGCACTGTATGTGCACTTCCATTCGGATACGATGATTGAGAAGCAAGGATTCTATCTCAACTGGCAGTTGGCGGCCAAGGGTTGTGGTGGCAAGCTGACATCTCAGAGCGGCTCCATTCACTCTCCTCACAACATAGCGGATAATTTTGGACCGTTGTCCTGCGATTGGCAGATCAGCGTCTCGTTGGGCTCGACGGTGCAGATGGAGCTGCAGAGTCGGGACAATCTGTGCAATGGACTGTTGACCATCTACGATGGACCCACGACACGAAGTCCCAAGTTAACAATGAACTGCAGCAGCGTTGGGGAACAGATGAAACTGCTCTCCAGTGGACACCAAGTGCTGGTGCGCTATGATGCTAACGAGGATTCACTTGAAGGGATTGACTTTGTCTTAGACTACTCGACAAACTGTCGCACGCGATTGGAGCAGTTTCATGGCGCCATTGAGACGCCCAACTTTCCGGAAAACTATCCACCCAACACCAACTGCGAGTGGGATATAAGAGGCGGGGAGGGCAGCAATCGTATCCAATTGTCATTCTCCCACATAAACCTGGAGCAGCAGGATTTGAACTGCGAAGCAGATTACATACTGCTCCGGGACTATCGGAATAATCAGCTAATAAGCGAGCGACGTCTGTGCTCTGCCGACGATGAGATCATTAGCAGCGAGGGCAATCGCCTGGTGATGCAATTCAAGAGCAACGGTATCGCAGAAGATCACGGATTCCATGCGGAGTACAGGCGCCTGGGCTGTGGTGAAGAGCTGCAGGGTAATGCGGCTGTCTTTGAGACACCCAATGCTCCGTACAGTGTGGATCTGGACTGCTATTGGCACATTACTGTGCCCGAGGGCAATCAAATCCGTCTGCTCCTCCAGCAGCTGCACATCGAGACGACACAGCGCGACTGCAGCCAGGACTCGCTTACCATTTGGGCTGGCACCAATGCCTCCGATGTCATAGTGCGCAGTTGTCAAGTAGAGTCCTCCACACAGACCTATTTGTCGCCAGCCAATGAGCTCCATGTCCGTTTCCGAAGTAGTCCACAACGTGCTCGCAAATTCTTGAAAGCCAGCTACTCCCAGTTGCCAGCCTCATGTGGAGGGTATGTAAGTGGGAGCAGTGGTGTGATTGCATCTCCCAGCTATTATCAGGAAGGCCTCGATGTCTACGACAAGGATGTGGAATGTGTATGGACCATAGAGGTGAGTCTAGCATTATCTAATCAACCAAGCTCCATCTAATCTTCACTTCTATTCCAGGTGACGGATTCGTATGGCATCCAGTTGGACTTCGAGACGTTTAACTTGACTGGAAATTGCCATAAGGCAGCACTCCAAATCTCTGGCTCTACGTACGGAAATGTCAAAGAGTATTTTCAGCAAGAGTGCGGCGGGGAACCCCCCGATTCAATAACTGTACAGAACAAAGTCAAGGTGCACTTCAATGTTAAGGCGGGATCGTGGGGGAAGTTTGCAATACGATACCAACAGATCTGTGGTGGAGTGAGGATTGCCGATGAAGGATATCTAAACTCCCGGCTGGATATAACTTGTTATTGGACGATCCAAGGACCGGAAGGCAGCAAGATCAGTCTGAATATAAATCAACTGGAGTGTCCGGCATGCAAAGCTCCTGCAAACAATTGCACGGCAGGATTGCGGGTGTTGAACATGGAGGATGAAGTGACGTATTACAATCTATGTCAAGAACATCCGGCCACTTTGTTGGTCCCCACCAACAAGGCACGCATTGAAGCAGAAGGCATTGCCCTCTCTGCTCTGTACACCACCATTGATAACTCCTGCGGTGGAAATATTACCTCCGCACGCGGCACTCTCAGCTCACCAAACTATCCAGAATCCTATCCGGCGAATGTGGAATGCGTTTGGCTATTCATACCCCGTGCCGGCAATGTCATCGAGATAAACTTTGAGGCAATGGACATTTCCAAATCGGAGCACTGCAATGTTGACTTCTTGGAGGTGCGTGCCGACCGTCATGGCCCCTTGCTGGGACTCTACTGTGACAATGTGCTGCCCGCGGAGCCGATTGCTTCCAACAGCAAAATCTGGCTTAAATTCCGTAGCATGCCTGGCAGCAGCGGTAATGGATTCAAGCTGCGCTGGAACTATGGTGAGCCTGCTCAAGAGACTAATCAATTATGTTGCTAATCCCAGAGTTGTCACAGTTCACGACGTCGAATTGATAAACAAAACAAACGGTATCATCGAATCGCCGCCAACCTTATTGGTGCTTGGGGATGAGCAGCCCTACACCTGGAGAATCTTCACCGAAAGTAATTCCCTTGTTGTCCTGGACTTTAAGGAGTACAATACAGGACTGCAGGTATGCTTAATGGGTTACAGTTGCATATTTATGCCAAATAATATATATATATATATGTTTTGTTCAGCAGCAACACAGTTTGCATTTAAATTACAGTGTATTGCAAGTTAACATTTTCTTTTTCTGCAATTAACAGGCCGCTGTTAAGTAGCAAACTGTTAATAACAGTCGGTTAGTTTCGCTCAGTTCCCATTCGTTCTGTTGGGTCTTTTCATTGAAATCAAAGTAAATTAACATGTACATATAGATTGGTATTAAAAGGGTATAAAAGAGAGAAGCAGGATCTACGATTATTATTAAGAATAAGTCAAGCGAAGCTTGTTTGTGTTCAACTCTGTAAGTCACGTCTCCATTTAAGGATAGAGCTTTGAGCCTCTATGGACGTATGTGTGGTTGGCTGAATTGTATTGTAATACGATTTTATGTGAATGTATTTGGGATAGGGTATCATAGACATAGGGTATAAAAGACAGCAGCAGGATCTACGATTATTATTAAGAATAAGTCAAGAGAAGATTGTTTATGTTCAACTCTGTAAGTCACGTCTTCATTTAAGGATAGAGCTTTGAGCCTCTATTGTAATACGATTTTATGTGAATGTATTTGGGATAGGGTATTATAGACATAGGGTATAAAAGACTGAAGCAGGATCTACGATTATTATTAAGAATACGTCAAGCAAAGCTTGTTTATGTTCAACTTTGTAAGTCACGTCCTGACGTATGTGTGGTTGGCTGAATGTATTGTAATATGATTTTATGTGAATGTATTTGGGATAGGGTATCATAGTTATAGTAATCTCGACTAGAGTGCTTTTTAATTGTTAGACTTTCCCATTCTGCCCAGCTCTTTGATGGCTTCGATGACACTGGCTTGAGCATCGACATCAACAACTCACCCTGGCAGTTCATCTCGAGCAGCAGTGTGCTCTATTTGAGAACGGTAAATACGGACTTCGATGCCTTTCGGCTGGAGTGGAAGGTGTTGAAAAAGGATAAGCAAACCAATAAAAAGGCACCCACTGAAATCTGCAGTACGCATCACATAATTGACAAATTGGAAAGTTTTGAGGCTAGTACTCCAGACTATCCGCTTGGGTACGACCCCAAAGTGAATTGCGAGTGGACATTTGAGCCGTCGGAGGAATCGAGACACGTCTTCATAGAACTCTATAAAGCCGATTTGGAGAAATTCGGTTGGTGTGACTCTCAGTATGTAAGCATACAAAGCTCCACAAATCTGGCTAATTGGCAAGAGCAAGTGCAGGTCTGCAATATGAGCGCTGCTCCATTCGACAAGCCGCTGCTAAGTGTCCATGGCAATCCGTATCTCAAACTGCAGTTTTTCACAGAGACATTGGCCCAAGGAAGTGGCCTGAAAGCCTCTATACAGTCGGATTGCGGCTCCAATATGACCGACTCTGTGGGCACCATCACCAGCTCCAGTTCACAGCGAAGGGATAAAAAAACAAGCAGCTTCTGCGAGTGGCACATTGATGTGCGACCTGGTAGAGTTATCGACATTAAGATTGAGTACAATGGCAAGCCCATCAATGTAAGCTGTCCCCATTACGGTCTCATCTACGATGGCATAGACGCCGGAGCACCACTGTTGCCTATTGGCAAATTCTGCAATCAGCGGAACATGGCGACCGTCTCGTATCGGACGAGTGGACCTCACGCTACTATCCGATACTTCATGCCGGCTCTCATGGACTCCACTAATCCGAAACAAAACAATTGGACACTGACGTATCGCGAGTTCAGGGATTGCCATAACGAGATCAAGCTTACGCATCTGGGATCGAGCTATGTGCTTAGCACACCTGGTTACCCCGATCATGGCACCGCGTTCTCGGACTGCACCTGGTTGATAATAGCGCCGGTCGGAGAAACGATTGCTGCCAATTTCGTGGATTCCTTCGACTTGAGCATTAAAGATTGCGACAAGGAGTTTGTGGAACTGTTCGATGGCACCACAATGCTGGCTCGACGTCTGCTCCGAACGTGTCGCAAGCCAGGAACCCAGCGCAGCTCCGGAAACACTCTATTGGTTCACTATCAGACGGAGCTGAATGAGCCCTATTTAGGCTTCTCACTGAATGTGTCTCTTAGCCATTGTGGCGGGCAGCACATCTCCCCGAACGGCATCATCTCCTCCGAGCACTATCCGGCTTTGGGTGCCTATCCCAAGCCAGCCGACTGCGAGTACACCATCAAAACGTATCAGAACTCGGAGATTCTAGTCAACATATCCGATATCGACTTGCCTTACTATGCGAATGGCAGCGCGGAGGCGATGGATCGAATTGAATTCTTGGATCTGATGGATCAGCGTCGCATCATGTTGACCCTTTATGGCAATGAGACTAAGCTGCCCTACGCCACCACATTCTATACCAATGAAGTTGCCGTACGGTTCGTTGCAACAAGCTGGATACTCAACAGCTCTCGGGGATTTAGGCTAGAGTACAAAGCGTATCCTGGTACTTGTACTAGGAGTATTAATGCTGCGTCTGGTGAGTTGGAAATACGAAAATCTGCGATCCCCTTGAGATTGCCGAGACATTGTTCATGGCGTATTACGGTGCCCAAGGGTCAGCGTGTTCGCCTGGAGCTCCTTAACCTCTCTGACCTGCTTTCGCCACTTCCCACCGAGAGAAGGTGAGTTGGATCAAAGTTGTTCGTAGTCAATTAATAAGTGTAATTCTCCTCCGATATTATTTACAATTAGTAACGCAATATCGCCAATGCGGAAGGAGTTTAGCTTCTACAATGATGACGCGCTGACGTCCAAGATAATCGATTTCAACACGAACACATACAATGGAAGCGGGATCATTGAATCCACCGATAACTACATGAGCGTTGAAATCGTATTGTACCCAAGGATGGCACAGAAAACGATTCGAGGCAGATTTAGTTCCAGTGAAGCATCGCCTTGCCCGCCGGACATAGGCAAACAGGCAGCTGGCACGTTGTCCAACCAGGAGCTCATCAATCTGCCCATTTATTTCTGCAGCATTAGATTCTCGGCCGAAGCGGGCGAAACCATCAGCTTCAATACTCTGTATTTGAAGCAGAGTCTCAGGAACTTTGTTAAGTTCAAGAATGATGAGCTTGGCACCACAGAGGCATTGACAATTGGCAATAGTACCATCCATCTGGCAGCGAAATCTGGACGCATTCTGATCTCCCAGAGCGATCCCTCGGATCGTCTGCATTTCCAGGCAACATACCAACGGTACATGTGTGGAGGACACATTAGGCTAACAGAAGGTACCTTAATTGAGCTGCCTCAACTGCCGGAGCACTTTGGTGTATTGAACTGCATGTGGACATTGGATAATAGCCAGAACTACCGCTTGAATATCATTACCGACTTCAGAGATAGCTGCGAAAATGAATTTGTGCACCTCTCCGGGCTCAATAGGCACACATGGGCCTGCGGAGGCAAGGCCCAGCACAATGATACGATTTGGGATAAGCAAACTTACGACGCGCACTACCATGCAACCCATTATCAGTCGGGGGGCAGCGAGCTTCAGCTGGTGGCCACCAAGCTGCTGACAGGCTTTGGCGACATTGTGAAGGTAGAGGACAACCCATCGCCACCAGTGGTCGTAGATGGGACGAGGTATAAGAATAACATAGAGCTTAGCTGGGAGTTCCAGACGAGTCAATACATGATCCTGCGATTGGAATTCCGGGATAGGTTCTTCATTGAACTGGCGCCCAACTGTAGCAACGATCAGCTTGAGGTGTTGGCCCATCTGTCCGGCCTATGGCAACCGGTTGCCACCTTCTGTGGAAGGGAGCTGCCACAGCCGTTGAACGTTCAGTCGAATCGTATGCGGATTGTATTCCGTACCAATGGCAACATCACAGGCGACGGCTTCACATTTGTGGTCACTCCCACCTGTGATGTCAAACTGGAGGCCACCAGCGAGCTGCAAACGATAACCGGCGGACGTGGCCTTTCGGGCAGATATAGAAGGATTCAGCAATGCAAATATGAGTTCACCACAAACTCCAGCCATCCGCTGGTGGTCACAGTCAAAGGCATTGAAAGCGCCAAATGGTCGGAACTAACCTGTCGCTTCTCATTCTTCAAGGCCTATCGCCAGGTCCAAGGGGAGCCTCAGAAGGAGCAGCTGATAAGTAACAAGCTGTGCCCCGAATTCGAGGTGAGTGGGCATCGATACCTCCGCCTGGCCTCCATCAGCACAGCGATGTTAGGTCGACGCTTCCAGCTGCAGTATCAGGTAATTGGCTGTGGTGACAATTACACGACTCCGTTCACAATGCGCACTCCGCTGGACGAGAGCGGTCACACCTATAAAGGTGACTTCAACTGTGCGTGGCATGTGCTTGCACCGCCCCAACATGCGATCTTCGTGCGCTTCAAGTACTTCGAACTGGAGGAGAACTGCCAGTTCGACAACCTGTTCATCTATCGCGGCAGAAGCCAGAGTGAGGAGCAAAAAGTTAGACAGCTCTGTGGCAACCTAACGACGCCCTCCATCATGATAGACAGCAATGAGGCGCTAATTGTGGCTACTTTCCCTGGTTACCTAACAAAAAGAGGCCGAGGTTTCCTGGCTACGGTTAGCTTCACTCCCAACTGTAACGAGCATCTGGCTCTGGATGAGGGCAACAACCGGACGAGTTTGGTACGGCAGTACCACCTAAATGGCACCAGCAACGCCGACGGCTTATTCTGTATTTTCCGAGCCAGTGCACCACCGGGTTATCGCCTCTTCATTTCGATGAAACAGCTGCAATTGAATGTGGCAGCTTGTGCCACCTGCAGCTCGTTGGAGCTGATCGATGGCTTCGATGCAAACAGTCCCAGCTTGGGCACCTATTATTCTATTGTGAGCAATGGCACAAAGTTCTTCAGTTCAACGAATGACCTGCTTATCAAGCTTATCGGATCACGGCCATCACAGTCAATCAGCTTTGAGTTGATGCTGCAAATGGAGGCGACTGTCTGTGGCCAGCTGGAGTATAAGCTGCAAGGCAATGAGGTGGGTAGCTCCACTCTTACTACTACTCCTACTACTACTACTCTGTTGTATCCTTTTCATGATCCCATTTAAGACTGTCAACCTTCGCCTGCATTCCAACAACATCTCCGCCAATTACGACGGCAACATCCATTGTGTGTGGCACTTCACCGCAGAGTCGGACTTTCAAATTGATATGCATGCGGTGCAGCTACCGGATGTCTCCCCGTTGACCCGCAAATGCGTTGACTATGTGCTTGTCAAGGGGTTATACGTAAGATCTCCACAGACCCGATAGTTCTACGCCTACTTACTTCCATGTTATACCCCTTAGTCTGGCTCCAAGACTTATTGCGGACAATTCTACAATGCAAGCTTGAATGGGATGTCGCTCGGAGGCCTTGATATAATATTCCACGGCTCTGGAGGGGAAACAGCCTTTGCAATGGACATAACACTCAGAATAGCACAAAGTATGTCTTGATATCGATATCGGTATCGGTATCGACATCGATGTATCTAGAATAATATACAAGCCGCAACTTTCTCGATTTGTATATATTTCAGAATGTAATCGCACCTTTACCGTTCTGGATGGTTTAATCGATTTTTATGCTTTCGGAATGAATGAGTACATTAACTGCACCAACGACATAATCGTACCACGCGGATTCTCTGTGTCGATGGAATTAGACAGAGTACAATTCGATCAATTGGAAATTGCGACTTATTTGAAAGTACGTATGGATAATTCTATGCCGAATAACTGAGCATTCCTCTTAAGTATTCACTTAATCGCTTTGCAGATAGTGGATCTGGAACACAACCAAACCATTTTTAATGCAACTGAAGGATACCAAAACGTGCCTTTTACCATTCGGAGCAATTCAAATAGGATACGGATTGCCTCATATGGAGTAACATATCTGAAATTGTACTATCATTCTACTATTCGTATTCGACCCGCTAGCTGTGGAGGGGAACTCACAAGTCTGGAGGGTCAGCTCGCTAATCCCCTTTATGATAATCGAGCTTATTTGGAATGCGTCTGGCACATCTCTGTTCCAGCTGGCAACTCTCTGCGAATTAGTTTCAAAAGTGAGGCATTTTTATCGTTTGGTTTCTTTAATACATTTGTTCATTCTTCTTAGGCTTTGATATGGGTCCTATCAGCAATTGTCAGCTTGATTATATGAAGTTCTACGAACTGTTGCCCGACAACGGCGAAATCCTTCGCCATACCTTCTGTGGACCAACTGTGCCTCAAGGTTTTAATATGTACAGCAATCGCTTGAAGATCGTTGCAAAGAAAACACCCAATTTTGTTGGAACTGGTTTTCGATTTTATTATGATAGTATCTATGCCTAACTTCAGTGATATTTTATATTCGTAAACCCCATTAAGATAATAATACAGTTTACCTACAAACATAATTCTTTTTCGACACACTGCTTGCATTCGTACGTTCTTAATCAACATCATCAATCGACTCTAAACGCACTGCTTGCAAGGGTTTAGAAAAGCAGCACTGCTTGTGCTCATAAGTTACAACAGTAATTTAGGCGATTGGTTTGTGTCCCAAATAAATAAATTTCCCACTACTGCTTAACGCTTGACTATTGTATTGGCTGAAGGAAATTTCTTTATCTCTCTTTATTTTTTTTTGAATGTCCATTGTTAAAAGAATATTTATTTTCAGATAAATGTACAGTTGCTATAATTGTAATCATATCACCAAAGGATAAGTTGCCCAAGTGGCAATTTGACATTGATTATTACGATTGCGAGCCATGCGAATATATCCGTTTTCACCCCAATACTTTCCCCATGAGTTCCTTGCCAACCAATAGTCTCCTCCAGTTTTATCGGTTCCATAACCATCGACAACCACACAATGGGTCACAACTGTAGAGCACGATGGATCATTGAAGACTCCACCTTTATAATGCTGAAACGACGACGCATCGATGCACACAGAGACTGGACCCTTATTGGCGACAGCCGATGCCAATGTCGCTTCATTTCCGTTGGAAATTGATACAATTCCCGAAATTTTGGAACCAATGTTGTTCTTGTTGTATCGGCAACTTTTGTCCTTTCCCTCATAAGGATAGGAACTTGCAGTATTTATGCCACCATTGTCTCTAATATAATTATAGGCTTTATATGGCCAGCCACCGCCGCAGCCTTTGTTGTTATACGGATATCCTCTGGTGCAGTCCACCAAATTTTGCTCGGACAGGGATACCTTCTGGTGTTTGCTTATATAATGATGACTCTCCAGTGCACCAACAGCGGAGAATGCCCAGCACGAGCCACAAGAGCCCTGATTCTTAACAGGATTAACCGCGCCCGAGTTACGCCAATCAACACTACTCGGATTGCTAGCCCTAGCAGAAGGATTGTAAATATATTCAATGCCCTCCTGTAAGTCATCTGTATTGATATTCGTGAGCATAAGTCTGCGGAATTCTTCTGGCGACATGTCTGAAAATTGATTCACGCCCATCTCGTAGGTCTCCTCCCCGGCGGCATAGCGTTTGTTGTGGCTTTCAATCAACTCCAAGTTGTCCTTGAAGATCTTCATGCGCTGCAACTCCTCCCCTAGGTCCTTGTACACTTTATCGTGGCTCATTTTGAAGGACTTAAACTCTGCTCTGAGGACATCTTTCAGGCTAGTTGCCTGGACGAATCCGATCAGGGCTAAAACGACAATTACTGCTTTCATTTTGATACACTTTAGAACCCGTAGAAGAACTATGGGAAACTGATTTGGACTTACCAAGTTCCGTCTTTTATATACCTTCAATGCCTTATTGGTAAGATTAATTGTTTACAACTGTTCAATTAAGATTAGGAACAATATTTACAACAATTATATGGGCAATTTTGAAAACAAATTTGGACGATGATTGCATTGATAGCAGACCTTGATAACATAAGACAGGTTGCACTTTTATTTAGTCTTATAATCTGCATAACTTGAACTGTGATTCAACAGATTTAAGCTACGACCAGGATATTTTAACAATTGCAGTTAAGCATAACATTTATCATATTTTATTAGATGAACAACAGCTCTTCACATCAGCCCAAATATAATATTGTGTGTAAGAGATTTCATCTTTCTCTTTCATGTGTTGTCATGTGCTTTGGACACGTATTAACTGTACCTCCAACACGTATTGCCACGCCAGGTGCAAGGGTAACTTGATGGCTCAATTGAAAATATCATAAATTAGTCAAAGAGTATTTTTACGTATTACTAGTATAATACTAAAACTTGAAACAGATCAGAGATAGTACACATTGATAACAGTCTTTATACTGTCAATAACAATTACAAATTAAATGTAGTTCTTGGAATCGTTTAGGGTTACAACCGGGAGCATAGTTATTAACTAAGGTCTATACGATTGTTTATTTTGCAGTTACATGTGTTGGTCAGTGCAAACAGAGAGTGTGCCCATGCATGTGAGTACACCAAAGCACACTGCTTGCTGCATGCCAGTGCAAACAGAGAGTGTGGTGCGTCTGTGGACCAGAGTACTGCTTGTTGGGCATGTGCATGTCAGTGCATCAAAAAGTATACTGCTTGTATGTCTATAAGAGTACAAGCAGTGCGGCGGTGTCGCTTAGCATTCGATCCTCATATTAATTATTATTTCATTCCTTTATTCATTATTTAATGATATTTGCTTTATTTACATTATTTAATATACCTATATATAAAAACTTAACTTGATTATGTATTGACACCTAAGCATAAGCTTGTCAATTTATAAATCTAGCTTATCAGCTTTGTTTACTCTTTTTAAACAAGTTCAAATCAAGTGAGATGGAAATGCACATATGTTAAATTATGTATATGTTCATCTGTGTGTTTGCGTTATATGTAAATCAATTTATGTATATACATAGCAGCATAACTTAATTGCCAATGACCTTCAAAGTAATTGCATTAAAATAGGTGAAAGTATAGCACATCATAGTCGAAATGATCAACAAGGTTACGCAAGCAATACTCGGTGTTGAGCTACGTCACAAATGATATATGTCAATTGAAAAGTAGATTGTATATATGATATATATATATATATTAATATAAATCAATTTTATATTAAATATTTAATTGAAATGTAGTGAAAATAATTACATTGCATTCTTCTTGAAGATTTTTCATGTTTCACAGTAATATAAAACCATATTACAACAGTTTGCATCAGTTTGTGCTCAGAGTTTAGTTTAAACAACATTTTAAGCTTAATAAGTGTATATATCTATTCGTTTATTAACTCATTATGTAGTTATCATTATATAGTTATAATAAGTGTATATATCTATTCGTTTATTAGCTCACTATATAGTTATCAAGTTGACTTTTTCTCTGAGTGCAGAGAAAAATGAAATTTAACAATTGGCAACGGCAGCTATGACAACGAAAACGAAAGCAAATTCAATTAATATTTATAATAATAAGAGTTCGTTATGTACGAGTACAAAGTTATGGTCGCATGTATTTATAAATCGGGAAGCAACAACAACAACTTGTTTGCTGGCAGCCTTCAGCTTGCTGTTGCTGTTGCCATGATTTGATTTTTGTTTTTGTTTTTGTTTTTGATTTTCTATTTTCCTCTTTATTTTGCAGGGAGGCGTGTTTGTCGTCGCTGACAGCGCTCAGTTCCATGCGAGGCGTTGAGTGGACGTGTCCAGCCTTCTGTCTGCTGTCTACACATTAAGTATACGCACAGATATTGAGTATACGCCGCATGATGCCAGTGGTTTCGAAAGTATTGTCAGTGCACGGTAAGATTACTCTCTAATTATATACGCTGTTACAGGGTATTTGCCAGTCTGCTTAGGTCTACATATTAGCAATTATTTTAACCCCAACAGCTATGGGGCAAGTGCGTCGATACAGCGCAGCAGCGCAATCGCAGCTGCGGGAGTTGCTTGGCCAGCAGCTGAAGGGCATCAAGGAGGCGGGCACCTTTAAGGCGGAGCGCATCATTACATCCTCGCAGAGCACACAGATTACGGTGCAGGGCAGCGATCGGAGGATACTCAACTTTTGTGCCAACAATTATCTGGGTCTGGCGGTGAGTGAATCTTCTCTCATCTCTTGATGACTCTCTTAATTGTCTCCCAACATATTGCACAGAACAATCCGGAGATTGTGAAGTACAGTCAACAGATGTTGGAGCGTTATGGCGCCGGCTTGAGCTCGGTGAGATTCATTTGTGGCACACAGAATATACATAAGGAGCTGGAGCAGAAGATAGCGCAGTTCCATGGCAGAGAGGATACCATATTGTATGCCTCTTGCTTTGATGCCAACGCGGGCATCTTTGAGGCGATTCTCACGCCAGAGGATGCCGTCTTCTCGGACGAGTTGAACCATGCTTCCATCATTGATGGCATCCGCCTCTGCAAGGCGAAGAAGCAGCGCTATAAGCATCGCGATCTCACGGATTTGGAGCAGCAATTGCGCTCCAGCGATGCGCGAGTGAAGCTAATTGCCACTGATGGCGTCTTCTCAATGGACGGCAACATTGCACCCCTGGCACGCATCGTGGAGCTGGCCAAGAAGTACAATGCCCTGGTCTTTGTGGACGAGTGCCATGCGACGGGTTTCTTTGGTGCGACGGGGCGTGGAACTGAGGAGTACGACAATGTCATGGGTGAGGTGGACATCATCAACTCGACGCTGGGCAAAGCGTTGGGTGGTGCCTCTGGTGGCTATACCACTGGACCTGCCGAGCTCATCTCTTTTCTGCGTCAAAAGTCGCGTCCTTATCTCTTCTCCAACACTTTGCCACCTGCCGTTGTGGGTGTGGGTCTCAAAGTGATGGACATGCTGCTCAGCTCCAGCGAACTCAGCCAGCGCGTCCAGAGCAACACTCAGCGCTTCCGCGATGCCATGACCAAGGCTGGATTCACCATTGCCGGCGAGAATCATCCCATTTGCCCGGTCATGCTGGGCGATGCTCGACTAGCCTCCACTTTTGCCGATCAAATGTTAAGTAAGTCTGCCCTCTAATCGAACTCCATCTGCCAGCAGTTGTGCAACTCTTTCCATGCTTCACAGCACGTGGCATCTACGTCATTGGCTTTAGCTATCCGGTGGTGCCGCAGGGCAAGGCTCGCATACGTGTCCAAATCTCTGCTGCACACACGGAGGAGGAAATCGATAGCGCTGTCCAGGCGTTCATTGAGGTCGGTCGCGGCTTGAAAGTCATCCAGTGAGCTGTTCTCACAGGCAGGAGAAGGCATCGAGTATTTTTCTGCTGCATTTAATTACAAGTAAAATCCCCGAAATCTGTTGGCATTTATTAAATATAATCCATGTTGAATAAAAATCCAAGGCATTCAGTTACGATCAGGACTCCTAATACTGGCCAGCAAACAACCAACAATTCCTACAAAACTTCCAACTTGATGAAAGAAATAAAATGTACAGTAGAGGCCCATAAATTAGAACTCTCACAAATTCGCTTATTCCCGATATTGCAAACTGAAACAACATTTACATTTGCAAGTTCTTATTGCATGTCAAGCATTGCTATTATATTTCTATTAAACATTTTACAGCGGATAAACAAAGATCGAATTAAACGAAGATGAGTGTGCCTAATTTGTGAGACTGCACTGTATCTGTCAACATTTGCTTTGAGTTGCTTTATTTGGTCTGATCTGATTAACTAAGCGGCTTGTACTAAGTATAATCATAATAATAATAATAATAATAATAATAAAGTAATAATAAACAATTAAGCATAAACATTAAACTTAAGATTAAATTGCACATTAAATGAACGACTGGCCACAGTGGGACAAAATGCAGACGCCGACCAACTGCGGCGCACCAAAAAGCAATAACAAATTAAACAATAATTACAATGAATAATAACAAAACACAAAATACAAATAGGAAATATCAATATAAAGGAATACAACAAAGGTAAAATACTTTGAGAAAGCGCGAAATGTGCGAAGATTTCTGCTAAGGAGACGGAGATTTGCATAGGATGCGCAACTAGAACAATTATTCGATTTATACATTGTGACTGTGACTGTGACTATGAGAGCTTTGGTTAGTGTGTATGTCTTGTTGGTGTGTGTGTGTGTGACTTAGTTGGACTATTTGTTGACCAGGCCACGGGCCTTGGGATAGGCGGAAGCCGGCTTCTTGACCGGCATGCGGCCAGTGGG
Source organism: Drosophila macrospina (assembly GCA_035042075.1). NCBI lineage: Eukaryota > Metazoa > Arthropoda > Insecta > Diptera > Drosophilidae > Drosophila > Drosophila macrospina. The sequence goes on from JAWNLW010000591.1 coordinate 5,771,724, forward strand.
CGGTCGTCGATTGGAATCGAGAGCGGAGCCAGCGCTTGGGAGGCCACTGCGTGTGGATTTGGTTAGACGCACATTGGAGACGGCGCCGTTGCCGGTTGCAGCTGTTGGGGCTGGTGCAGCACTGGCATTGGCATTGATGATATTCTCGAGGCGATGCCGCAACGAATTGGTGTGCGTATCAACGATATCGATGTCGTCGCCGGGCTGCATGGCCTGAGCCAGCACCGCCTGCAATGAGGCGGACACCTTGGGTGTGCGATACTCTTGGGTGGTGCGACAGGGCATGTCCAGCTCGTAGCTGACAATATTCTCGCTCTTGAAGCGCACAGCACCTGGCCCACTCGACTTGGCTTCCTGTATGGCGTACTCGGAGGTTGGTCGGCGTCGATTTGGATGTGAAACGGGACGCTTGCTGCTGAACTTGCCATCGCTGGTGGTCATGGGCAGCGGCAACGAGGCGAACTTCCACTCCTCCTGCTCCTCGTCGTACTTGGCCTGCGTGTAGAGTCGCTGCTTCACCTCGATGGGCACAAAGTTGTCAATGATGAGCAGCTGCCGCTTCAGCTCCTTGACCAGCTCGTTTTGCGCCATCTCCAGTTCGCGCAGATCCTGATTGTGGTCATGCTTGCAATCGTTGAGCTCCTGCTGCAGCGCCAGATACTTGGCATAGCATTTGGAGAGCTTGCGCTTCTTTAGCTCAACCTCCTGCTCCAGCGACACATTGCGTTCGCGGATCTCCAGTGTCGTCTCTTCCTGCAGCTCCAACTGCTGCTGTATTTCGATTTCACGCTTCTTTCGCTCGGCGATCTCCACCAGCTTCTTCTCCAGCTCAATTTGACGCTCGCTGTATGTGTCCAGGAGATTCTTGCCACCACGCACCAGTTGACCCTCTAACTCAGCCAATTTAGCCGCCAGCTTGGCGTTCTCTACGCGCTCCCGCTCCAGTTGCTCACTGGACTTGGCCACTTCCGCCTCGTTCTCCTTGTCTGACTCGGGCTCAGAGGGTTCCTCCTCGCTCTCCTCCACCGGCTGTGGCAGCTCCTCCGCTACACTGCCCGTCAGAACACGCCGCACCGGCTCTCGCTTGGGCTTCTTGACGCGCTTCTTTGCTGCCGCTGCGAGCTTCTCGCTGCGTTGCTGCTGCTGCGGTGCAATGAGACGCTTAAGTCGCTCGATTTCTTCCTGATATTCCTTCAGTTTGGCATCCTGTGGATCCTCGTTCTTGACTGGTTGATTCTGTATGTTCTTGGCACGTTGTGCATATCTCAGAGTCGTCAATGTCTCGTTGTAGTTGTAGTTGGAGGGTCCAATGTTGGCTATCATGATGGTCTTCGAGTTGCCGCCCAGCGAGTCCTGCAGCAGACGCGTCAGCTTCGAATCACGATACGGCACATGAGGCGAATTCTCGGCCAGTGCTGAGATTACATTGCCCAGCGAGGAGAGAGCCAAGTTGATTTTACTGGCCTCCTTAAGGCGTTCCGCTGAAGCGCCTGTCTTCGATTGCCGCTCACTGCCTGCCAAATCGATGAGATTCAACTTGCCCACCTTGATCGTGTTCGTCTCCGTGTCGCACATCTCAATCTTGATCATGAATATGGCATGAGAGCTGCAAAGAAACCATATGTAGACTATAGGCTGCCAAGAGAAAACCTATTAACTTACCGTGAGCTGTGCTCATTCATGTTGGTGAAGCCCACGGTCCGATTCTTGTTGCCCAACCTCATCACGTTGGCCATGTCGTCGACACTTTTGCAGTTAATCGCATGCAGATTGGGCACATAGACGCCGGAGCCACGTTCACGTACCTCCAGGTGCTTGGAATTCGGTTTCAGCAGATCACGCAGCTCCTCCATGTAGATCTCTAAGTAGGATACGTCAACCAGAAACTGAAAGTTCTCCGTGCGATTGATGTGGAGCCAAATCTGTTCAAAGGTTCTCGGAATGATGCCCATCAAGTCGTCATTGCCTCGTGCTCCTTCCATCGTAAACGTTTTGCCCGTGCCCGTTTGGCCATAGGCAAAGATGCAGCCATTAAAGCCCTCCAGCACGGAACTGACCAGGGGGAAAACCACCTCATGGTAGAGCGTTGTCTGGGTTGCTGTTGCATCGTATGCCGCATCATAGGTGAACACCTTGCGTTGCTCCTTGTTGGCATCCACCAGATTCTGTAGCTCTACCACGCCACGATTTGGATAGACATTCACCACCTCCGGTGATCCCTCCGTACGCTCCCGATTGCTCATGGGACGACATCGCACAACAACTTGAACACATTCGTTCGGTGCTTGGCTATTCGCTGTGCCAGGGCGTCTGCTTTTCGCACTCATTCTGCTGAATGTTACACTGAAGCTGTTTTGGAGATGGTGACTAAAGCAGCCTTGCCTTTGTCTCCCTTGTCACCCCGCACTCAGTCCAAGTATGTGTAGCTGTGACGACAACGACAACAAATGTCAAATAAAATCAATAATTTGACTGTGACGCAAAGTCTTTGTGTATTATGTTGCGTTCATCTGCTTTTGACTTGTGTTTCAATTACGTCATGCTGGGCAATGATTTTCTGCACAACTTGGAGTTAATTCTTTGCAACAATTACCTGTATTTTTTAAGCCAAATTACTTCACCTTGAGTACGTTTTTTTTATTGTTCAGCTGCTACCGCTAGCAAAGCTATCGATAGACATTGGGTTCAGACAATTTATCGAAAGATACCAAAAGTGCCGAATATCGTATTTAAATACCAAGTCGATAAGCAAAATAAAAGACCAATAAGAAAATCGAGCTACATTCCCAGTGAAACTAATTCATATTTGAATTTTAGGCATTTACTACAAATTTATTAAGTTAATGCTATCGTCTAGATGATTTGGGCTTATTGGCAGATGAACTGTGACTTGTTGCACCTCGTTTGCGTTTATTAAGTGGATTGCGGGGATCGTAGACATCATACCAATCATCGCCCTTAGTAGAGGCATCCTTAGCTAATACGGGAGCATTGCTATTAAAATTTAAAGTATGCGCCAGCCAGTCATCTCCCTTGATTTCTTTTTCCACAACACTATCGTCCACTTCACTAGGTTCGGCATCGGCATTGTCAGTGCCCGATTTATATTTTAAATTGTCCAATTTCGCTTTAAACTTGGATAACAAATCCAAAGTAAAGCTCTCCTAACTTGTCCTTTGAGTTTGTTCTTTGTTTTGGCAGTATATATCTCCTTAGCTTCAATGAAATCATTGATATAATGATTTCCACTGGCTGCTTTGATATCAGCAGTCTTTGCACTTTTATCAGACTCTTTGGATAGTTGTTTGTCCTTGGCTACTTTATCCATTTGATATTGTCGCTTCAGGGAATCAATTTCCTCGCGTATTTTGTTCCTAGATAGAAAAAAATAATTAATTGAATGAATACATACATATGTAAATTGAAAATTTACTTTTCTTTTGATTTCTTCAGGCTTTCTTCTTGCTCCCGGGTCATTAGAACGTCGTCGTCCTCCGATTCGCTCTTAATCTCGACTTTTACTGGCCTTGTTGATGGATCTTTTGACTTGGCGAGCTTATTTTTAATGACATCAGTGTAAGAAGTTTTTGGTTTGCTGGCATCTTTCTCTTCGCAGTCGTCAGATAAGTGTTCCTCACTCTGAGCACGCTCTGTTTTGGGCACTTTAATCGGCTCTTTGCTTAGTTTGGGATCATCAGTAACATCATGCAAAGATTTCGCTTTTCCTGCATTCTGTTTCACAAATATTGTCGTTTCCTGCTCATCGTCCTCGGCTTCCTCTCCAAAGGACAGCAATCCAAAGTTTCTAAAAAGGTTTTACTTAAAGAAAAATAAATGGCAATCAAATTTAAACACTCACTTGACGCCCTGCTTCTCTTTTTTAGTTTTCTTGGATTTTGAGACTGCTTTGGGCAACGCTCGCGGCACAATGTCGTTGTAGGGATTGCTCAACACCTCTGTGGAGATTATACGATGTGCGTACATGGGCCGCTCTTGATGATCAACGACTCCTTCCTCCAGTTTGAGCATATTAAACACTGTGTCGCCCGTGATTTTACCAAAGAGCGTATTCTTGTTCTCTAACTCCGGCGTCGCTCCAAAAGTAAAGAAGAATTGTGATGCGTTGTCATCTTTGCCAGAATTGGCCATTCCAACCAGACCGCGACGCGAATAGCGCAGTCGTGAATGGAACTCGTCTTTAAATGGCTGACCGTAAATGGATTCCCCGCCAGTGCCATCGCCGTTTGGATCTCCTCCCTGTACAATGAATCCTTTGACCAACCGGTGGAACGTTGTCCCATTGTAATAGCCCTCTAGGCAGAGTTGGATAAAGTTGCGACAGGCTTTGGGGCACTCTCTGGCCCAGAGTTCAATATCAATATCGCCAACTGTGGTTTTCAACAACACTTTGCCCGACGTTGGCGGCTCTTGTATGTAAATATTACTCATGTTAAACCAAATTAAACAGCTGCCTTGGAAATTTAATGTTTTAGCGTCGTTTTAGAGATGGTAAGACAATTTGTAGGCAACCAGGGCTGTCGAGCTTGTTTATATTATCGATACTACCTTGTGGGCATCATCGATATTCACATATCGCATGAAATAGTGACTAGCAGCACTGCCACCTGTTGCAGTATGCCAATTTGGCATTTGAAAAAAGGCCGTCCGTAGAACGCGTCGATCCCAGCAACCAGAAGAGCTAGAGTCACCAAATTTGGCATGAAGCTTCCTGAATACCCTCTCCAGATTCAGCTAAAGTTAGATTTTTGATAACCCACGCCCCTTCCCCGCAAATCGCCCCTAAAATCAAAAGTTGTACCGCCCACATCCCTCAACGTAGACGCTTCCAACTTGGCAGGTGTATGGAGGACATCATTTGGGAGCTATGCTGAAAGTTTCGCCAGGATCGGTCCACAAACAACAAAGAAATTAGAAAAAGAAAACCGAAAAAAAATTCCGTTACTCGTTTTTTTTCCCGCCTTTTTTCAAAAATGGCTCGTTTTTTAGTGCTTTTCGCTCAGTTCGAGGAGCCGATTTGAACCGTGAAAAAAAATATTCTAGACGGCGGCTGGTTTTTTGAAAAAACGGCGAAACAAAAAAAAATTTCAATTTCAAAAGCGCGCGCCAAGTGCGGCAGCCATCCTCACAGTGTGTACACACAGGGAGCAGTAAAATTGTAAAATACCAAAATTCGTTACCAAGCAACGGTTTGACAATTTTTTCGTTTGTGTTTTTTTTTTATTCATTTTTTTTTAGCAGTTTTAAAATAAGGTAGCGGATCTATGATGAACTTTAGCGACGACCCGCTTGCCGACCTGCTAAGTGACAATAGCTTGGATAATGACAACTTCTTTGAGGCGGCAGCTGGCGGAAGTTCGAAAAAGTTGCCCAAGACCAGCAGGGCCAAAGGAAAACTGGAGGATCTTTTTGGCATAAAGGAGGAAACCGAAGCTGACGTGCAAAGTCCGTCAGCAACAGGGAAGATAGCCGCAAAACCAAGTGCCAGCAGCACGCCACGCATTGTTAAACAGAAGCCATCGCTTTCCATGGATGACGACGATGATGATGACCTCGGATTTGATCCGAAGCGTCCCAAGAGCGGAGGCGGGGCAAAAAGAAACCTCCTGGACGATTTACTCGTTGCTGCGGAGCCCAAGAGGAACATTTTCGATGACATAGTTAGCGGTGGCGATGCCACAAAACGTCCAGCAACTGCGAAGCCGTCAATGTCCCGTCAGTCGACGGACACCACAACAGACACCTCAAATGTGCACTCCCAGGCTCGGCCCAAAACCTCAGGAGGCCCTGGAAGACGTAGTTCCGCCTCCGCACAGTCGACCAATTTAAATGCGGATCCCTTGGGTCTTTTTGGCAGAGACAAGGAGACAAACGCAACCGTTTCGGGCATGTCTACGCCCGTGTCCAAGAAGCGTGGCACAGCCGACTGGCTGGGCTTGGGCTTGGGCGGGGAAGCATCCGCAACGGTTGAGGTGGAACCAGAGCAGGAGCGCCCTGCCACACCACGCACACCGGTGCCGGCTAAGGAACCCACAGCAACTACCAAGAATGCCAGCGATATACTTCGCTTGCAGGACTCTGATGAGGCTGAATTGGATACACAACAGGCGAGGATTAGACCGGTAACAGACAACACAGCTCAACAGATTCTGATGCTAAACAGCATGAACATGGAGAGCAGTCACAACTACAATGCTCTGCAGCAGCAGGAGACACAACTGGTCATTGCTGCCCAAATGAAGAGTCAGGAACGGGCACTGGTGGAAATGCAGCGCAAGCAGGACACGCAGGATCGTAAATTTCAGGCTTTATTACAGCAGCAACTGCAGCGTCAGTTGCAAATGGAGGAACACATAAAGGCTCAGCAGGAACGCATCAATATGCATCTTCAGCTGATGATGACACAACCAGTCATGGGTAATGCGACAGGTGGAGAGAACACAGCAACCTCAGGAACTTTTGCCGTAGTGGAAAAGCTGCCGGATACTGTGCCGCTGCCGGAACCAGCAAGAGATGAGAGCAGGGAACAGTTGTTGCAGCTGGAGACGGATGTCAAGCGTAACTTGTTCGAAAAGCAGCGACTGGAGGAGTTGGTGGCCAACATGAAAGTCAACTACGAACAGGAAATCGAAATGATCGAAAGCTCCTACAAGTAGGTGGCAGATGTAGATAACTTCATTGCAATCTAATCATTATCTTCCATTAGAAAGCAGCTCAAGGTATTGGAGCATCATTTGACTGCAGTGGAGGATCGATTGAAGCTAGAGAACTCTGAATTGAGAGAGTATTATACGGGTAAACTGGAGACAATGAAAGCCGATTACGATCTTCAGATATCTACATTGAAGCAGGATCACGAGGATGATCTTCGCATGCTGCGCAGTTCTCATGAAGCGGACATGGAACGCATTAGACAAGCCAAGATGCTGGAACAGGCTGCTGTGCGGGATCATGGCAGCTATTTGGAAACGCTACGTGTGGCGTCCAGTGATCTGCAGGAGCTGAAAGAAGGCATGAATACAACCAAGGAGCGAGAGCTGCAGCTGGAAGCACGTGAGCGTCGCCTGGCGGACTCAGAACGACGTCTAAAGATTGAGGAGGAGAGCGCAGATCAGGAGAAGCGCCGTCTTATGGAGCTTGTTAGCACACTGGAGTTGCAGTTGAATCGCTTATCTAAGGACTCGGCTGAGGAGAATTGGCAGCTTCGTCAGCGCATGGCCAGCCTTGACGCTGAGAAGAAGGCTTTCGAACAGGAGAAGCTCTTCCATCGCGATCAAATGGAGCGCGACGAGAAAAGAATCGAAGAGCTGAAAACAATGCAACTTACAGAAATGGAACGCATGCAGTTGGATATACAACAGGAGCGTACACGACTCCTGGTTGAACAGCAGAAGCTGTCAATGCAGCATAAACTACATGAACAGGGCGATGTGGATAAGGAACGTTTAGAGTTGGAGGCACAGCTTCAGGTAGCACGAGATGCAATTAAACGGGCAGATGAACAGCGAGATCGTTTCCATAAGCAACAGCGTGAATTAGAGCAACGGAAACGTGCTCTGTTGGACAAAGAGAATGCTCTCAATGTCAAGGAGGATGAGGTGGTACAAGCCTCCAGTGCTTATCGTCTTGCCCTCAACCGTTCCCAAATGGCTGAACACAAAGCCCGTGAGGCTGAGCAACTTCTGCATGCTAAGCTGCAGTTGCTAGGTAAACGTGCCCAAGAGCTGAGTGAGAAGGAGGCGCAAATGTCACAGGAGCGCATGTTATTGTCCCAAGATCGCATCGCTCTACACAAGATGAAGGAACAGATTGGCCAGAGCAAGTGCGCCCTCTGCAAAATGGGCGTTGAGAATGTGGAATTTTCACAACGCATGGCTGCACACAACAGGGGGAATCACACAACGAATGCACAGCAGCAGGATGCGCCTGCTGGTCGGCTTATGTTCCCGTCTAACGATATTGTGGATCGTATGCTTGACGAAAACATCGATGCTTCCTATCGCAGAATGTACAATCTATCGAGCAATGCGGACTTAGACTATTGGACTACTGTGGGACTTGATGATGATTCCAAGAAATTGGCACTGAATAATGGCAATACATTGGACATTGAAGATTTAGTATTAGCAAACCTTAATTTAAATTGAGTAACCAATAAAATTTAAACTACATTTTAAATTTGAAACTGGTCATTAACTTCGATTGGTACCAAGCGGTACAATCGATAACAGCCGCAAACCATCGAGTGTCAATGTGTACATATATTTCACAGTTATTTGCACTGTCTGCTTGTTGCATTCCGCTTTGTTCATTGTTCCGTGGCGTTTGTTGTTGTTCGTGTGTGTGTCGCAGTGATGGTAGCTATTTAGAAACATTTAAGTTTCATTTCTTAACAAAAAGATTGTAAATAAAATGTATTAAAAAGTATTTTGCGTATTACGCCTACGTGTTAAGTGTGTTTTCCAGTATCGTTTTTGCAAGTCTGCGTGTATTAGTGTTATATCTGTTTGTATGCATGCATGTGTGTGTGTGAGTGGAGGAAGCTCCAAAGCCGCGGAAGAAACGAGAAATTCAATGAAAACGTAATAAATATATGGCATATGAAATTTAAGGCCACAACATTCGACTTCAACGTTGTGCAAGTGCAAGAAACACAATAGCCAAAGCAAGTAAGTTGTCAAAAAGTGAAATTAAATACATATGCATATATGTACAAACATGCCTACGTATATAATTGCATGTATGTATGCTGCCTACGATTAATGTAGTCATGTACTTGCAATTGCGCCCCTAAATAAGTATATATGTTCATTTATTCAACGACAAGCTTCATTATCATTATATAAAAGTATTCAAAGCACTTTTATCATTCGCATTTTCGCAGTTCTCCTTTCTACAACACGGTTGTGCCAGCACATATTATTCTTTGTGTGTGTGCGCGACCCACACCTTTGTGCGTGTGTACGTACATTTGTACGTATGCAAATTTGAAATCGTCGAAGTTGCTGCTCCTCTTTGCATCATTTATTGCTTGTTAGTTTTTAAATACGTTTTATTGATTGTCTTTAACCTTTGCCATGTCGCCCTATACTTTCCCATTGCCGGTCTATGTTTTCATATCTGCTATGTCCTCATTCTCTTGCGTTATTGCTTGTATGCACCGGTTTCACATCTGTGTTGTGCTCTTACGTACGTGTATGCTGTGTGCGAGTGTGTGTGTGTGGTAAGCATTCATGCTGAACAGCTGTTCCTCTTAAGGCAAACGTGAGAAAGTTGGGCATTTGTTTATTTTCATTCGCTGCACACAGACTCACAACAATTGGCTTATCGTACATTTCAGTGTATTGCCAACTTAACAAGCACACATACACATATGGATATGCTTGTGCGCAATTATTTGGATTAACAGGGCATATATTTTAATATACCTCCGATACGTTCTACGATAATAACAGGTCCATTCTTAGTCCAGAATTAATTATTAGCACAAATGTATGGTATTCCCACTTTAATTTGATCATCAATTACTGCGTAAAACTTAAAAGTCTGTTTTAATTATCTGAAGTAAACAGCTGCTTGTTTCGACAGCTGAAGCTCTTATCATTAGTAAAACCAAGGAGTAATTGTAGATAGGCACACAAGCTAGCAATGCATTTCTTTCAGTGTGGGCTCAAACGCCGGCCGATTAGCAGGTAAGGGAATGCATAAATTATTGATGCAATAGAGCATCTACTCAATAAATATAAATACATTAAGCAATATATAGTATACCAATATATCATCAATTTACTTTGTCAAAAGCATCAAATGTAAAAAGGCACAATGCCAGTGTACAAATACAGTGATAGGAATACCTCAACTGTTTCTTTACAAACATTTCAAACACCAAACTTTCGTAATGACGTTTTTCGACAATAAACATAGATTGAGGACATCATTACATAAAATTTCGAAGTTTTATACAAAAATTATCAAGAAACCCTTGAGAACATCTTCACGCTATGGTCTATCAAAGGTATTACCCATCTATTAATATAATTTCGCCATGGGAATGTACTTTTTTATTATAGATCTACAGGTAGAGATAGAATGAATAATACTGTCGATTGTTTTAACATTCAGATAAGAAAGTTCCAAAGTTCCCAGCAACTAGTTAAATAGGTAGAACTTAATTCTGTTATTTTGCTTGCCCTTTAGCTGCTTGTGAATCATGTTTGGCCTTGTGCTAGTACTCTGATCCCCCAAAAATATATATCACAGTATTGTTTATATCATATTCTTGTTCTGCCGACCACCCATATACGAAGTTGGTTTACAGCGCGTAATCGCTTTTATCGTGGTCCCTGTTATCGCATCGCCGAATGGGGCACAGATAAGAGAAGCGAAGAAAAATATCACACGGCATTGTTCGGATTGAGTCGAACAGAAAACAAATGATTTTAATTTACAAACCGAAATATTTATACTTATTGTGGCGCTTTGATTATACCACCTTTTGCAGTTGGTCGTGGACGAAGACTCTGAGTGGATAATGTCGAATCAGGCTCAAGTCGACTATGATAGGCAATTCCAGGAGGATTTGGCCAAGGCGACGGCGCTCAGTTTGGAGCAGCAGGCGCTCGATGATTACAGGCGACACAAGAAATATGGCACGAGCTCTTATCAAGGTGGCAGTGTCGATTACTACGCCCAACAACAGCAGCAGCACCAACACCATCAACAACAAAGAACCTACAATGTGACACAGCGTCGCCACTCGGAGGTGCATCAGGTGCCCGCCTCACTGGGCAGTGTGGAACGCTCACGCACGCCGCCAGCACAGACTGGCCATGGGAATGGCAACGGGGAGAGCGATCTAATATGCTTTGCCAGTCCAACCAGTAAGCAACCGACGCAGGAAAGTGGCAGCACCTTTGAGAGGCTGATTGATGACCTGCAACGCTTGCAGACCAATAATCCGCAATCGGCATTGGTGCCAGTGGGTCCAGTGGCAGCTGCAACGCCAATTCCCGTCCATTATCCAGCACCACCAACATACGGCACTGTGCCCGGTCCGGTGGGCATGCAGCTGGTGCCATACCAGGCTACAATGCAGCAACCGCAGCAGCGCCCTCTCAACCAGGAGGAGTTGCAGCGTCTCTATAGCATGCCCAATCAGCTGGCGCTGCAGCCTGTGGCACCGGTGCAGCCTGCAGGATTCGTGTACTATCCAACGTACTCAGCCCCAGTTGTTCCCGGCTCAGCTGCCTATATGCCACCTCAGTATCCGTCGCATGGCTTTGGTTATGGCTTCGCTGGCTTTACGCCCAACAATGGTGGCTCAACTCATGTGGACTTTGCCCGTCCGCATAGTACCCCTGTGACAGGATCAGCATCAGCATCAGGATCGACATCAGTATCAGCTGCGGCATCCAACAGAAGCAGCCCATTGAGTCACCAAGTTCCACATTCAGCCGCAACAACGCCAGCCGCAAGTGTTGCCGGTTACAATATGCGGCGTGCCACGCCTCCCGTTGGCAGCGTCCCCTCCGTTGGACCACATCATCAGCAGCAGCAGCAGCCTCCACGCACTGGCAATGATTTGATCGATCTAAATCAGGACGATTAGTATGCATTAACAATGATTCAATCTTAATCTTCAACCCATCTAATTGACACTTCCTCCTTGCAGTTCCCGTGTGAGTGTCTTGGAGGCATTTGATCCCCTGCTCAATGAGAACTCTGGTAAGCAATGGGTGTTAATCTATGTCATAGACTTAATTAAAGCAAATTGGTATTTATTTATAAAGCGGTTAGAGAGTTTGTCACATAACCCCATGGATAGGATTGACCACATTTTATTCAGATGCCAAGTATTTATTCAAATTCCAAGTATTGTTTAGGTGTAGCATGATAACAGAATATTGATAATAAACTTGATAAGTATATTCATTAAAACAGCATCTGTAGACGAGCTAAGTATTTTAGCTGAAAAACAAATGAAATCTATAATCTATTTAGCATTCTTTGATTAACTGAAGGATGAGAAAGATTTCGTGTTCCATAATAAGCATTGTTTACAGATCGTAATGAATATCAAGTGAATGTTTTACTTGAATACATAGAGAGAGCATTCCTTCATTAAGTCACATTTGTCAATCCGCCTCCATTTATACAACATATGTCTGTAAATTGAATTATATTCCCTAACTTATTGCTGAGTTAAGCAATTTCGGTGTATTTCGTATTTGAATCAGGCAATTTAAGCTTTGGTTTTCCGCTGATAATCGGGTTGATTTGTCATTTTAACCAATTATCGTAATTAAGTATAATTTATAGTTGATTCTTGTTACTGTTTGAAGCTGCTGATGTTGTTGTTGTTGTTCACTTATATAGTAGAGATTGTGTTGACAACAAAAAATATTTAACAACAAGAAAAAAAGAAACCTTTTAAACTGTTACTTTCTGTTTCTCTATCTTGCAGTGTCGCAAAAGTAATACATTTTAATGAATACTTCTACTACTACTATCCATACTAAAGTACTACTACTACCAAAACTGCAACCACTTAACACACCACCCACAACAACAACAACAACCACCACCAAGAAAACTAAAATAATACAAAATAATAAGAAATGTGAGGTTCATCAGCTAACGGCAGAGTGGCTCAGGGTTTTTGGTGTGGATACAAATGCAAAAAACAAATATACATGCCATGCATATGTTAATAGAACCACCAGCTTGCACCACACACACACACACACCACACACTGACACATCCACACACAGATACTCACACGCACACACATCAACACATACAAATATTAACGAAAGATTCAAATTCGTGCCTTCCACGAGTGCAAGAGAGTAAACTTGAGAGTTTAACCCAACAAAATTGATGGCACACAGATCACAATAAAAAATTTAATTAATTTAGTTTTCAAATATAATTTCTAAACGAATTTGACAAATTTTTCAAAAATTTTCATTTGATTTTCCCAGTGATAAATCAACATGAATTTGTATTATTTCCTTTGAGAGTATTACGATGAACCAAATTGTGATTTGCCGATCCATACATTACAATCATGCATATATAGAATAAATATATATATATATATATATGTGTATACATGCATACATATTATTTTTAATATATACATACATATGTTTAATACAAACTTGTATAACGTTGAGACCAATATAATAAATTATGTCTGAATATGAACAATACCAATTTTATGTTGTTTTATTAAACATTTTCCATCCTCTCTGTTGTATGCTAAAATCATCATTAGTAGCTCTTATCCAAGACAGTAACATCTCTGAGATCTTGCTATGTTGAATTGTAGAAATATTAACATATGTATGTATATATTGAAACTTCAATTGACTTCGATTCTCTTTATTATTTTCAAAATACAACAAATACTTGTGACTAATATATGATATTGAGTTTTAGAGTTAGATTCTAAAATCTACATATTTATATAGATATTTATATAAATATGTATATGTTGATAAGAAACATACAGCGTACAGATGCTGAGCAGCTGTTAGGGAAAGCTCATAAAGATGATACATACGATCTCTAAGTTGTGTTTCTATGTATACATAATGTTGTGTAGGTGTCGCATTGCGTAGGCGTACAATTGGCTATTAGATGGAGGCAAGCAGGGACAGAGAGCGACAGATAGACAGATAGAGGGAGTGGGATGGGAGGCAGAATGGATTTGTTAGCATAGATTTGCGATTTATTCTCAACATGATTTGCGCTCTCTCTCTCTTTCTCTCTCTCTGTCTCTCTGTGTACCTCTCTCGCTGTGCCCAATTCGCGTGCCTTTTAGTATGAGTATTTTTGGCTACACGCTTGAGTCCCCTCAAACCGCACGATCCTATCGATCAATCGTGTGGCATTTGCATAACGGCGTGCTATGTGAATCGTTGTTCGATTGATTCGTGTTTTGTGTGATTAATTCGTTAATTGAATGATGCACTCGTTACTTGCAGGCAACGACGGCGCCTCCGATTGCACCTCGTACTATGCGGAGTATGATCCATTTGATTTTCTGTACAGCGGCGACAATGGCACACAGTATTCGGATCCCATGTACGAGGCGGTCAACAGGTGGGACAAGAATGCTACAAATAGTGGCAGTGTCAGTGTCAGTTCCATTGGCTGGCGAACGGATTATCTGAATCAACCCACGCATTCCCATTCATCATCGCCCACACCAACAGCAGCTGGATCGGGAGCAGGGGCAGACGTAGCAGCAGCAGCAATTAGTGGCTCCACTAAGGGCTCTGTGTCGCCACCTCCTCCGCTGCCGCCGCGCAATCAACAGCTTTATGACACGGGCGCCATTGTAGCTTCCACATCAAAGCCACAACAGCAGGCATCGCCATTTACGGACAGCTACACCAACAGCATACCAGCACATGTGGTTCTGGATCGCCGAAAAACCTGCACAAGGCTCTACGAGTTGATCAGCGAACAGCGGACAGATGATGCCGAGCTTCTGGAGTTTTATCACATGGTGCGACAGCTGCGTGGCAGTTATTCCCATGATGATCCAACCACAAATGTGGGTCATGTGATTGCCGCTGAGTTCAATTATCATTATATGATGGATACCAGCATCAAGATTATTGTGCATCCGGCTGTGAATACGCTGCAATCCCATGCCATATCCAGCTCCCTGGCGGGTGAGCAATTCAAGGGCTACGGCACGCCAGTGACCTTCACCTGCGACAGTAAGTGGGCACAACAATTACGTTGTTAATTAATTATATTAATGTTGAATCTTTACCTGCAGTTGACTCCGTTGTGGCGCAGGTGGTGGCTCAAGCGTTGGCCTCGCTCGAAGGTCAGGTCAAGGGCACCGTCACAGACTTTGCTGTCAAGGTGCGTATACTGTTCACAATTTGACTTGCAGTTCTCTGACTAATCTATTGATTCTCTTGGATAGCCCATTGGATTGCTGGAATGGCTGGCGCCCACATCGAAGCTAAGTCAGTTGGAGTGTGTGCACAACAGTTTTCAGCTGGAGAAGGATGTGCATTTGGGTCTGTGTGTGTGCAGTTCGGCCAATATGCAGGCAATTGCACGCACGGCACAGGACGATGATCATGACTCGGATCTGCTGCCGGAGCAGGTGTTGCCCAATGAAGTGGTGGCCATTGTCACCTACGACAACATGATGATACTCATTGAGACGCTGGAAATGGAGATAGACAAACTGGAATCAGCTGCGGATGGCGCTCCAGCGGGTCGGAGCAGTGTTGTCAGTTGCTCGGGTGTCGTCCAGGCTGTGAAAGCGATTTGTGCGCTCCTTGGTTCCATCGACACGTTGGAGATTGCTCGTTGTATTGCCGAGCTAAAGCGCATCTGTGAGGAGGCACAATCAAAGTATGCGCCTCTAGCAGTCGCTAATAATCCGGAAATCGTCAGCGACTATGGCGAATATGCGCAGGTGACGCTGCGACCACGTTCAATGCTGGAGCAGATCAAACTTAAGTGCAATCGACTGCGTGATGCGGTGCAGGAGCTCGTCGAACTCTATGCCAATGTATTCCGTGTTGCCTTCTCGGTAAAGACACCGGACTATTCCACAAGTAAGTGAATTCAATTATAATTTGTTCCTATGCTTTGGTAATCTTCAATGAATCTTTTCCTTCTCTTACAGCGCCCATACCCATCTCTTGCGTCTCCAAGCCTATAGTTGTTAGCATCAACTGCCTGCACAGGCCGCCGCCCAACTGGAAATACGATGATTACTCTCTCTGCGTGCAGCTTGTCTATGGCACACGTCTGCTGTCCAAGCCGCATGTGCTCAGCTGCTCCAATGACACCAGTGGCGGCCTCTTTCCCCGTTTGAACTTCAGCGCGTGGTTGACCTTCGAGCAGCATCCTATATGCACGCTGCCTCGGGAGGCACGTCTCACATTTGTGCTTTATGGCAAGCAGGCGGCCAGTGAGAACGAACAGAACGCTGAGCCGAATGGAGAGAGGCGACAGGTGACCACCGAGTTGGGCTGGTGTTCTATACAACTCTTTGACTATAAACGCACAATGATCTGTGGTCCGTATTTGCTCTCTGTGTGGCCGCCGACCACAGACAAAATGTTGGGACCGGCACCGGCACGTGGCTGTCATCCGCATCCCGATTTTTGTCCAGTGCTAAGCATTGAAGTCCCACCTTATGGTGGTCGAATTGAATTCCCTGAGCATCAGGAGGCGCCCAAGCCAGCACCGCAGTAAGTATCTATCAGCAATTAATACAATTGATGCACTAACTCCATTCAAACTGATTCATATAGCTATGACTTCGCCTCGCTGGATGCCAATCTGCAGGAGGAGCTACTGGATACTGCCGAGTTGGGCTATACGGGTGCCACAGAGCGACGGGAAGTATTCTGGGAGAAACGTCTCTATCTGCAAAACTATCCCAATGCGCTGCCAAAAGTATTACATGCAGCCCACAGTTGGGACTACGCCAATCTAATAGATTTGCACTCGTTGCTGCATTCCTGGGCCCCGTTGTCGCCTCTGCAGGCACTGGAGCTCCTCCTTCCACGCTATCCGGACGCCAAGGTGCGCGAGAAGGCCGTCGAGTGGATCTCCCATATGCCCACTGATCAACTAGTTGACTTTCTGCCTCAACTTGTGCAATCGCTTAAACACGACACTTATGAGGCCTCCTCCTTGGCCCGTTTCCTGCTGTCCAAGTGTCTGGAGTCTCCTCGGTTTGCGCATCACATGTATTGGCTGCTGGTCCACAGCTTGCCCGATGATCCACTCAATTCGATTGGAGCCTCGTTGGTGGATCAAGAGTGTGATGAATCACAGATCACCCAGGCGCGCTACTATCGTCGCAACAAGATGATGCTGCGTGCCTTGATGGCCATCTGTGGCGAGAAACTGCTCAAACGGTTCATGTACCAGCATCGAATGTGTCAGGTGCGTAGTTATGTCGATTTTCAATGCCTTCCTGTATTCATTTCTTCTTTCCAATACGCAGAATCTGGCAAAGATAGCAGAATCAGTTAAGGAAGCCAAGGAATCAATGCGGCAAAAGAGTCTAGTTGCTGGCATGGATCAGGTACATCAGGACCTGCTAGAGAAGCCCACTTGCCTGCCCTTGGGGCCTGAGCTAGAGGTGACGGGTGTCAATGTGCGCAACTGCAGTTACTTCAACTCCAACACGTTGCCTCTCAAGATTACCTTTGTGGGTCCCGATGCCGAGCCGCTTCCAGCGATATTCAAGGTAAGTTCACATAGTAGCATTCAATTGCTATTCTAATCACTATTCAAATTCTTGGTAGTGTGGCGATGATCTGCAGCAGGATATGCTGACGATTCAATTGATACGCATCATGAACAAAATGTGGCTGGCAGAGCGTCTGGACCTCAAAATGGTTACCTTTAATTGCGTGCCCACAGGCTACAAAAGCGGCATGATAGAGCTCGTCTCTGAGGCGGAAACTCTACGGAAAATTCAAGTGGAGTGCGGCCTAACGGGCTCATTCAAGGATCGACCTATTGCTGAATGGTTGGGCAAACAGAATCCAAGTCCATTGGAATATCAAAGTGCTGTTCGCAATTTTACACTTTCCTGCGCTGGTTACAGCGTTGCCACCTATGTTCTGGGTATCTGTGATCGACACAACGATAACATTATGCTGAAGACCTCTGGACATTTGTTTCATATAGATTTCGGTAAATTCCTGGGCGATGCGCAGATGTTTGGCAATTTTAAAAGGTTAGTTGTGATAACATACATAATTTATCAACTGCTTAACAGCTTTAGGCTTAACATAGCGACTGTTGCTTAACATAACATGTATCTCAGCATAAAAGCTGTTACTAAACTCAGCTAACTCTTAACATGGAGACTGTTACTTAATAACAGCCTCATGTATTAGCTCCCAACATTTGTGTAAATCTCTTATTAACGTTTCTTAATTTTTACAGAGATCGCACTCCGTTTGTACTTACGTCGGATATGGCTTATGTGATAAATGGTGGCGATAAACCCTCAACGGACTTTCACTATTTTGTTGACCTATGTTGTCGTGCCTTTAACATTGTGCGTAAGAATGCGGATCTGCTGCTTCATACCCTGGCTCACATGGCCACAGCAGGCATGCCTGGAGTGAATTCCAATGCAGTTACCTATGTGCGTCGCGCTCTCTTGCCCTCGCAGTCGAATCCTGAAGCGGCAGCCACATTCGCCAAGATGATACAATCATCGTTGAAGAGTTGGTTCACTCAGTTCAATTTCTTTTTGCACAATCTGGCGCAGATGCGATTTAACAATGACGAAGGCACTGGCGAATTGTTATCCTTTGTACCGCGTAAATACACGTGAGTTTCAACTTAATGTTTACGCAGTAAAGATCTGAATTGGTTGCTTTATTACATTTGTAGCATGCAGCAGGATGGTCGCTTGAAGATTGTTAAAGTGGTGCGATTCCAAAAGCATTACAGCATGGAGAAGTACTATATGTACATACTGCAAGTAACACGCCACGGTCAACGAGATCCAACGCATCTGTTTCGTTCCTATCGCGAGTTCACCGAGTTCCATCAGAAGTTATGCATACACTTTCCGCTAGTCAAGCTGCATAGGTAAGTCAATCCAATGCTATTAAGTAGAATATTTAAAAACAATGTTTATTGTGCTGATTCTCATTTAAAATTGGTTCAAATATCTACGTCTGTTGAGCAATGAACAACACTAAAACAATTTAAATGTCTAACAGCCCACTAATTCTGTTAACATGCTGAGCTGTTAAAGTGTTAGCCATCTGGCAACCCATTATTCCTAATCAACACCGCCTATTCAAATAGTTAACAGCGTCGTTAACAGTTTCCCTTATTGTTGCTGTTACTTGTTTATTTTGAATATTTCAACTGTTTGATTGAGTTCTTTTAATACCTAAACATGAATCTGCATCCAATTAATTCTAATTCTACTGATATCTTAGAGAATATTTGTCCATAGTTTGCCGTTCCTTCCGCTAATTTATGATTACTCTAGAATGGTCGCATATGCTCTGTTTTATTTTATTTATATTTATGATAACTTTATTTAAACATAGTCAACATTATATGGCAACCTTCTACTTTGTGTATAGCTTTCTATATATATAATTTTAGCATTATGTACATGAACAATACTGTCTTTGCTAAGGAAATGAAGAGCAGCATCTTTCCTAATGTGAATCCTAAGCCTCTGTGTCTTTATCACTGTTCCGATCCAGTTGAACAACTGGACGCAGTGCCTCTGTCATGGTACGATGCTGGCGTATAGCTCGTCCAAATGCTTCATCATCATCACTGTCTTCGTAAGAAACCTGTGTGCCAAAGAGTCTAGGGACATCGTTCTCCACAACAGTTGGTACTGTAATCAAGCGCTGTGTCGGTCTTGGAGGCAACTCTGATTCGGATTCATCAGCAGATTGGAAGTCCGCTTCGGACTCGTTTGAACTGGGCACCTCGGCTGACTGATAGTACTGTAGATTCTCCACGTCGAATCGCACATGACGCTGCCGCTTTGCAGGCTGTGGTTGTGGCTTTGGTACTGGATCAACTGTTTCCTCTTCACTTGAACTGGAATTCGGCAGTTCCTCGCGCTCGTAACATGTCAGAGGCGGAGCATCGCCTCGGGCATTGAGTGTGGTTGGCTTGGAGACACGTGGAGCTGGCTGAGGTGCTTCTCGTACTGGCACCGGCGATGAAACAATCTCCAGTTCCTCGCAAAGTTCCTCGAAATTGCGCACATGAGCAGCGTTTTCTGTGGACGCTTCTCCATTCATCTGCAGCTCCCCAAACAAATCTTCTATGCTCCTGACGTACCCTGCATCGTTTGTCCGATTTTGACCCACGACATCCGCGTATTTTGGCAATTTGCGATCGGCTTTCGATTTCTCCTGCTGCATTAGGGACTCATAGTCGGGTAGAACGGGTGGAGGAGGCAGTCGGGCTTCATATGGAGGCGGTTCTGATTGGGGTACCTCAGTTGTTGGCTCCATAAGCTCTAATTGCTGAAAAAGTACCTCCTGCTGTACCACATTTTCCAACTCCAAATTGGTTTCGCTCTCTTCCTGCAATGGTGACTCCAGTATTGCGGGATGTACCGACCAGTTGGGTTCCGGCAAATCGGTCACATGATCTAGATTCTCAAAGTTTTCCCAATCCTCATCAATGCTCTTACCAAACCCTGGCGGACTACTGGGCGCTTGCCTCGGCTCCAGCAGTTGTAATCCAGAGAAGTCCGGCTGTATATCTAGGATGTCCGCCTCGTTCATTTCGTAGGAGGAACGCTTTAGCTCAAATTCCGCATCCTGTTCATGTGTTGTCAACTCCAGATCATGAAACAATTTCGGGGCTATCACCGGCTCCGTTTGCTCAACTGCATCTGGAGTGCCTGCAATGATCTCCACCACGAACGCAGAGTCTGTGTGTTCCAGTGGAAGTAACTGATCATTACACAATTGAATGGTTTGAATTGTCATTGGTTCCATTTCTGGATTCAGTTGTGATACTGTTTCTATGGCCAATTGGGCCTGAGGCTCCCTCCTTGGCTCCTGTGGTACATGGTGCACCATGGCAGCCACTGAAATGGCTGCTCCTGTCTGCTCGTCATCGGGTGTTAGCAATTCCGCCACGTCATCAACCTGTTCATACTTCACATATCGTCCATTCGGTTTTTGAATTTGCTGGGATTCTCTTGGCTCTCCATTCCCAATCGTCTTGGCACTGATTAGCTCGTACTTCTCAGCAAAGTGATCAAAGTTAGGTATATCCAGTTGCTCTGCAGCAGACTCAGCAGCTGGCAGTGATGGTAGTGATGGTGGTGCTGCTGCAGCTGATGCACCTGGTGGTGTAGGGGGTTGTCGTGTGGGCGGCGTTGCGTAATATTCATAGTTGGCGCTATGCACTTCACGGCGTCTACGTCGCGCTGCCTGAGGCTCTGGTCCACTTCGATAGGGAACTGTGCCAGACAGTTCGGGAATGGTAGGCACCTCGTTGTGCTTCCGAGGTGCTAGTGAAGCTAAAGATAAATCGGGTACGCTTCCTGTGAGGTATTTATTTCCTGTAAATATACATAATAATTCAGGGAAGGTTTAAAATTAACTGAAGATTGTCTACAGAAATTATGTATTTTATAATAGTAATATTTATAAAATACTTTCTGTCAAAGAAGGGGAGGAATAGGAAACTAAAACTGCTTTAAAGAATATTGAGAAACAAGTATTGCATTTCTTTATTTAGTGAAATTAAACATCTCAGGTATTGCTCGAACCTTCCAAATAACTCTTCGTTTATAGATTTACGCACCAAATGTGGCCCACAACTTGCAATTCCATTCACTTTCAAGTAATACCACATTAAAATATCGTATAAACGATCGTTCGCCTTACCTGCCGAGTTTGTGGGTCTGATACTTTCGAATTCCTCCGTATTACGCTGTCGAAATACTCCATGAACAGCGTTGTCGGTGCCGTTAACCTGCAAATTTATTCGGTTAGTTTATTTTCGAAACTTGTTTCTTAATGCGCATTCCTCTAGGTACGTTCTACGTCCTCCCTCAATTTGCTTTATTGTCCAAATTCGCTGTAACGATTAAAACAGCTGTGGGCTCAGCTGTTGAGCCGGCAACAACAATAACAACAACAACAACAACCAAAACTATCGTATGCGTCATAAGTAGAACTGTAAAAGCGTTACACACGAACACATGACCCTAAATACAAACACACTCAAAGCGATGTTTATATAAATTAGAGATGGACTTTCAGTTCTTTCCTGCGCAATAGAAAGTGTAGAAATGATGAGGTAATATTGAGTAATTTGTAAGATATCAAGTAAAATGCCAAGTTTACTACAGATTGCATGTATGTTCGGTACTTTACCAACATTTCACATATTAAAATTGATTAGTTTACTGTCTGACTGTCAATTAGTTGATATCAAAATTATAGAGCGGAGTTCAACCTTAAATTGTGCAGCTAGCAAATTAGCTAGCAAAGTAAGCCTTAAGTCGCAGCAAAGCTATATAAAACAACTCTATTAGTAAATAAACGTAAGTTATTGATGCTGGAGCGGTTAATCGATAACTGTTGATCAGTTAAAGCAACCTTCAAAGCTCTCTATCGATATACAATACACGACTTTCACGCTGTATTCGGCTGTCTGTTGTCAGCACCAGCTGCACACTCACCCACCCACACATACGCACACACACACACACACACACACATACACACCTATGCGAACACACCTGCTGTTTGTCTTATCATAAATGAGTCGTATTGTTGCTGTTGTTATTGTTGAGGGGCTTCAAAAGTATCGCGATACCTTATTAACCTTTATAAATGGCGCATGCAATGCGATTTTTGTCTTTTTGTTATTTTTCTTTTTGTTATTGTTGTAAGTTACGCACCTGTGATTCGTACGCTGCATAACGTGGCGTCTGCTGCGACGGCGATTGTTGTTGTGGCTGGTGTGCTGCCGGGGCGCGATCAAAGGTAAGGCGTCTCCGGAATCCCCAGAATTTGATGCCGAGCAGCGCCAGGACGAGACTCACGAATAACATGACCGTGGCAAGCAGTGGACCAAAGGTCGCAAGTTGACCTGTTGCAGGAAGTAATTGTTTAGTTAGTGTTTTGGCGGGAGACGAAAGGAGGCAGGTGGGAAGTAAATGCACATACCTTGGCCCACATACGTTAGCTGAGCCATGGTTGTTAAAAGCTATTGGCCAGCATTTCGCGGTTGTACACCTGAATTTAATGAAGTTTTTTTCGTCTTATATATTCACATATATATGTATATATGTATTGTTGTGGTTGGTCTTTAGTTGACGTCTCCACGTCGTCGTTAATCGAACGCCAATGCCGCAGCTCTTGGGCTCTCGACTCTTGGCAGCAACTCCCGCGTTCTCAGCGTTTCTCTGCCGTCCGCTTTGCAGCTCGCTCGTTAACTGATTGGAGCGAGCGGTCGACGACGACAGCAACAGCAACGACGACGGCGGCAACCTCAACGCTTATCGGAGCGATATCACGACACTGCTGCTCCCCATGCTCGAATCAACTCTCGATTCTTGTTGGCTCGCTCTTCTTTCACCCACTGTTGCTCTTTGTCTTTGCTCGGCCTTCAGCAAGTTGGCTCTGGCGCAACCACTTTTTTTGTTGTCATTTTTATGCTGATTTATCAGCTATTAGCTGTGTTACCTGTTTCAGTCCCACTTCGTGGTCAACTGATAAGCAATCGTCAATGCTCATATATCATATATATCATTTATCTGTTGTCTGTTTTGGCAATTTTTCTTACAACTCAATTATCATTTCTCTAACGAGCGAGTTTCCAAATCTGAATTGTAAAGGTTCTTGATTTTATTGCCTCATTAAACAGCAATTTCACTTTAATTGTGCCTTAGACGCAGTATATGATGATGATTTTTAAATGATTCTTTAGTTATTCTTTGAAATGTAGCTATAAATAATATAAGAATATTATCTATTATTATTAAACCATTTGAATGTGTTAAATTATGCCTAAAGAAACACATTTTAATATCAACTCTATTCTGCTTTCAGTCTTCCAGCCGGTGTGCATGTGGGTCGTTCCAATATCAAGTCAGTGGCTGAGAAGCGTTTACCTCTGATACAGCGCTTCCTGAAATCCCTCTTCGATGCGGCTGAGGAAATAGCTCATTCGGACCTGGTCTACACATTCTTCCATCCGCTACTGCGCGATCAGCAGGAGGCCAAATTGGAGATGCCCAAGATCAGGGGTAAGAGTAGCATAAGATTACAGCTAGAGCAGAATATTTATATATAATGTCGAACTTTGCAGAGATCAAGCGCCAGCCATCGCGGGATAATCCCAATGAAATTGGCCAGATACGACTATCGCTGCAATATCAACGCGGCGTGCTTACTGTGATGGTGAGTTAATCCATTCCTCAATTAGTAAACAAACCGATGTGAGAACTCTTTCGTGCGGTTTCAGATACACCATGCCAAAGGCCTGCCTATGCTGCAGGGTGGACAGGAGCCGAACACGTATGTTAAGTGCTATCTGAAACCGGATCCAAGCAAAGTCACCAAACGCAAGACCAAAGTTGTACGCAAAACCTGTGTGCCCAGCTTCATGGAGACGGTAAGCGATGTTGCTTAAACAATTGACAATTTGTAAATCATAATTCTGTTTGCAGTTGGAGTACCGCATGCCGCTGGATGTGGTGCAACAGCGTAGGCTACAGGTTACTGTCTGGTCACATGACACCTTGCAGGAGAATGAGCTACTTGGCGGCTTTGAATTGGATCTCTCCAAGCATGATTTGAGACAGGAGCTCTGCGATTGGCATCGTTTGGGTTCCGTGCCGAGGAATTGAATGAATGTTTCAGCCTAAGTTTAATCGACAATCTAGCAAACACAACCCCACACTCATATATACACACACACACACATGCTGTGCCTGTCTTTTTAACGCAATAATACTTACATACTCAAAGTGATTGTACATTCCATATATCATATACTATATAATATACTTACTTATACATAGAACTTAGCTGACATCCGATAGAGCTCTACCTATCACTTGTATATAATATACATAAATTCTCACACACACACACACTCATACCCAATGGTGTTTAGCTATTGCACAAAATACTAAAAAATCAGCTGAAATTGTTGAAAAATGTACATAAATCAACCAAATATAAGTGATACATGCTGATCAAGAGTATATATATAAATATCTTTCCTATATATACAAGCATAACTAATTATTCAGGTCAGTCCTTGGGGATGCCGTAGAGTGCACATTTCTTATATTATTAGTTCTAGTTAAACATTCATTGACCTGGATCTGGTGCGAGTTTATTACAGTATTAAGAAAGTTGATCGGATTTTCGTATATATCTAATTATTGATTACAATTCAGTTAAGATCAAAGAATATCAAAGAAATATTTAACACAACTTTTTCAATCTATACATACAAATCAAAGCGCACACATTCAATTCGCTTAGAAAGTATATACGACTCCCTTTTGTCCCTTAGTCAGAGGGACGCAGATACATGGAGCCAATGCTGACATCGCTTACTGCCAAAGCAATTTGTGTCCGGCAATTTGATCGAACGATTCTAAAATAAATACGTTCCAAAGAATATTAAATACCATATTATGTATGATTATCTGATCTATAGTGTATTCACTGGGTCGCGCCTAATGCTGTAAAGAATTAAATAAAACTAAAGAGTTTTTATTTTTATATACAATCTGACTTTTTGTCGTAAACTGAGCAAAATTTTAGAAATAAATACTAAACAAAATGTTAATAAATAATTAAAAACACAAAACAATCATTTTATAGTATATTTTTCTAAACAGACGGATGATAAAGATCTTTTAAATAAATGTAATACGCTAATTAAAAACTCATTTATATGCAATAATATTATATGTTAAATTTAAAGTTTAGTTAACTTTATCGCAGCTTAAACAAATGTGTAATAAACAAAAATATTATTCAAACAAATTGTATTTGTGCTAACGAAAATAAATGTAATTTAGCAAGTGTCTTACAATGCATTGTGTTCTTATTTTTTGGGTGCATTATGGATATTTTAATGTCTATTCAACGAGGGAATGCTTGGGAAGATTGAGTTCAGTTCATATATGAATGGATACCCAAGTATCTGTTTAATACATCAGGCGAAATATATTAATAGTCAGATAGTTGTTATCCATCTAAATCTGTTCCTAAACAGCTTGGAGATTCAAATGAGCTGAGGCTAATAATCACAAGCGAATGCGAAGAATTATCACCTTAATTTGAATACAATTTATACAATTGAGATACTATAATTAATATCTTTAAAGGATTCCTTAAAAGTCTTTGATATTTGTATGCTTTCTACTGTATTTATTTTATTTATTTTCAGTCTATCAAACAGAGGAAAGCTGCGTAGGCTTTTGCCATTGAAAATAATAAAGACAACGTATAAAAAACTGTAAAATAAGTATAATATACGTATTGTTATATTCAAATTGCTTTCGAAAATTGCAAGTTAAATACCCATTAAGATGGCCCATGCTAATTTGGAGAAGGGGGAACTGATTAGTCAAGTGAAGCAGCAGATCGCATTGGCCAATGCCCAGGAGATGTTATCCAAGATGACTGAGAAGTGCTTCAAGAAGTGCATCAGTAAGCCGGGCAAGGCTTTAGATGGTTCCGAACAACGTTGCATAACCCAGTGCATGGATCGCTTCCTTGACACCTGGAATCTCGTCTCGCGCACCTATGGCAATCGCCTGCAGCGTGAGCAGGTCAAGGTGATGCACAACGATGCGATAAACTGATCTGCGGGCAGTCCATATACATATAAATTCAATTCAAATAAAGAAGATTTTATTTATTTATTGTTTTGTTGGTCTGCCCACTTGTCATCTGGTAACGGACGAGCCCACTTGCCTCCAAGTCAATCGTCTTATCGGGGCGGCAATAGATAAGCACTGATTATTGCAACGGGGCAATGGAACTGCCCTTCTCCCGGGGCTGTGTAATGGATCTGTCAGGAGTTGGCTTTCAGCTTGATATGTGCAAAATTCCGCGATCGTTATCGTGTTTGGAATGGTCTCGTTAGCTAACGGATGACCCAAACGTACTTTACAGCGTTGTGTAGTTTCGAGACCACTCTAATCCATTGCATCATCCATTGTCATATGCAAATTTTGTGCATTCCACAGTCTTTTCCATATTCGCATGGCAATATTTTGAAAATTACAGGAAACAATCGCATTATTAGAGTACTAACTATAACTATAACTTAAATTATATAAGTGAGTTTAGGATTAGAAGATTTAAAGTTTGATAAATTATGCAAATAATTTAAATTTGTTTGCTTACATCATTTCCCTCTGCTAATTACAAGTTCATAAGCGATTTAAATGTGCTAATAGCTCTGGATTAACACAATATTTAGATCACTTGGGAAAGAATAAATAAATAAATGAAATAGAATATATATTTAACTGAAGACTATATACATATGAAGACTTCCCAACTGTCATTCAATATCTATATAATATATGATATTCTAGTTGATACATGCATTCATCTTTTGGCCATCAATTACAATAATATTTGATCTAATATATCATCATTCAGCTAACATTTATCATTGTAAGAAACACATTCGATATAATTGTAATTAACCCTACAAATTTGTGCAAATAAAACTCATTTATGCATTCCTTTCCAAGTTTCAAATATTATTAGATTAGTCGAGTAGATACGTGTCGTAAATTTCGTAGATAGCTACAGGAAGACATGGTAATAGGCGATCATAAGTATTAAATATGATTTTTTGATAATGACTCACACAATTGCTATCAGACATGGAAAATGCTATCAGGTCTACCAGCTACACAGTATTTAGTGTTTCTTTCCTTTGAGTAGGTGCAGCTGACCTCTTGATTTGCCAAAAATTTGCAGTAAAAATCATTAAAAAAAAAAATAACAAAGTAAAAAAGAAAAAAGAAAAATCAAAAATATTAAAAAAGCGCAAAAGATAAAATGCGAATTGGTGGCCGAACTTATTGGCTCGAATACCAGAGGCAACAAAATCCAACATTGAATTCGTTTTCCTCAGCTAGGTACATTCGAAGCCACACAAGTTACGATAAGAAGCCGAACCAAAAGGCCTATAGATACTACAGTTCTGTGCTTTTTAACCACGAAAGCTCTCTTCTCTACCAATTCTAAAAATAGCAACACAATAGAAACAACAACAACAAGTGCGATGACGTTGGCATTAATCATTGCAAGAATACTTACGATAAGTAGAGCCCTCGGTACTCTTATCTCATCCAGTAATCGGACCTCGGCACTAGCCCACCAACCGAAGGGCGGGGAAGGGAGTGGGAGGAGTCTTGATTATAGTAACGACTAGGCAATTACACTATGAAAGTAAACAGAAACTCAAGCCAAAGTGATTAGCGATAAGCAGCACTTAACAATGGCTGTTAACCGTGTGATCTAATAAATAAATTGATGATAATGTGAGGCAAAGAGATAACAAAACGCAGTCATTTATCATCCAAAGGTTTCATTTTGTAATCTGACAATCTTTAGATTTGATAAGCTACATTCGTATCTCTAAGCATATATTGAGATTTACTCTAAAGTGATCTTAGTTTTAAGATTGCACAAATTCAAAGACGAAATGTTTAGTTAATAATACTTACTGTAGTATTAACTATTTTGATGAAGAGATCTAAAAAGAGACGATCTGTTAGATATTCTATAATTGAGAGAACTGTAGATTTAGTCTATCTACATAAGTTTTACTTGCTGCCTTACTAAATGCAGTTTAACGTCGGACAGAATGAGTAAGAGAGGGAAAGAGCGAGAGAGAGAGAGAGTGTGAAAGAATTTATCGAAAGAGCAAGCGGGACAGCTGATAACATGCAGACAAGATCAACACCTGCAACTGAACATGTGTCTTACAGGAATTCCTTGCCGTATTCTGGAGAAGTGCAAATACATTAGACAACAGTGTTATAATTTGTTTAAAGTAATTATTTTGTTGGCAGCTCGTTGTAAACAAGTTCTTAACGATTGGCAATGGGAATATGGAAAGGCTTTCAGCTGATTGTTTCATTGAGTATAAAAGGAAATGTCGAGGCGTTGCCCGTTGCATTTTACCGGAAGAACTTTTAAAATGCAATTGGGTGAGTTAAATAGGTAGAGTGTAAATGGATGCAAAACATTATTAACTTAACGTCTCTCAAGTCTTAGTCAACTTCCTGTGGATTGGTCTGTTGACTGTTCCGCAGGCATTTGCCTTGGATGTATGCACTGGACAGAAGTTTGGATATAAAGCAGCCGATCCAGTCGATCCTCATGCATACTATCTATGCCTGGGCACGCTAGGCAAGATCAAGAACAACTGCGCCGAAGGATTTCGATTCAATCCACCAGCTCAAAACTGCGCGCAGGATAATCAACTCAATGCCATGGCTCAGCGAGATGCCAGCGGCGTAACAAATGAGTTCAACATCCACCAGAATATAACAATGGATAGGCCAATTATTTTCAATATATTTGGACTTTCTTGGGACAAGCCACCAATTCCATGGCCAACCAAGCCACCAAGACCAACACCACCACCAATTACCTCGACGACTGTCCAACTACCGACTGCATTACCAACCTCCACATCAACTCCATCGTCAGTAACTAGCCCAACGAAAACATCAACCACCTCAGCAGCTACTAAACCAACTCAGAGTTCTACTAGCTCCAGCGCAAGACCTCCAACATCTACAGCTGCAATTACTGAATTATCAAGCAGTTCTCAAACTTCCCGTTCCACTAAAGCAACAGAGAGCTCAACTGAGAGCTTGAGCTCAAGCTCTGAAGCGTCCTATTCAACTTCAGCAGCAACGGAACCAACAGAGAGCTCAACAGAAAGTTCTAGCTTAAGCTCTGAGGCTTCATCTTCAACTTCAGGAGCAACGGAACCAACAGAAAGCTCCAGCTCAAGCTCTGAGGCTTCATCTTCAACTTCACCAGCAACGGAACCTATAGAGAGCTCAACAGAAATCTCTAGCTCAAGCTCAGAGGCTTCATCTTCAACTTCAGGAGAAACGGAATCAACAGAGAGCTCAACAGAAAGCTTGAGTTCAAGCTCTGAGGCTTCATCTTCAACTTCAGCTGCAACGGAATCAACAGAGAGCTCAACAGAGAGCTCTAGCTCAAGCTCTGAGGCTTCATCTTCAACTTCAGGAGCAACGGAATCAACAGAGAGCTCAACAGAAAGCTTGAGTTCAAGCTCAGAGGCTTCATCTTCAACTTCAGGAGCAACGGAACCAACAGAAAGCTCCAGCTCAAGCTCTGAGGCTTCATCTTCAACTTCAGGAGCAACGGAATCGACAGAAAGCTCAACAGAAAGCTCTAGTTCAAGCTCTGAGGCTTCATCTTCAACTTCAAGAGCAACGGAATCAACAGAAAGCTCAACAGAAAGCTCTAGCTCAAGCTCTGAAGCTTCATCTTCAACTTCAGCAGCAACGGAACCTATAGAGAGCTCAACAGAAAGCTTGAGCTCAAGCTCTGAAGCTTCATCTTCAACTTCAGCAGCAACGGAATCAACAGAAAGCTCAACAGAAAGCTCTAGCTCAAGCTCTGAAGCTTCATCTTCAACTTCAGCAGCAACGGAACCTATAGAGAGCTCAACAGAAAGCTCCAGCTCAAGCTCTGAGGCTTCATCTTCAACTTCAGGAGCAACGGAACCAACAGAAAGCTCCAGCTCAAGCTCTGAGGCTTCATCTTCAACTTCACCAGCAACGGAACCTATAGAGAGCTCAACAGAAAGCTTGAGCTCAAGCTCTGAAGCTTCATCTTCAACTTCAGCAGCAACGGAATCAACAGAGAGCTCAACAGAAAGCTCCAGCTCAAGCTCTGAGGCTTCATCTTCAACTTCAGGAGCAACGGAACCAACAGAAAGCTCCAGCTCAAGCTCTGAGGCTTCATCTTCAACTTCACCAGCAACGGAACCTATAGAGAGCTCAACAGAAAGCTTGAGTTCAAGCTCTGAAGCTTCATCTTCAACTTCAGCAGCAACGGAATCAACAGAGAGCTCAACAGAAAGCTCCAGCTCAAGCTCTGAGGCTTCATCTTCAACTTCAGGAGCAACGGAACCAACAGAAAGCTCCAGCTC
Source organism: Drosophila macrospina (assembly GCA_035042075.1). NCBI lineage: Eukaryota > Metazoa > Arthropoda > Insecta > Diptera > Drosophilidae > Drosophila > Drosophila macrospina. The sequence continues at coordinate 5,802,469 of JAWNLW010000591.1, forward strand.
AAGCTCTGAGGCTTCATCTTCAACTTCAGCAGCAACGGAACCAACAGAGAGCTCAACAGAAAGTTCTAGCTTAAGCTCTGAGGCTTCATCTTCAACTTCAGGAGCAACGGAACCAACAGAAAGCTCCAGCTCAAGCTCAGAGGCTTCATCATCAACTTCAGGAGCAACGGAATCAACAGAGAGCTCAACAGAAAGCTTGAGTTCAAGCTCAGAGGCTTCATCTGCAACTTCAGCTGCAACGGAATCAACAGAGAGCACAACAGAAAGCTCCAGCTCAAGCTCTGAGGCTTCATCTTCAACTTCAGCAGCAACGGAACCAACAGAGAGCTCAACAGAAAGTTCTAGCTTAAGCTCTGAGGCTTCATCTTCAACTTCAGGAGCAACGGAACCAACAGAAAGCTCCAGCTCAAGCTCAGAGGCTTCATCATCAACTTCAGGAGCAACGGAATCAACAGAGAGCTCAACAGAAAGCTTGAGTTCAAGCTCAGAGGCTTCATCTGCAACTTCAGCTGCAACGGAATCAACAGAGAGCTCAACAGAAAGCTCTAGCTCAAGCTCTGAGGCTTCATCTTCAACTTCAGCAGCAACGGAACCAACAGAGAGCTCAACAGAAAGTTCTAGCTTAAGCTCTGAGGCTTCATCTTCAACTTCAGGAGCAACGGAACCAACAGAAAGCTCCAGCTCAAGCTCAGAGGCTTCATCATCAACTTCAGGAGCAACGGAATCAACAGAGAGCTCAACAGAAAGCTCTGAGGATTTATCGTCAACTTCAGCAGCAACGGAACCTATAGAGAGCTCAACAGAAAGCTCTAGCTCAAGCTCTGAGGCTTCATCTTCAACTTCAGGAGCAACGGAACCAACAGAAAGCTCAACAGAAAGCTCTGAGGATTTATCGTCAACTTCAGCAGCAACGGAACCTATAGAGAGCTCAACAGAAAGCTCTAACTTAAGCTCCGAGGCTTCATCTTCAACTTCAGGAGCAACGGAACCAACAGAAAGCTCCAGCTCAAGCTCTGAGGCTTCATCTTCAACTTCAGCTGCAACGGAATCAACAGAAAGCTCAACTGATAGCTCTGAGGATTTATCGTCAACTTCAGCAGCAACGGAACCTATAGAGAGCTCAACAGAAAGCTCCAGCTCAAGCTCTGAGGCTTTAGTCATCACAGAAACATCATCCAGCTCTACTGAAAGCTTCAGCTCTAGCTCTTCAACTGACAATCCTGAGTCATATAGTACTACAGAAAGCTCAGATTCTTCATCTTCTTCGGCTATAACAGAACCATTGCAAAGTTCTACAGAGGACTTAAGCTCGAGTTCAAGTCAATCGACGGAGAGCTCTATTTCGAGCTCTGAAGAACCCTTGACTACTTCCGCAGTTACAGAAATTGATAGCACAAGCTCTGAACATTCGTCTTCTACCTCTGAAATGCCGTGGGAAAACTTAACTACATCTTCAGATTCTTTGAACTCCTTGAAACAATTACTTCAGCAAATAGGATCCTATGCTGAAAAGCATATAATGACAAAACCAATCAGCGAAAATATTCTAATTCCTCTGAAATTATCGGCATCCACATCAGTTGTAGAAGCAAGTGAGTACTGCAGTATTTTGCCAAATGGAGCCTACTTAAGGGATGCAGCGTCGTGCAACAAGTTTTATGTTTGCGCAAATGACAAAGCAATATCCAGAATGTGTCCCAAGAATCTCTACTTTGATATCAAAAAGAAGGTGTGCAATTTTGCTGAACTTGTTGATTGTTCCGCGGAACAGGAAGAAAGTTTTTCACTAAAATCATTATTGGATCGTTTCCCTGAACAGCCAACTACTGAACCATCATTAGAAGTTTCAGCATCAATTTCCCTAGATACTGCCAGTTCTCAAAGTCCATTGTCCAGCTCTCCAATTAAGAAAACATCACTGAACACTTCAATGCAAGAGATTATTTCTAACAGCCCAAGTTTAACAACAACCGGAGATCGTAAACACCTTCCCAGCAGCCTAAACCAAAGGCCTAGCTTAGAGCATCCTTTGAAAGATCCAGCAGAAGTAGAAGAAATTTCAGAATGCAGCTCTCTGCCAAATGGCGCCTATTTACGTGACTCCAAGTCCTGCAACAAGTTTTATATTTGCGCAAACGGCAAAGCAATATCCAGAAAGTGTCCCAAGAATCTCTACTTTGATATCAAAAAGAAGGTTTGCAATTTTGCTGAACTTGTAGATTGCATCGAGGGTCAGAAGATTGAGAATTTAATCATTTCTGGGGTAACTGAACCATCATTGGAGGGCGCTACTACAGAGGATATAGAAGAAGATTATTGGATCGATTCTTACGACAATCTTACTACTCTAGCTCCAACCATAACAACAACAGGATCTCCAAGGACAACAACAACAGGATCTCCAAGAATAACAACAACAGGATCTCCAAGAATAACAACAACAGGATTTCCAAGCACAACAACAACAGGATCTCATCCAAGGACAACAACAACAGGATCTCCAAGGACAACAACAACAGCATCTCCAAGCATAACAACAACAGGATATAGAAATAATCTCTCTAGTAGCTTAAAACAAAGGCCTGGCCTACAGCATCCTTTGAAAAATCCTGCAGAAGTGGAAGAAATTTCAGAATGCAGCTCTCTGCCAAATGGCGCCTATTTACGTGACTCCAAGTCCTGCAACAAGTATTATATTTGCGCAAACGGCAAAGCAATATCCAGAAAGTGTCCCAAGAATCTCTACTTTGATATCAAAAAGAAGGTTTGCAATTTTGCTGAACTTGTAGATTGTTTCCAGGATACGAAAAGTTTTCCTGAAGATGGAAGTTCCAGCGACGTGAAGTTGCTTACTGGGGTTACTGAACGATCATTGGAGGTCTCCATTACAGAGGATATAGAAGAAGACACTTGGATCGACACGGAAGATTCTACTGCTACTCTTACTGCTCCAGCTGCAAGCATAACAACAACAGGATCTCCAAGGACAACAACAACAGGATCTCCAAGGATAACAACAACAGGATCTCCAAGGACAACAACAACAGGATATCCAAGGACAACGAACAAACAGGATCTCCAAGGATAACAACAACAGGATCTCCAAGGACAACAACAACAGCATCTCCAAGCATAACAACAACAGGATCTCCAAACATAACAACAACAGGATCTCCAAGGACAACAACAACAGGATCTCCAAGGACAACAACAACAGCATCTCCAAGCATAACAACAACAGGATCTCCAAACATAACAACAACAGGATTTCCAAGACCACCAACAACAGGATCTCCAAGGATAACAACAACAGGATCTCCAAGGACAACAACAACAGGATCTCCAAGGACAACAACAACAGCATCTCCAAGCATAACAACAACAGGATATAGAAATAATCTCTCTAGTAGCTTAAAACAAAGGCCTAGCCTACAGCATCCCTCGAAAGATCCTGCAGAAGTGGAAGAAATTTCAGAATGCAGCTCTCTGCCAAATGGCGCCTATTTACGTGACTCCAAGTCCTGCAACAAGTATTATATTTGCGCAAACGGCAAAGCAATATCCAGAAAGTGTCCCAAGAATCTCTACTTTGATATCAAAAAGAAGGTTTGCAATTTTGCTGAACTTGTAGATTGTTTCCAGGATACGAAAAGTTTACGAAAAGTTTTCCTGAAGATGGAAGTTCCAGCGACGTGAAGTTGCTTACTGGGGTTACTGAACGATCATTGGAGGTATCAACTACAGAGGATATAGAAGAAGACACTTGGATCGACACGGAAGATTCTACTGCTATTCTTACTGCTCCAGCTGCAAGCATAACAACAACAGGATTTCCAAGCACAACAACAACAGGATCTCCAAGGACAACAACAACAGGATCTCCAAGCACAACAACAACAGGATCTCCAAGCACAACAACAACAGCATCTCCAAGCACAACAACAACAGGATCTCCAAGGACAACAACAACAGCATCTCCAAGCATAACAACAACAGGATCTCCAAGGCACAGATCTCCAGGACAACAGGATCTCCAAGGACAACAACAACAGCATCTCCAAGCATAACAACAACAGGATATAGAAATAATCTCTCTAGTAGCTTAAAACAAAGGCCTGGCCTAGAGCTTCCCTCGAAAGATGCTGCAGAAGTGGAAGAAATGTCAGAATGCAGCTCTCTGCCAAATGGCGCCTACCTTAGAGATCTCAGATCCTGCAGCAAGTTCTACATATGCGCAAATGGACGCGCTATTTCCCGCAGCTGTCCGACAAATCTATATTTTGATATGGAGAAGAAGGTTTGTAATTTCCCCAGGTTGGTAAAATGTGTGATCGATGAGGAGGAAAATGACAACTCGGATAAGCTTCCAGCTTTACATAAAGATGAAAAGTCAAGCATGGAAAAGTCCTCGGCTTCTGCTCCAATGGTAAATGATAAATTCCTCAAACCTCATTTGAACTCAAAGGTTATATCAAAATCGCAAAATATCAACAAAATTGCATCAGAAATGACTGCTAATAAGGATATAAATAAGGATATAGCGATACATGGAAGCCTCAAAGACAAAGATGAACCTTCGATTATTGCTTCGGATGGTGAGGAAACTTCAGATTGTACGGGCTTACCAAATGGTTCGTTCCTAAGGAATTCAGAGTCTTGTAGCAAGTTCTATGTGTGTGCAAATGGCCGTGCTATACCTCGAAGCTGTCCCGGAACTCTTTATTTCGACATCAAGAAGAAGGTTTGCAATTTCCCCACTTTGGTGGACTGCTCCAATGAAAAAACATTTAACAAAGAAAGCTCTGCTTCTAAGAAACAAACTCCCTATCCAAACGATAACAGCAATGAAAATGGTGTTAAGAAGGAACAGCCTTCCCAGTTTATTCCAGATTGCAGTGCCGCAGCTAATGGAGATTTTCTTAGGGATCCCAGGTCCTGTAGTAAATTCTATGTATGTGCCAATGGTAGAGCTATACCCCGACAATGTCCCAAAGGTCTTTACATAGACACTGACATAAAATACTGCAATTTCCCCACTCGCGTGAAATGTTCCATTGATTCTAATGACAGCACCGGAAACTTGCCAGATGAAGCGACTCCCGCTCCAGGTAATCCCGACTGTAGCAATAAAGCGGATGGTTCTACCATACGCGACTCAAAGATGTGCAATAAGTATTACGTATGCCGGGCGGGAGCTCCAGTTACCCATTTCTGTACACCTGGAACATGGTTTGACCTGAAGCGGGAAACTTGCGAGCAAAAGCGAATGGTAGAGTGTAATAACTGAGAGAGGCGAAAGTAAGAGTATAACAATGATATAACTGTATAATATTTAAATGGTGAAGGGGTATTCTAAAAATATATATAAGGCAAGTGGCGTATGTAAACAATATTTTAAGATATGGTTATGGTGTTTATTATAAAATAATTTAGCTATTCAATGTTATCCAGTGTATTCCGACAGAGTAATATCCTACTTGATAGTCTCTTACAGGGAATAAATTATCTGATTACTATATCAATTCTTTCTATTAAATAACAGGGTACATTGTGACTTTCGTAATTTCAATATTAATTCAGTTAGTCTAACGGTAGGGGGCGTTTTAGTCATTGACGTGTGGCGACAAATTACAGGACATGCCGCTAACAACTGGGGGACAGCGTGAAATCGATTTTGTTCCCTGGGCGATTCACATAATGAGAGTCAGAGCCGTTTCAAGTTACACATGGCATGGTGATAAGGAAACGTCGACGCGTCGACACTTTATCAAAAGACACCCCGGAAGAGCAGCCCTCGTCAAAGTCAGTGGCTGCGGCGTAAAGTACAAGGACATTATAAAGTACTCGGATGTTTCTTCATACGTTTTGGAAGCTTAAATGTTTTATTCTCATTTTATTTATAGAAATGGAAGCTCATCAAAAAATTCGTATTGAGAGTAAAGTAGGCAAGTTGAATAAAGTGTGCAAATAAATTTAACTTTATATATAACTATTCTTTAGTAATGTTTTGTTTTGATTACATTCTTATAAACTTCTTTGACTTATACTTTTTAATTGCGACTATAAGAAATCCCCTTTTTTCTTACAACTACTTTCAGATAATAAAACATTTATTTATCATATTTTGTAGCACCCTGTAAGTTATTTAAATTATTATAATTTTAATTTTCGATTAATCGATTTATCGGTAGCTTGAGTCCTTGCTGTTGATATTATCGATGCAATCCCTATCGATGTTTTTGCAGACCTTGCGGCAACAACGCCGGCTTTTCTCAAAATGCAGCCAAAGGTCGTTACTGGCTTCGCAAAAAGTAACGGAAGTTGATCAAAGATTTATATTAATAAAACGAAATGAAAAACACGCAGAGGATAAATAATTATGCAATTAAAATGAATTAACGCGATGCTTCGTAGTCGACTGGCAGTAATTTATATATACTAGGTAAAAAAACAATGCAAATTAACGAGTTGCGAATGCCACCTAACACACAACAACAGGAGAGCTTCTGTAGAGCTGTCCCGCTCGTACAACAGCAACTCATACAACATTCAATCGATAAACTTAACAGTGGGCTGCCAACTTGGCGTGTACAATGTGAGCTGCTCACTTAACGAGTAAAAGTCGCAGTCACAGTGCAAGCGTTGAAACGTTCACATCGAAACGGTTATCAAGTATTTCAAAACTTTGTGTTTGTGTGAGTTTAGTGAGATGTAAAAATGTAAAATGCTATGTATATAAATATAAATGCGTGCTGAGCACAATGCTAAACCTCAACATTGACAAAGTTAATGTAGAAACCACAAACAATTCATCGTGAGTGAAGTGAGAAGCTAAATTATAGACTTGTGTGAGTATTAGCTCGTCTGCAGATTGAGACGGGCGTCAACTATAGGCGAAAAGATATACTAAAGTCCTATGAATTTAATAATTAAAGCGATAGCGCATAAAATGAAGAAAAACATTTGCGAGCGACAATCGTCCGGAAACAACAATATCACGAATAATAAAAATAAAACAGAAGAGGCGCATAAAAAATAGCTATCAGGCGAAAGCAATGCAAAAAAGTAGCGAGTAAAAGCGTTAAGCGTCCCGCCCCACACACCACGCACAACACGGTAGCAGCAGCAGCAGCAAGTGCTTTGTCGGTTTTGGTGGTTGTTGTTGTTGTTGTTGTTGCTTTTGTTGTAGCCTTCGGTGTTGTGTGCGCCTGTGCCAGGGGGTTGCTTGCTTTCAGTGCGGCGGCATCACACGCTTCACATGTATGCGTGTATGTGTGTGTGTGTGTGTGTGTGTGTGTGTGTAACGGTTAATCTCATTCATCAGAGAGCTAAGTTTTACACATTTTTACGCCTGCGAGTATAGTACGCTGCCAACGAGCAGTGCCGATGACTCGCCTGTCGTCGCTTACCAGCCACCCCCCATCTACACGACATTTCCCGCTCTCCCACCCGCCGTAGTCGTTCTCTCTCTAAATCTATGAGTGCTGAGAGGAATGCTCAAAGGCGCTGTTAACATAGCCATCTCGCTTGCACACCCTATGCTTAGGCGTAGTTAGTGGTCGATTTTAAAAGTCCTTCACATCGCTTGTGTATGTGTGTGTGCGTATATGTGTTTGTTATGTATGTACACTGTGAAAGTAGTGCCAAGCGTTGCACATAAGGCATAAATATACATGCTTATATATGTACAAACATACTTATGTGTATATAGAGAGGTATGTGAAATTTTCGTAGCCAGGGTCAGGATGTGTGTAACGAAATATCATTCTGTTGCGATTTTATGTATATTTCCATTGTGTGTAGGCACGCACACACACACAAAGAGACAGAAAAATGTGTGTGTGTGTATGGCAGGTGCAAGGAAAGCACAGTTGATCCATGTAAAGTTATAATAGTTCTGCCTCATCTTGCCCAATGCGTAACTTAAGGTTGGCAATCGCATTAATCATTTGAATGACCTCGACCCTTTCAACGGATCTCTTCCCTAAAATTGCCCCGTAAATATGCCTGCCAGGGATACTTAATACTTCTGTCGTCTGTCAGCGCTGGCATAAATGAGAAAACTGCCAACTAAACTGCCAAGCTAAACATAAAAATAAATAAATAAATGTGATTGCGATTGCGTTTGCGTTTGCGGTCTGTTGTTGCGGATTTGTCGACAACCGACAGCCGACAAACGACAAACGACAGTCTGCCAATCGCCCATCCTGGCACTCAATCCCCCTTTCTCTCGAAGTCCCTTTGGTTATGCCCTGTTCTCGCTATTAATCTGTCCGTATACAAATCAAATACTTGAATGCTTGTACATATTTTGGATTTGCTCTTTGGTTATTCTCTCATCATCGTCATCATCATTCTGCTGTTCGTATCTTATTCTTGCTATATTGGAATTGACCCAGTTCTCACTTTGTCCACCCATTTTGTCAACATCGTCTCCTATCTCACAATCCTATCTGAAACCCATGATTTGACACTTTTTTGGCGTTCAAGGAAATGAGCTACATAAGTGGCATACACAGGCATAAGATATTTTGGGGTTGGCAACTCAAATATTGACAGCGAATCAGCGAATGAATTGAATATGTATCTATGAATCGGATTCGCATCTAATTGCTTGATATACACTTTTGTTTCTCTTTTTACTCATTCTAATTTCGTGTTATATTTGTTGTACAGTTACATAGAATAAACAAATCAGCTTAATATTTAGTTGTGGCCTGTGAATGTGAATGTGGGGGGACTGGAAGTCTATTGACCAGTTAGCACCTGCCAAGCGCGCACCTTGTTGTCGGAGTAGCCGGCGAATAGAGTTTGGCCATCTATAGACCAGGCCAGCGACAGACACTGGGGTAGATCTCCCTTGGCAGTGGCTGGCACATCCTCCAGCCAGAGATCAAAGACAGCCTTCTTTGAGGCGAGATCCCAGACAACAATTGATGAGCCGCAGGCGACACAGAGCCAATAGCGACTGGGCGAGAAGGACATGGCATTGACCACATCATGATGATCCAGAGGATAAAGATTGCGTCCATCGCTAAGGTCCCAGAACAGAACCTTTGCATCCTTGCCACCCGAGGTACACAGTGAACCGTCCGGTGAGACGGTCACCGTTGTAAGATACCCAGTGTGACCATGATGATTGTTACGCAACTTACAATGGGTCAGATCCCAGACCTTGACAGTGCGGTCCCAGCCACATGAGACAATCAAGGGATTGTTATGCTTCGGAGAGAAGCGCACACAGGATACCCAATCACTGTGACAGTCATCGGTTATGGTGTACTTGCAGTCCGCCAGAGTATTCCACAGCTTGATGGTGCGATCACGTGAACCCGACACAATCTGACGATTATCTGGAGAGAATGCCACGGAGAGCACATCCTTGGAGTGTCCCTCGAAGCGATGCGTCGTCGCACTAGCTGTAAGATCCCATAGACGAATGGTGCGATCCCATGAACCGGACAGTGCAAAATTGCCATCTGATGAGAGCACCACATCGCTGACGAAATGGGAATGCCCGTAGTTCCTCTTCAGCGTGTATCCATAATTATTTAAACTCTCACGCGTGAGACGCCAAACGATAATGGTCTTGTCACGCGACGACGAGACTAAGAGATCCGGATCATACGGATGCGGAGCCAGCTGAGTAACCCAACCACTGTGACCGGACAGCACGCCAGCTAATTGAATGACCTCCGGCATGGTGTCTTTATTTTATTTGTTTTGGGTATTTAATTTATTAAATTTCCTTGGCTTCGCACAACAATAAACTTCAATTTCACAGCTTCCCACATAGAGGCAAGGACTGCCTTGTTTGGAGGTAATTAGTGTTTATTTTGAGCTAGGTTAACAAGGGTGAAGCAAGCTTATAAAATGTAAAATATTTGGCAAAGTTGTGCACTGGAAACAACGATGAAATAGGTTAGAAGGAAGTATAGAATATTAACAAACGGAGAATACTTAATGTAATAATAATAAGAATATTCTAATAATAATTGAGTGCTGAGAACAGAAGCGGCATATTTTGTATTTGCATAAAACAACAACATTTCAACAGCAAGCTCTTATCAAATATAAAAGAGCGAAGTAGAGAATGCTCAGCTGAGAGTTGCCACTGTTCTTTTATATTCTGTTGCCTTGCATGGACCTTCGCTATTAGTGTGAGCGAGCTAGCACTTTGGTATTTCAGTTCTTGTGTATGTGTGATCAGAACGGCGAGCTCTCTGCAGTCAGCGTCCATGCTTATGCGGCCGTTTGTGTGAGCAGCTGAGCAGCTGAGCATCTGAGCACCAATAAGCGAAGTCGCTGCAGTGCTTGCTCACATCAATGGTAATGCTTGTGTGAATGTATTTGTGATCAGTGCCGTGTGCATGCATGCATGTGTGAGCTGCTCTAGCTGCAATTGCTTACGGTGTGCGTGTGTGTGTATTAGTATGGATTGCGCACCTAACTTAGCATCCACATTGAGCGCTGAATTTGAATCAGCATCCACAGCGCAATACAAATAAATACAGCAGCAAATGGAAATAAAGGAAAGACTGCATGTAAATGTATATACAATATCAAAACTTCCTATGCAATTGTGTTCTCCGTGTAGAATCAACGAATAACATCAGAAGAATAAGATAAGCCTATAAAAATTACAATAATTGGATGCCTTAAAATATACTTATCATAATATATTATGAGAGAGAGATAGAGAGTAGCACAGAAAATCGACAAACATCAATTGTTACTGAACCAGGAGGTCATCTATCAATATTTAAGAGCTTGGCAATTGTTCTACATTATTTTGCAGAGTTGTATGTGCGTGTTTAGCGTAGGCGTTTGCATGTTGACTCCCCGTCACGCCCCCTGCGCTTGTGTCTACTATTTAAGGTAGCGATGACGTCAAATGAGAAATGATATAAAGTAACGCAAAGAGCTCTGCCAGACGTTGCCACCTGAACAAAGGACAAGAAGGATAAAGAGGAAACCGGTTAAAATTGCTTTAAAATGCACATGCAAGTGAGTGTATGACTGAGTGTGCGGGTGGGTGCGAGGGTGTGTGTGTGTGTGTGTGTGTGTGTGTGTGTGTGTGTGTTGAGCGTGTTCTGGCCAAAACAATGCGGCTTTTCGACGACTCGCCTGAAAAATTACTCATACGGCAATGAAATACGAACGCACAACAGGCAACTGCTACATGTGCATGTGTATGTGTGTGTGTATGTGAATGTGTGTGTCTGTGTATGTGGGTATCTATGAATGTGTTAGTATCTGTGTGTTTGTAGGTGGCGCCAACAGTTTTCCCCGTTTTTGTTGCTGTTGCTGTTGCTGTGGCTGTTGCTGTTGCTGCTGGCAGTCAACGTTCAGCAGACAAATGGACACGGCCAAGAAGAGGGACGGCCAGACTGACTGGCAGACAAGCGAGACGAATGGAAGAAAGCGTAGGTACAACGTGGGAGGGATTGAGCGGAAGGCGGGGCAAATTGAGACAGAGACATTGGGGCCGAAGCACTTTTGCATTTGCCACGGACAGAGCAGGGGGGCGGAGGTAGGACGTTGAATGAAGTGTTGCCAACACACATAAAAACACTTTGCCGTTACATATAAAGTAATTCCCTTTGTTTATAGCAGACCAGCAGTTAATATAGGTATGTCTGTACGAGTGTGTGGCTGTGTGGGTGTGTGGGTGTGTGAGCTCCATGCTTTTTGCTCTTCTTTCTCTCTTTTTTTTTGGATTTAATGTACTGTTGTTAATGGATATTTGTGAATATTTACTCGCTGCAATGTGAGCTATACCCTGTAGTCAAGGGATATGTGCATGCTCAAAGGGGTATATCGAAGTGGTTAAAACGTATATTTTTGGAATTCATAATGCAGCTGGTGCAATTATTTCATTGTCTATGTTTTATACAATATACTTTTCTATTCTTCGCTGTTTATTGATATAAATTTATATAAAATTGTGTAATACATTATTATTAATAGTTTAGGTCTTTAACACTTCTATTGGAAATTGATTGAAGTTGAAAGTAGATGATATAGAGTTCATATTGATTTCCCCCTTGATTGTCCTTTGCTTTAGTTTCCTTTAATGATTGTACTTTATATTGTCTCCGTTGCCAGTGCGTCATAAATAATACTCGCAGGATAATGGCAGCTAAGTTTAAACAATAACAGTGCCAAATTCTACACACATCGCAACGTCATCTGTGTGCGTATGTGTGTGCGTGCGTGTGTGTGTGTGTGTGTGCCTAAATAGGCGTCAGGAATGAAACTCCAAAGCGATTGCCCGATGAAACCCCACAGGGCCATTAATTGTATGCCAGTCTACATAGTTATTTTCCCTTTTTCTCCATTGTATTTTACGCACGCACACACTCGCACTCACACACACTCACACACACTCACACACACACATACATACACATAGTTCTTGTTGTTGTTGTTAGTTCGGTTGTTTGTTTATTTCGCCTGTCTAAAGCGGCTTTAGACGAGTTTGTTGCTTTTGGGCTTTTGTTATTTTTGTTGCTCTCTTTTTTTTTTTGATATACTGCCGGTGTTTGTAATTTATGCGGCTTCCCTCGACCTGCTGCGTTCGCCCAGAACAACAACAACAACAATTACATTTTACGCTCTTTTAGGGGCAACCATCTCCAATCTCCAGTCTTCCAATCACCCAACGCCCAATCCCAGCAGCGCTCGTCAGTAACCCATTTCATGGCTCTCGTTCGCCTGCTTGTTAGTTACATTGTATTCACTTTTGTTTTAAAGCCCTTTATCAGCATTGTTAACTGTACTCAGTTAACTCGGTTAAAGTACTCAGTTATTTGTTATGCCATTTATATTTTGCATGTTTGCTGGTTGCGCTTTAGTTATATTATTTCCCATTGTAAAGTCCAGCATTTGTCGAGATAATAAGCGATTTTTATACGCTTTTCCATTACCAATTTGCCAGTTAATCACGTTTGGGCGGCCAAGCAAACTGGTTGCCAAGGCATCAACAGCAACAACTATAGCAACAGCAACAACACAACAAACTTTACAATTGATAGTTAATGTAGTTCTCTACATACGTACGAAACACATACATACAAACATGCACTAATTACCACATTGATAATTAACTTTAATTAGCTTTATAATTGAATCTGGTTGCTGGCAGTGTTCAGTAAGGGTTTCCGAAGGGAAAATTAGAAATTATTACTCTCAAACAATTAGAAATACTTATGCCAATGCTTCAATATATCCCCAGCATTATCTATAGTGGGCAACTGAAGAATTCTATACAATTTTGGATTATTTCTAACTTCTTTAGACTCCAAATTAGTTGAATGAAACTGATTTACACATTGCTGATGAATAAATTGCACTTTTCTTAGCCAATTTGTTAAGTATACCAGAGAAAATTGCATTATTTAAAGAACTCGAACGCAAATAATAAACTTGGTTCAGCCAAAGCAAGTGCTCCAATTTTACAATTTACAATTTACGAAAACAAGAATGTAAAGCAAATGAAATTGGCATCAGAAATAGGGCCCGAGGCCAAAATGTTGGGAGTCAACTTGGCGGAAAAGTCGCAACGGTATAGCGGGAAAATGAGGAAAACTATAATCAAATTTAATTAAAGGCGAAATTGGAACGCTCGAAGGATAACAAACAGAGCCGCGCGCGTGTATGTGACACACACAAAGTCCGAGTTCTGAATGGTCCAGAAACTGAAACGAGAAAGCAGGATGAGGAGGGTGCGGGGTGGGGATAGGAGTGGGCAGGCGAACTGCTGCAAGCAAATAAAGCACAACAAAATATGTGTGATAAATTTTTCTTTTGCTTTCTTTTTCCTCTCGATTTTTCTTTTTCTTTTTTCTTTTTTCTTTTTTTTTTTTTTGCCTCTGTTCCTGATTCAGTCGCTGCTGCTTCTGGCTTCTCATTATTATTTTGCCTTTTATGTGGCACAAGAATAGAGTGAGTAGTGGTGGTGTGGAGAGGGAGATGAAAGAGTGGCTGTGTGGGTAGGAGGAGCTTGCGTCTACTCGGCGCCTGCCGTTGATTTCTAATGTGATAAACTTTTGATGGCACAAAGGCGCAGCCGCTGTCCCGCGATGCTCGGCCTGCAGTTGGCCACTGTACTGTGTGGAACAGAAGCCACACCTTCTGACCACCTTCTGTTCTGTTCAGTTATATTCCCTGCTTCATTCCCCAACGCATTATGCTCAAGAAATTATTTGATGCGAGCAGCTCTTTAAAATCAACGCCAGTTTCTTATTACCCACTCATGCAGTTGAGTCACATTATTATTTTAAACCTTCCCCCCCCCCCCCCCACACACACACACATAGAGACAGAAAGAGGGAGGCAGACACATGTGCAGCTACTGCATATCAATGATGAACTATGCCACGCTGCGTATACGTAATATCACGTTTGCAATGCTCTTTTAAATGCGCTATTGCGCCAAATGCTCCTCTCTGGCAACGGACTAAATTTATGCATCGATTTCTGCATTTATGTGATACTTATGAATCGCTGAGCAAAGCGATGGTGATTGAAGAATGGGAAGGGGGCAAGAGGCAGAGGAAGCGAAAGAGAAAGAGAAAGAGAATATATTCGCATCATTTGAAATGGAAACAGAACTGCGCTTCAGTTTACGCTCCATATCAGACATAGATGCAGATAGATGGAATGGAATTGGAAATTATCAACTATTATTGAACTATTGATATATAATCAACATTTTTCTATATCTATATCTTTAACTCTTAAGCGAATTTCCATTTAAAAATATTCGTATTTGTTGATGGGGGAAAAACTTTAGAATCGATTTGCTTTTAGGTTATTGTTTTGCCGTCGCTGTTCTAATTGCTGAGCGTTCTTTCGTTCGTTTTTCTCTCTGCTGCTTTTTTGCAGGCTTGATGACAAATGCAGCAACTGACAATTAATACGGGAACGAGGCGTTAGAAACATTGCGCATACGCCGTGTGGGCCGTCGAGGGAAAGTCATAAATGAATGGTTTTAATTGCAAAAGAATGACATTTGCCAGCGCAAATACGAAGCAAACACAATGAAAACGTTTTGCAAGAACAACAAAAGCAAAAACAAACAATTCCTTGGCCATCTGCAGCAGTGAAAATTGTGAAAATCGCGAAAATTGAGCGAACAAAATGCTGCTGATGCCAACATCATGTGGCCCGGGGCCACCAGTGGACGACGATGCTGCTGTTGACCTTAGCGTAACCCCACACGAACGATGTGCACGTATCCGGCTACGTACACTGACCCAGACCCAGACACAGACCCAGACCCAGACCCAGACCGAGAGCGAGAGCGAGAGCAGGGCCCAAATCCAAGCGCCAAGCAGTCCAACTAAGGGCATTCCCAGATGGCTTCTAATGCTCCTCATGTTCTTTGTCATTGTGGCCCAAACGCCACAGCGTCAAGTGGCCGCCGAGAAGAGCAAACACTGTAAGTATTCCCAACAATTTATCTATCTATCTATACATCTATATATATCTATATATTTATCTAACTAACTATCTATCCATATAAATATATACATACACACATCTGTGTGCATTTATGTTGGCTTAAAATCAAAGTTTTCCCCAACTTTTGCCCTTGTCCGCTGTCCGCTGTCCACTGTCCACTTGAATTCCCGAAAACAATTTGTCCCTTTTTGCTGGCTTCGACAACAAATTATTTCGCTGGACAGAAATAAAAAGTTTTTGCCATCATTTCAATTGGGAACTTTAATGCGTTTTTTGACACTTAAAAATATGATTAATGCACAAATTACATTTTCAAACTTGCTGATAAATTGCCGAAACTTTATTGACATAAACTAACAACAGACTCGATGGCCATAATGCGAGTAGAAGTTGATGAAAATGCCGGGAAATATATAAACAATGATTGTATTGAACTAAGAAAGGAAGGGGGGAAAACTAGAACAATAGTAGTCGGATTTCTGCTCAAGTTTACAGTTTTGTTTAAGCCAAGTATAGAACTGCAATAAGCTTTGTGTGATGACAACGACTCGGAAATTGTAATTTTTATCGCAAATTTGCAACATTTTGTCACATTTTGTGATGCCATTCTTGAGCCTCAGCTACAGATTCAGCTTCAGCTTCAGCTGCAGCTTCTGTTTTGTGGGCCAACATATCAAAATATTTGCACACGATTTTCCCTTTTCGTTTTGTTTCCTTGCGCATTTTCTCTGCTTTTCTTTTGGCACAACAATAAAATGTTCATCATCGAGCAACGAGCAAATGTAATAAAAGTGTATGAAAATGTTGTTAAAAAGCGCACAAAAACAAAAATGTTGCAACTATAAAATATGCACACACACACACACACACCCACACACACATACACACACCCATCACGTATCGCATGTGTGTTGTTGTTGTTGTTGCTGTTGCTGTTGCTGTTGCTATTGTTGTCGTTTTGTTTCTTCTGTGGTAATTTGCTCACATTGTCTTACAGATTGTTTATGCGAAGAATAAACAACATATAAATACAATTTTACGATGAGAAGGCAACTTGCATACTAAACAGCTTATTTGTGCCTGTGTGTGCAACTGCCTGCCTCTGTGTGTCTGTGCGTGCGTGCGTGTGTGTGTGTGTGTGGATGTGTGCCTTCACTTGGCATTGACTTTGGCCAAAACATTTTAATCAAAGCAGCAAATAAAGAAACAAATTGCAGATTATAATAAGTCCAGATATAACAATAAAAATACCTTAGCTGGCAGTTCCAAATCGAAGTCTTATGCAGCTGCAGTTGCTTTAATATATATAATATTACAAAAAATGGAACATTATTCTCCATTTTATTTACTTGTTATCAACATAAACAGCTTTTAAGTACTTGCTGCACAGTCAGGCTGCAATGTAATTAACGAGATGTTATTCAATTTATATGCTAAACATTTAAATCTAATTGATGTAGAGACACAATCAATGTGAACTTAAGTTCGTTATAGCGAATTACAACTGTTGTTAGTTGTACATTCTCTCAAAGTTCCACTACGAACTGTTGATACCTGCTGGCTGCTCTACGCTGATACGCGGCTGCTTGAAGTGATAGTGCAAGGAGAGAGGACAAAGACGGACAGAGACAGAGACAGAGACAGATCTGTGGGAAGCTGGAAATTATGGAGCGGGGGCAATGCAATTGCTGGCAAATGAAATGAAATTGCTGAAGCGTTGCGACGCGTCGCGACGCAAATTGTTGCCACAAATTATTATCGTATTTTAACATTAAAACATAATTAAAAAACAAAAATAAGAAAACACGTTGAAGTAAAACAACTTACAAGCGAGCACACAGTGTCCTCGACTGCGGCAGAGCGATAGCGGCTGTGGCTGCGACTGCGACCGCGACCGCGACCGCGACGTCGACAGCGGCAGCAAAAGTTTGAACTGCACAAAAAGTTGTTGCATACTTTTTGGGGCCTGTTTCCGGCCGTTGCCGCTGCCGCTGCCACTGCTGCTGCTGCTGCTGCTGGCTGCGTGCGCCTTTAATTGCAGCATTCCCCTCACCCCCAATCTCCCCTGCTTCCTACACTCTAAACGCAGTTTGGTTGACGTCTCGGATTTGCTCTGCTGCCTGTTTGCTGCTGTCGCTGCCGTTGTTGTTGGCTTTTTACTTGCTCATTTCCTGAGGCGACACAGCAACAACAATAATGCTTAGCTCTTCTGTGGCTGCCGTTTGCTGTGGTCACACACATACACACACACACACACACACATGTTACCCCTTGTTGACTGTCCTCAGCAGACTTGGTTGCCCACGTGGCGTGTACTTAATTTTGCCCAGGCCTATTGCCAGGCGCGTTGAAAGTTTTCCTCTTCCTTATTTTTCTCGTTGCCTCGCTGCTGCATCTGTTTCTGCTGCTGCGACTGCTACGGCTGCTGCCGGCAGCGTCGCCACGTCGCAACGTCGGCCACATTGAAGGCTTCTCTCAACTCGTTCAACAAAATTTTGCACAAAAGTTTCATAATTAATTTCATGTTAAGTGGCAATGCGAGCGTTACGTAGGCTCAGGACCTCTGCTGCTTCAACTCCCTTTCCGCCCTCGCTTTCTGTATTTACACCATTTATGCCGCTGCTACCGCAAAGTCCGCCTCCCTCTCCCCAACCCATATCGTTAGTTGCCGCATTCGTGCAATTTTTTGGCCGTTGTCTTTAATTTGAATTGTCATTTCCTGTCTAAAACAGTCAACGCTCAACGCTCTCGCTCTCTTCCTTTTCCTCCTGCTCTTTCGCCTCCTCCTTCTCTACCAGCGGTCTGCCAGCCATCCGGTCTTGCACGTCGACCCCCTCCCGACTTGTGATGCGCACGTTCAACTTGATTAGCGTAACTTGTAATGACTCGCATGAGCTGCGACTCGAGCTAAACTTGTTGGTTCCAGGACCAAACATTCACTTACATGTGTAAATATGTACTCAGTGTATGTGCGGGTGTGCGTGTGTGCGTGTATGGCCGTGTATGTGTGTGTGTGCTTGTCTCTCTGTCTCCCGTTCGTATTTGCAAGTGGTTTTCATAATTACTTTGTGTGTTCACTTCAATTTATCTGAAGCACAAGTTGGCTCGGTGCTTGAGTCTTGCGTCCTAAAACTCCTCGCTTGTCCCCGACGTTACGTTGTTACGATTTAGGACTTATTCAATTTGTTGAATGTTTACCACATCATCGTATTATAATTAACTTTTGACTACTTGTAAGCTCGCTCTCTCTCTATCTCTCTCTCTCCGTCTCTGACTTTTCTGTTGAACTTTCTCTTGCCTGAGAGCATTTCTGTTCTTCATCCTGTCACTCTTGTAAACGTTTCCATGTGTTGAAAATCTTCTTTGCCCCTCTTCATCACTCTTCCTTTCATTCTCCCGCTCCCTCTGTCTCTCTCTCTCTCTCTCTCTTTTCTGTTAAACGAACTCTCTACTTTGAATATACAATTGCTAAACGTTTTATTTGGATGTATAACTTTCTGCTCTCTCATTGCCTGGACTCTATCTCCATCTCTCTCTCTCTCTCTCTCTCTCTCTCTCTCTCTCTCTCTCTCTCTCTCTCTCTCTCTCCTCTCTCTCTCTCGCTATCTGTCTTATTCATTTTCGCATTTCTGTTTACTTACTTACTCTCTACAGATTACATTTCAATCCTTTTTTGTGTCTCATTCGCAAACGTTTCATACATTGAGTTGATGGATAATTTGAATGTATCTTTCTGTATTTCCAACATATTCCCTTCCACTTTGTTGAATATTGAAGAAGCAATCAGTTGCTTAACGAAATAAGCTTTACAGTATCCCCTTTCTTTTCTCTCTCTCCCCCTCTCCCCCTATCCCTCTCTCTCTCTCTCGCTCTTAATCCTACTGATGCTGTAAACAATTGTGTCGCTTTGTGCGAATTTGTGCAATAATACGAGCATTACACAATTTTATAAAATGGGTCACGTTGCCTGGGTGATAGTCTAAGAAGGGAAAAGGGGGCAGAGAAGCGATAGGAGAAGAAAAGATTCTGTTTTTGGGCAAATTCCAAGAGCCGCTGATGGCCGACTGCCAATAAAATTGCGAGAAAAACAACTTTCGACAACCAAGAAATGGCATAAAACTTTTGCTTTTTGTTTGGCATAAATATGAATGGATGGATTTGGGTCTGCTCTGGGCTGGGATGGCGACAGACAGAAAGAGAGAGAGAGAGAGAGAGAGAGAGTGGGGAGGGGAGTGAGGTAGGCAGCGCAACACTACCAGTTGCCACTGCGGCAAAACTGAACGGCAGCTGCTTTGGACCTCGCACGTACTGTCCCGCAGGGTAGATGGGGGCGGGTAGACATATAGACAGAGGGCAAAGGGCAGGGACGGGAGTTAACATTATGACAGCTTTGCGGAAGCAATAAATTTTAATTTTATAACAATTCATACGCCTGCGAAATAAAAAGGATTCGAAATATGCAACATACTCGTGCCACAGATATTTTGTATATGCCTAAAACCTTTTGTTGCCTAATGGGCAATGAATTATCGATCCAAAAAGTGCGATTTATCGATATGCGATTTTATGTAGCATTAAAGTAAGGTTTTTAATAGGTCATAAAGATTTGTTCTGTTCATTTTATAGGTGAACTCTGACATTAATTTAACCCAAAAACTTGACACTTAATCCTTTGTTGATATTATTCATATTAAATAAATTGTTAAGTGAACTCTATGTTGATTTTTATTTATTTACTATTGCATAGTCACAAAGTCAAGTGTCTATGAAATCAGACAGAGTTCAGAGTCGTTAACTCGCTTCACAGTTGAGTGGATAGATAAATGTTTATACATACAATGTAATATGTATGTACATACATACACACATACACACATACACACATACATACATATTCGGGGAGTATGATAAATGCATAGCTGTGAAATCGAAGCGCGAATGAAATCAACCAAGGCATAACAAATGTCATTTATAGCTAAACAATTTTGCGAAGCAGTTGATGGGTCAAGGGGCGTACTGGAGGGGATTGTGATTTCCTACCATTTAAAGAGAATGCCAAATGGACGATTGATGCGTTTCGAACTTTTGGGCTATTGCCATTGGCAAATCCTCTTGCCTGCAGCCTCCAGCCTGCTGGCCCGCCTCAATGCGAAAGCCAAACAATAAATTGGCCAAATTGTCCATGAATGTGGCCAAGGGTGATTGGCGGGGCAGCGATTGTGTGGTGTGGTAAGTCGACTGGGAGTTGGGGACTCGGGTTATTTATCAATATTTCCGGTGAAACGAGAAACAGTAAACTGATACGAATATTATTCGAAATCGATATTTGATATGTGATGGGAGTTTCTCGTAATTTCAAATTCATTTCTCCCCACGCTAATTTGTGAATTTTGCGGGTTTCAATTCAATTTTAATTGGCTGCACAATGAGTAATTTGTGTTGATAATAATAAATCGTAGTCGTAATTTGAATGCGAAATCAATTCACAATTTCGCTTATTCCACTAATTGTTGTTTTTATTGTATTCAATAATTTTAATTAATTGTTGTGTTCTTTTGAAATGTTATTAGTTTATAACTTAAGCGCATTATTATGATATGCAGACGAGCAATGAGTTGAATAGTGTACAGAGTTCGCGTCGATAGGGCTATGGAAATGTTAGAGTACAGTATAACAGTTTTTATAACAGATATATATAACTCATATACTTTAAATATATTGATATATAATAAAGCTAATGAGAGTGTTACAGAAAGAGTATAGAGAGTGGAATGTATAACAGTTTGTATAACAGTTGGACATAAAGCATATACTTAAATTATATAGAACGACAGTAGGAATGCTTGATAATAAAGCTAATGAGAGTGGTATAGCAATGTATAACAGTTTCTATAACAGATACATAATAACCGAATAACTTACTTACTGAATAACCGTTAAATATTCCACTTGTACACAAACAAATTTGTTTTCTTCAGTTAGATCAATAGACATGTTTGATTCGACATTAATCGAGTAACGTAAAACAGATTAATTTAATCGCATAGCTTCAAGCATCATGCCCTAAACCACTAACATCGACTACTGTGAATAGTGATTGCGATTTGTGTATCTCGGAAAATTGAGTAGGAAAGAGCTCATGAAAATGTGTAGGACATTTCCTTTATGCTTTTCACTTAGGCGCGTGAGTCCCTTTTGTAATCAAATGCACAGAAAATTCTATTCTCTATAAAAAAAAGAGAAAAAATAAAACAAAAAAGAAAAGAAAACGATGCGAATCCCAAACCTTTTTCGTGTTGGCTCTGGTGGGCTTTGTGTTTTGGTGGCTGTGCTGTGGGTGTATCCTGGCTATCTCCGTGTATATCCTGTATATTCATGCAACTGTGTATCTGTATACTCTTCTCTCTCTCTCTCTCTATATATATATATTTATATATATATATATATATATATTTCGTTCTCTTTCGTTCGCTCTGGTGTGCGTTCCACTTGCGAAAAAGAAGCCGACGACATAAAAGAAAAATTCTCGCGCTTGCAAAACAAAGCAGCAATATTATATCCGGCCTGGCAGGCCCCCTCCCTCCCAGAAAATATTACTACAAGAGCCTAGAAGAATTAAACAACAATAAAATACAAGAAAAACAACAACAACAAAGGCATAATAAACTAACAGTGAAGCTAAAGTTGCCAACAAAAACTATAGAAGAACTATTTTGGTTTTGTTTTCTTTCAGCTTTTGGTTTTTCGTTATCCTTTCTTTCGTATTTTCCTTTTTGCCACACGCAAAACAAATTCTTTATTAAATGAATAAAGATAAATTATTTGCTAAATATTTAAGAGTCTTTTGCAGACGAATGAAGAGGGGGTAGATGATGGACGGGCACGGGTATGGGGAGCAAAGAAAAGCAAAAAACGGAAATCAGCTAAAGGCAGCGCAAGTTTAATTAACAATTTGCTAAGGAAAAACAATGAAAAGTTCAAAAGGCATTCGGATCAAACTTGATAAGCCTCGCAGGACACTTTTCTTTTTCCTTTTTTTATTTTTCTTCAGCTTGTTGTTATTTTCTTCGCAATGTTCCTCGAGCTGGAAATTAAACGCACTAATTGAATAACCCCCAAAGGACTTTAGTTGAGAAATGCTATAATCGAATTGATAATTTATCAATAAGACTGCTAGGAAAAAAAGAATCGCTAAGAGCAATGAGAAAGATAGAGTTTAAAATGAACAGTTGGCGTTGCCACCTTGAAAAGGAGACTGTAGCAGTGAATTAAAAAGCTTGTCGTTGCCACATTTGCATTGTTGAAATTCCATTTTTATTACAATAAAATAATCAGTTAGTTGAGAGAACTAATGAACTATGCAGCTTTCCTTACAAAATTATTCAAATTGTCACATCATTTGACGGGTCTTGTCAACAGTTTGCAGCTTGTGCCCAAGTTATTCTGGGTGCTTTAAAGTGCCAAAAAGTTGGTTAGACAGATAGCCAAGTAAACCGCCGACCAGCTGGGAATCAAAGCTGGCAAAAACAAAGCTAAAAAATATAAAGAAAATCGCTAATTGCCCAAGTGACATTTCTAATGGCACTCCCGGGCATTAAGACAGACGCAAAGAGCAATCCAGCGATACGAGGGCGATGAGAATTTTAATGAGAGGAAGTGGGAGAAGTGGAAGGGTAAGCTATGCATTTTAGCCAACCAACAGCAAGATAATCGAGTGAAAAATTCTGACAATCGAATGTTTAATAAATCTAAAGTGTCTTCTACGGACTTGCCTATGAATAGATCGTATTATATATTTTATATCCATTCATTTAATTTAATTTGTCGACTTCCGGACACCCATTGGATCATTGCAGAGTCCTTCGTTGATGTCCTGACACTTTGCTGAAAAGTTTCGCACTTTTGCAACTTGAACATTTTGACAGGCGACAATTTGCTTGATTATTGCAATGGAATCAAGTGAAAGACTAGACAGGATGGGAAAGGAAGTGAGAAAAGGAGTGAGGGGTGTTGACTTAACGGCCATTAGTTCGTTGAGTCCTTTTCCCAACCAGTCGCTGCCCTTTCATTAGTTTCCTTCTCACTCGACTGGCTGCCATTTGAGGTTGCCACATCTTTGCAATTACCCGTTACACTGACAACTGACAAAAGTTTAATGATGCGTCTAAGCTTTCATCCTGCAACATATACTTGCTTTCTGATGAAGTTTATTACATAAATATATAAATGTATATATTTATTGCACTTTATAAATTATTAAACAAGTTGACAGTGACAGTGGCCCTCAGTGAGCTTAAAACGTGCTGCAAAGTTTAGTTGATGCTGCGGCTGACACCTCAGCACAGCGACGAGCTAGTGATGAACTCGTGAACACGACTTGGCACGAAAGCAACCAAAACTATTTATCGATATGATTTGAATAGAACTGCACATATATTATCATATTAAGCAATTTTTCAGTATTTTGCCACTGGTCACACTGCAATGCAAACTGTTAAAGGCGAACAGAAAAGATATAACTATTAAGACAACTCTGCTCACACTGCTTTCAAGTAAACTGTCAATAGCGTGTCATGCAGTCATCTCTATTAAGCATGATCCGCATCTATGCTGGGATTATTGCTTGAGCTGTGGCACTTCCCACAACATTTGCCCCAAAGGCTCAATTAAATTGACAATGTGTTACTCAGCGGTGGCCCATGGGCGGTGGGCGTGCGGCAGGAGAGCGGAGCAGAGCAGCAGAGGACTATGGAACTCTATGAACTCACGCGCAAGCATTTACTTCAGATTAGAAATGAGTACTTATATATATATACTATATACATATGTATTTCATTACGAGTAAAGCAAAATTCCAAGCTACTGAAGCACTCGAGGCGGCATTCTGAACGCGCTAATGGAGCGTGTGAGCCCCAACAGCAGCTGCAGGATGAAAGTGGACCAGGAACAGGGCAGAGACCAAGCTCAGCACTGGCAACACTTGGTCGGTTAAGTCAACTGTGTGTGTGTGATTGGACAAGAGAGTTGGGGGGGTAGAAGATGATGACATCTTCACACAGCACGAAGAGGAATGGTGTGAGAAAGTGATGGGGGAGGGGTGTGGGAGCAGAGCGGATGTAGGGAGTGGGTCAGCTCTAAATTCAATATTGGCGCACAGGAAATTCATTGTTTAACCTTTGTTACTTAAATTGCTCAAATTCCTGCCATTAGTTTGACAAACGAGCCAGCGAAATTATTTTGTTGCAGCGAAATAGCCATATCCCTTCTCCTTCGTAACCTCCCCTTCTCAGTCAGTCGAAAGTTTCGACACGCTTGAAACTGCAGAAACCACCCAGCTGAGTCCCTACCCACACCACCCGACCGACCGTTCCCCTTACTGACCCGAGGTCACGCACTCAGCTAGTAGCTGGTATATGGTAGCTGTGAGCTGTTAGTTGTTTGTTGTTAGTCTGGCTGCCTTTAGGTTCTGTTGTGGTTCCGTTAGTTGCCATTGTTGCTGTTCCTGCTTCTGCTTCTGCTGCTGCTGCTGTTGTCCTGGTTCTATGTCCTGAACTATCCTGCTTTAGTAGTCCTGTACGTAGATTTGCTGGCTTTGCCTTTGGCTTTTCCTATGAATTTTATGCCATTGCTGCAGATTTATTTGCGGTTTTGCATAATCACTGAAAATTAGTTTAAAATATTTACATTGCATTTGCATTTCAATGTCGGCGGTCAACCTGATTCCCTCCCACCTTCCCCCTCCCCAAGCACAGCCCGATGGAGCTGTGGGATTTCGCAAATTCCGGACAAAATGCTAAAGCGCTTAAGCTTACCCCAAGACGAAATCAAGTTCAGGTTACGTCATCCAGCAGGAAATTAATTAAAACACATATAATTCAACTATATATTGCGAAATGCGAACGGATTCGAAAGTCAGAACAGCGTGGCAATTACAGAGTTCAGATTGGCTAATGTAACAGAGAATAATACATTTATTTAGCTATAGTATATTGTATTTAGTCATTAGACTTTAACCACATGGCGAAATCTGAACGAGATTAAATGTCTGAAGAAGTTTGAGAAGTCTGAGACTTGCGTTATGTATTGTACTTTATTTCTAGTTTCCTATTTGCCAAAATATAGTCAGTAAAGCCGGGCAAATTGGCAGGTTTTAACATTAGAAAGAGAAATTGTCTGCGAATTCTGGAGATTAAGAACAAAAATTGAGGGAGACATTTGAATTTCAATCTTTGTATACGTTAAGAATTGACAATATTAAAATTCAGAACTGCATCGATGCAATGAAGCAATGTTGATGATGTCTCAATCAAAATATTGAGAATAATCAAGGAATACAAAAATAGTTCAAATATGTGTCCAGCTCCTACGCACAACTCGGGGTTGCTCAAGAATTTCTGCTGAAAAACATTCAAATGCAGACACTGAGCATATTATAGATAGCAAATGCACATTCAGTATTTGACAGATTGAAGTAATCCTGGCATAGCTGTTAGTGGCGTAGATCTCGGCTTGACCCAGTTGGGGCAAGTGTCAGGCGGATGGATGGAAGCTACCCAGAAGTAGACAGGAGCTTCGTAATGGTTGAGTAATGGCAACAGTGGCAACAGCAGCAGGAGCTGTCCGCCCAGTGTCAGGATATCAGGACAGCTAGGTGGGGAAAACTGCAAACGTATATGGCGCATCCGTGTAAGGACGTAAAAATAAGTCGAAAGGAAGACGCTAAGCTCGACATTAGACGTCAGAACGTTGTGGCAAGGTAAACATAATTTTCCTCTAGTCAAACTACTTGCGCAAAGTTCTCGTTTGTTTGCAGGGTGGGAGTAGGGCGAAGGGAGAGCGGGCGAATGGGAAGGAGCAAAGTAGAAGCAGAGAAAATGCATTGGCATTCCGTTTGCCAATTCAGCTGTCAGAGATGTTGCCAGAGAAATCAACGCCAATGTGTTGTGAGCACTGCCCAAGCAGAAGCCAAAGTACTAGTACTAGTACCAATAATGGGGGCGTATCGAAGAGTGGGCGTGGCAAGCTCGAATGCAGCATTGTCATTTGAGTTTGAGTAAACGCATTAAAGAGCAGCAAATACTTCCGGCAGCTCAGCGCTACTCTTGGCCGGAAACATTAAGGATCCCAAATAGCCAGCACAGAGCACAGACTGTGAACATCCTCGCGGTTTTTGTTGCGCTCGAGTATCCTTTTTGAACTGGTTATTACTTCTGCGGTCCTGCGGTCCTGCCGTCCTCTCGTGCTGCGGTTACTCCTTTCTGAGTGCCTCGCCACAGCTTTTTGATGACACAATTTGGGCTTGGCCTGAGTTTAGTTTGCCAAACTGCCAAACTGCGAGCTGCGAGCTGCGAACGAGGTGAAAAGCAAAGTATCGTTACATCTTTAAGAGGATATTCCATGATGATGATAATGACTTATTTAGTTCTTTCGTTATGTTTCTTTGCACAACTTCTTTCAGCCTGAGTTTATATCTTATCATTTTGAAGCAATTTTAAGCTTCTCTCAGCAAGGCAAGGCAAGGCCTTGTTTGCTCTTTTGTTATGTTTCTGTGTTCCAGAGCTTTCTTTTGGTCTCTAGTTTCTGTTTCTAAACATCCTTAAGAGATTGTTTCTGGCATACAATGTGTTGCTTCTCGCTGTTAGCTTTATTTCGGCAAACCGAAACACTTCTCTTTGGGTCTTTAGATAATAGATTTTCGATGGCAACAACTTACTTAAAACTTAGCATTACTTCGTTGAGTCTCTGCTATTGTAGAGAGTATTCCAGAGACTCGTAGCTAGGGATTGACTCTTTTAGGAGAAGTCTCATCTGCCATCACCTATACAACTGAAATAACTTCTCTACGCTTCTATCATTATATTTAAATTCTCAATGAACTTCAGTACTTGCGTCTGCCTTTGATTTAATGAAATTTCCTTATTCCTCCACAAAATTGATACATCATTTGAATCGCAGCTCGAATTTTGTGGCCTTGGCAGGGCACTCTCGATTAATAACGAGCGTAGAAAACATTGTAAGGAGCAAATTCTGCAAATTAATTATGCTAATTTTAATCCTTTTTTGGGCAATGCTTTTCATGCTAACAAATGACATTGCGACTAACTAATCTGGCCATTAACCGAACCACTTCGTGCTCCCCCACTACGTGAAACTCATTTTCTGCAAGCTGAGCACTTAATACACCAAAAGCAAGCGACAAAAACAACAGCAAACTCAACAAAAAACCAAACAAATCTTTGTCTGGAAGGGCGGGGCTTAGAACAGGCAAGACTTTGAGCCATAATTTGGCCTTGGATTTGTAGGCCATTAAGTGGGCTCAACTGAGGCCAATTCCAGTGACCAAACAACGCAGTAGGCAGTAGGCGGGATTAGACCTTTGTCTGGTACTCCTAGCCTGTTGTAGTTCATAATACATTACGAAGTATTTGCAGATGATTACACTATTCTAAATACAGAACTATAAACAGGGAAACTTCGCTTGACTTGTGTCTGCTATTGAGTGCAGGGTATTTATAGCATTTTTTAATTAACACAATTGTTTCCAGGGTATCATGCTGTGGGGCAACTCCACTCTAATCACCAGAAACCATAAAAAACTCTACATTGGGCGCTAGGCATAATCCCATATTTTTCAAATGCCATTCAATGCTAAGCTATTCCCCTGAAACATCTCCAAGTGCATAGAAGGAGTTTGTTGGAGAGGGCAAGGGAAAGGGGGCCGGGCAAAACAAGGCAAGGAAAGGCAACTGCAATGTCGCGTATGCCACGCCCCCATCCCCAGTCATCCGCTGTAAATGGAATTGTTTTCGAGCTTAATTTATAGAAAATGTATCTTTGCCATGCTCTCTTATCCTTAGTTTGTCACATGAGCTCCTCATGCCTTTTCCGCACTTCCCAAAGGAGCCGGCATCAGCATCAGCATCAGATTGTTTGCCATCGTGTTTTGTATACTCCTCTCGAATCCCCCAATGTCAGTGGGGCCACAGCTGCGCAATACGAGTAATCCCGATGCTATGTAGGATGTGTTTACCCAGCTGCGCCCATTCTCCCGACATCTACTTCAATCCCTCAACTCAACAACACTGTGCACCACTACGGCTAGAAATGATTGAAGGATTTCGCTCCTGTTGCCTTGTCTAAGCGACTACATGGAAATATGTACGCCTGAGCACTTTACTCTCGTACGTAATTGATATTTTACTACTGTGAGACTCGAACTCTGTCCTCAGGCAGCTTCAGTCCTGTGCTGTCTCTGTGTCAAATTGTGCAGAAATTCTATTTATCGCTGTCTCCGAATGACGCTGTTTTATCCTTGCATTGCATTTGATAGCCAATGCAGACAGTGACAGCTGAAAGTATGCTCATCAGCACGCTTCGTTGAGCTCTGCTTATGTTAAGCTAGTTTTCCTCAATCAAATCAAATAACTAACCAAGTTCTGCGGATGTATCTATCCTGATATAAGATGTGGTATGCATAGATATGAATATATAGATAAATCTATCTATGTTTGTACCCATCTAATCTAATTTATCTACAAATGTAATTGTAAGACATATTTTTAAGCTCTATCTATATCTTTTTTTATCAATATTAGAATATATATAACATATATTTTTATTATATTATCACACCTGAGCTACAGGGTATACTTTAAGCTGGCTTATCTATGTAGATTTCATCGTTTAAACTTAATTTAATGCATCATGTAGATTTTGGCTCTAAATTATTCAGAAACTTCCGGGCACATCATCAGCTGAAACTGTAATCAATCTTCGGTAAGGAGTAAAAATAAAACAAAGAGAAGGAGAATGAGAATGAAAAAAACAAAAGGGGAAAAAATCAACGAACCGCAAGGAAAAGTTTCATTTGGTTTGAGGGGGCAAACCGTGAATTATTTGCCAGAAAACCTGCCGGCAAAATTTTGTGCAGCCGCCCACAATTGTGGGGCACGCCCAGTTTAGCTGATGGCTGCCTCACCTGGCGGCGAAGATCAAAGCGAATTGTGTAACAAAATTGCCAATTACATATAAAACACGCAAAAATTGTCTGTGCCGGGCACCTGGACTGTAGCTAAAACTGTGCGGCAAGAGAGAGAGAGAGAGAGAGATGGAGTGAGAGAGTGTGCGGGAAAGCGGCAGAGGGGAGTCTCGCCCTTAAACAATACGCCGCTGTTGCCGGCAATTGAATTCAGTTGTGAATTCAATTTGGATGTTGGCAACGCCAACGTTTATGACTGTGTGGCAACGCTACATGAGCTGTGCTCCGCTCTCACTCTCACTCGCTGCCTCACTGGCTCACTGCCTACACGTGTGTCTGTGTGTGTGTGTGTGTGTGTGAGTAAGTTTTAGTGTGTGGATAAGGCGCAAAACGAATTTGCACTGAATTCCTTAGCTTCGCCTTCCCCTTAGCTGCCCGCGCTGCTTTGCTCCTGCTGCGACGACATCTTTTCAGTTGCTCTTTCGCCTCCTTCGCCGCGGCATTTCGCCTTCGCCATCGTGTGCGCTTTATTGAAGCGAAATTGAATTAGTGCGACGGCGAAAGCGGAAGCGGTTGCTAAGCAGGAAATTGCCTGAAATCAGGCGCACGTAAGCCTCGCCTCGCCTCGTCACGCCCCTTACACACACCGACACACACACACACAGCATAAACAGTGTGTGTGCGTGTGTTTCATTAAAATCTCAAATATTCGTATTGCTATTTCTGGTCCTGGCACGCTTTTGGCCTTTATGTGACAATTTTGTCGCTGCTTTTGCCACTGTTTCTAACTTCATTTACATGCACCAGCAATGGCCAACACCGATGGCCATCATCTCCGCTTCAGTTCAACCCCCTGCTGCCTACGCGAACTTAGCAGCCCCCTCAGCTTTTCTTGGTAATGGCGTTCATTTCATGTTAATGGATTTTGCACTTAAGTTCTATAGTTTTGCTTATTAAAACTAATTGACAGACATTTAAATAATGTAGTTTATATGCACATTGCCCTCGCCAGCTGAGCCTCTTCATTAGCTTTATTTCATTGACTTCAAATTAGGCTTAATAAGCTAACAACGATTTACATCTCACGCTCAGATTGCAATAAGCTCTCGCTATCTCACTTCCAAATCTCTTTGATTTCTCACATCTCTCGTCTTGATCTACTCCTTATTTACTTACAGCTAATCCCAAATGAACTAGCTGATAATTGTAATAGAATTAATCGATTGTTTATGTAACTAACTAAACTCTATTATAAACTTGGCGACATTGCTCTCTCCAGTTAACTGTTCATCTACAAGTAGTGCAATGTATCGATTGCTTTGACTATCGATCACTAAAAAGTTGTATTAAACAAATAATATACTTGTTATGTCTGCATTTTATAGTTATTTCTTAGTTTTTCACCTCGGCCACTTGCCCAAGGCATATTTATACTTATTTATGAAATTTTCTCCAAGTACGAGTAACTGTACTTGAGTAGAATGCAGGGGAAACATGTGCGGGTTATACGTGAAACGAAGCGTAAATGAATTTTTCATTTTACCATTAAATTTTAAGTGCACATTTTCCGGCGCAACGCACGAGAGGCTGCCGTACGGGTACGGTCGGCCCGTCGCCGTGGAAATCACAGCCATTAAGTTGAAGGAAGTTGTTGGAAGTTAAGACAGCAGTAGATGGAAATTGTACGTGTAGATGTTGAATTTTGCCACAAAATTATTAAAATTAAGTATTATTAAAAGTTATATAGAGCCAGAGCAAGTTCTTGTTCAACTTTTCTTATTATTTCTGAACCAAAATATGTTAGCACACGTCTAACATACTCTGTTAAAGCGCTGTTAACACAACTCTCCATCAACATTGTTTTCTCGTATTTCTTGTAGACTATATGCAATCGCTGTGCAAGAATCACTTTCTGCAGCAGCTGTATCGCAAAATTGATGGAGCTGTACTTTGGTCGCAGAACGAACGCAATTTGGACTGTGTCATCACCTTTCAGACCCAATCGATCCTGCAGCGCTTCATGCTACGCTTCGATATGCTCCAACTGGATTGCAATGATCATCTGCTTGTCTACGATGGAGCACATGCGGTCTCGACGCCCAAGGTAAGCCAGTGGATTATTTTAATGCTATCACTTGAAGAGATACAGTTAGGAATACTGCAAATTAGTTATAACAGTCTGTGAAATGAATAACATTTGGCTGTTACTAACAGCGAAGATGCTATGCTCAAGCATGATTAACAGCTTTAAAAAATGTCAAGTTGTAGTTCTTTAATTACTTTTAGATAAGTTCTCATAATAACACTAAAATATTTATTGCGAAAGTCGGGGGCAAGGCAATCATGGCTAGAAAGTGGTCAAAGACAAAGTGATTGCGGGGAAATTTGTGCCGCAGCCTCATGATCCACATACGCAATCAGAGCACGCTGATGTCTCTGACATTTTAGGTTCAATCCCTGCGGTGGTGTTCTCTCTACCACACACACACACACACACACACAGAGTCACACATGCAGAGAGCAAGAGATAGCGAGAGAGAAAGAGAGAAAATGTAGGCATAATTTGAGTAGTTGCAACATTTGCAATGATGACAACAGGCAAGAATGTGGCTCGTTGGTTCGGGTGGCTGGTTGGCTGGTTGGCTGGTTTGTTGGTTGAATGGGTGGCTTCATTGGATAGCTGGACGGGTGGTTGGCTACACCGCAGCGGTTGCATTGCGGCGCCAACTGGCAGATGCCACATGACAACTGCCGGCTGAGTTTGCTGATAGCGCTACGATTTTATCAGCAACAATTTTCATTTCCCAGCCTCCCGCATTTTCCTGCTCACCATACGCACACACAGCTTGGGACTGCATTACATTATATATTATGCGCATGTGGGCGTGGCAGTATGTGTGTGTGTGTGTGTGTGTGTGTGTGTGTGTGTGTGGAAATGTAAGCCAAGGCAAGCGGCCAGAAATGCAGCGCAAAGCAGAAGCTAAATCTTTTATAGCCCTGGGACAAGTCAAACATATTATGTTATCTACAGTGCAGTGAGCAGACTCGACTATTAGTTATCCTGCAATATGCAGGAGTTGCATAGAGTAAAACATCTAAATGACGGCGTCTTTGCAACAGTTCTGCATGCTTTAAAAGTACAGGGTATCCATCTCTTTTACATAATTGCTGTTGACCCAAGCGTCGCATCAAATATTAACGCGTCACAGTTTATGACAAAATCGATGGCAACTTAAGCTGCCAATTATGAAAACTCAACTTCAAGATGGACAATTTGGAAACGAGATTTGGTAACGGAGGTGAAACTGCGCATGCCATATAAAATTTACAATTTAACTGAGGTTGTTAGCATAATTTTATAATATTAACTGCTTCAAATGTCTTCGATTAGTGAATTTATATTACTATCAGCAGTTGCTTATAGTACATTCTAGGTGATTATCATTTGCTTTTTATATTAGGAAAATAGCAATAGAGAGTGCAGACTCCAAGATAGATAGTATGGCTCGTAGTCTCCCTGAACTCTGTTACTTTTGAAGTTTTCCTAATGAAGTGTTGCCAAGTAGATGGTATAGAAAGAAGTCTTTTAATCACTAATCGTTGGCTACCAGAAGTCTGCTAGTTTCAGAGATTTGATTAACAAACAGACAGAAGATAGAAATAGTCCTTAATGCCAGCAATCGATTAATTATCGATTGACAGTTTTACAGGGTATGTTAATCACATACTTTTATTATTAACATATGTAGTTGTGTGACTTACGAAGAGAGTGCCTCGGCTTAGCTGAAATCCGATTATATGTATATGTGTGTTTACTCTGTGGTTCTCCACATGAAAATGCCAGCCTCCCCCCCCCTCTCCATCCCTCACGCGCTGCAATTCCGGCCCCCTCCCCCTGCTGCAATCAGACCTGGAAAGCCTTTGCTTAAATATTTGTCGTATGCGTTGTTTTGCAGCAGACTTAGTAAGTCGGAGAGTCAAAGAGTCGCTTGCAACTTGCAGGTGACCTAAGCAGCTTTGCGCGCCTTGCTTCTCTTGCCACCTTGCCACCTTGCCACTCAAGACGCTGCAGGGGATGCAGGGGCAGAGGGGGATTTGAAGCAGCTCTTAGCGTATCTATGCAGTACTATGTGGCGTAAGATTTATGAATTTGCCATGCGACTTAATTCGAGTCTTGTACTCATTTGCATGCCACAATGCCACAAAGGCAATGCCACAGAGCAAGGCAAAGGCAAAGGCAAAGGCAAAAACTAATAACATTTTGGGTCTAAAGTCGAGAGAGTTCTTGGTATGTAAATATTTTGGGACAAAAGAAGTTGTCACTGCCTTCAAAAATGCAAAATTAAAATTTTGTCACACTGCAAACGCGTGTGTATGTGTGATTGTGTGTGTGTGTGTGTGTGTGTGTGTGTGTGTGTGTGTGTGTGTGTGTGTGGCATGTACAAAGCAAAGGGGCAACTGCAAGTTTTGGCTAAAGGAAGAGGCGTAGCTGAAAAGTTTGCGTTTTTGGGCTGCAACAAAATTAAAATATGCCACAAAGCGAAGCACGTCGAAGATGCCGGCCAACTGCAGAGCCTGGAGTGCAACTTTGAGGCACGGCTACTGTCATTGCCTCTGCCACATGCGGCAGCAGCCGGATCACTAGCAGCGGCAGCGAAAAAGCAGAGCGTTGTGTCAAGAAAGGCAACCGCAGCAAAGGCCTCAACGAAGGCACGCACAGCGGAAGAGAGAGAGAGAGAGAGAGAGAGAGAGAGAGAGAGAGAGAGAGAGATAGATAGAGAATGGGAGAGCGAGTGTGTGTGTGGACTTTGATGAACCCTGTTGCAACTTTTGGGTTGCAGCCACATTACACATTACACACAGAACGTGCACGTGCCGCAGCAGAAAACATCATCATCATCAGCATCATCAGGGAAGACAGCAGAATGTGGCAAGGTGGCAAGTTAACCGTGGAACCAAATTGCAAAACTGCAACTAAATTACGGAATTAAGTTGAAGAAACTTCGACCAGAAACATTTCATTGATTTTCTATCTATTATCATTGATCAGAAAAATATCTCAATTTTTGAAATCCTTTACTAGCCTGCGGACTGTCGGACTGCTGCACAGTGGCATGTTGCATGGGGCACTTGCCCCAAGGCATGGCAAACTGAGGCTGCGGTTGGGAGCCTTGGCTTGGGGGGCATTGAAGTGGGGCCCGTATATGCGTAGTTAGCCGCAGCAGTATGCGAACCAATGCAGCATGCCACTGACAGCTGATGTTGCCTCCAAAGGTGGCATATGGGGGCGGACAGCGTCGCCTGACATGTGGCACTGATGCAGCTGCCACGGGGATGCGCTACGTGGGTAGCACGCCATCTTTGTGACGTTGCCAACAAGATGCTTACAGCTCGACAAATTCCATTCTTCAAATTGTGCTCCACGGGCAGTCAACAGAGGCGTAAGGGGCGTGGCCAATGTGTCAAATAGATGGCGACGAAGAAAGGAATTCAGCTGAAAGCAAATAATGGGAATATTTCACAGCTCAAGAAGCAACAGAAAGAACTGAAGCAAATGCAGAACTTAAAGGTGTTTCGCAATTCGTAATCAGCAAATGGAGCCGTTACATTACCTCAGTTCGAGTGATAGAAAGATTTATATTTGGGAATAATTAATAAGAAATATTGTTAGCTAATTGTTAACATTTTCAGATTGATATCTCCTGCCGCAATACGAAGAACACGGTCAACGCGATATTAACACGAACGAATTTCGTGACGCTGAAGTACGTGACCGATGGATGGGGAACAGATGCGAATGGTTTCAAGTTGGTCATCACATCGGTGAAGGATCCAAGTGAGTAATGAAAGAAGCGAAGGTACCCTCGATGAGGCTCACATTTCATTTTGCAGAGCACACTTGCAAGGACTTCACCTGCGCCACTCGCGAGTTCTGCATTAATCCCGATCTCTTGTGCGATGGCGTCAACCATTGTGGCGACAATTCCGACGAGTCTGTGCAGAATCTGTGCCAGAGTGAGTTGTCCCCCCTGTCCCTGTCCCCTGTCGAGTTGAATCTCTGGCATAACTAAAGTGAATCGCTTTTTTGCAGATGAGACTACGAGCACTGTGTTTGGCGTGGACATGACATGGTTCGTGTTAATTGTGGTTGGAGTCCTCTTGGTGCTCAGCGCCCTTATTGTGGCCATTGCGATCTGTGTGTGCCGACGCCAGGATGAGAATGCCGCCAACCAGAGCACGGCGCTGCAGAGTAAGTACCATCTTATGACTGCTGATGCGTCCAGTTTAACAGTCCCCATTGTTGTTGCAGTGCATCATAATGCAGAGACGAATGGCTCGTCGAAGCATCTGCATTACCACGGCGTTGGCATGGGCATGGGCATGGGCATGGGCATGGGCGTTGGCGTGGGGGGCACGCTGACAAGGGAGCACACACAATTGCCGCCAGCTTCGGGAAACTGGCATCACCCTGCGGGACCATCCGGGTACCACCGCATTCCACACAATTACTTGAAGATGCCCACAAAAGTCCGTCCCATTTGGTGCTTGGCAAATTCCGTCAATTAGGTCAAGATCTTTCACAAAACTCCGCCGGTCTCAGCCAGACGAACATCGCCGTCGCAGCTGGCAATCATCCGAATGCCAATGCCGCCGTCGGTGCTGCCCAGAAGGATGAGTGGTTCGTTTAAGAGCAAACTCCTCCTTATAACCAACAGAACAAAACGATTAAGCAAACTGGTTCCGGTTCCGGGTGAAAGAACGAAAGCAACTAACAAAACAACAACCAACTAAATAATTGACTTGAGCACAATAATCTGCACTTAATTAAGTGATTTTATGGATATTTGCAGAGCATTAAATGAAGTAAGTCACACGAATACCCTATAGACACAGGTTATATATAGATATATGTGTAGCACAACTAAAGCAATTGTTTAAATTCGAATTGAAGTACTAAAAGACAGGATAACTGCCAGTCGACTAATATATGCGTATAAAAACAAATAAAATAACCAATTGGAAATTCGAAATAGCGTATTTTAGAAGTGATCATAGGGTATCTAGTTGTCGAGCTGCGTGACTTCTATCGTACTAATCTGTATCTGTTCGTTGTTCTTTTGCAGGACTGTTTGACTATATTTAACAACAAATAATGTGGACATCACCGCGCAGGGTGTATATTTAAGAGATCTACTCGTACCCAGGCAGAATCTCGAAAGCGTTGGGCGAAATGTGCCGTGAGAACGCACAATTTTGTCGGATATCCAATGCAATTGTATATAGTTTATAAATAATTACAAAATATTAATTTAATTAATTAATTAATTGAAATAATGCTAGCTAAACCCGATACCGAAATAAACCATTCCCAAAATACAACAACAACAAAACCAAAAAAAAAAAAAAACAAGATTATATTAGATCATAGGACAAGAGAAATGAAAGGTCAAAGTCTAACAATAGCATCCTCCAGCTACCCAAAGAGTCCTTGCAATTGATTCAATTAACATTATTATTATTATAATTATGATTATAATGAAATACAAATATATACATACATATATGTATATATATGATATTGGAAGCATTTCTTTTTTCTCAGTATTCAATTTGTTTATGGGAAAATTCAAAGTCCGAACCGTGAGTAAGCATCAGAAGTGAACAAAACAAAGTATAATTGATGGCATTTAAATGGATTTTTGGAACGGCAACAGCAAAAGCAACAGCTTCGGAAACCGATAAAAGTATTAAAGCTCAAATTGAAAACGATTAACGATTAACGATAACCGATACACTGGCATTAGCATACATTTACATAAATGAAAAGAAATATTTTAAATTCACTGAGCTAAAAATGCATCTGAAAGAAATGATAGTTAATTACGCCGATTTCTGGAATTATAATATTATAATGCGTATAATAATAACAATATGGTCACAAGAACAACATAAACAAGGGATGTAAATAAGTAGTAGACAATATTGAAACGAAAAAAAGTAAAAACCAATGAAAATCGTAATGAGAAACCCCCGCAAAATGAACTTCAAGAACCACAAGAAACATATTCACACACTTCATTGTCATTGTCCATAGGTTGGATAGCTTAAGATTTCAGCAGAGTCAGCATCATTCAGAATTCATTGATTTCATTGATACAACTCGTACTTGTACCATTCCAAGAAGCGGAACAACAGCCAATGCTAAATGACAAATTTCTGAGACACTAAAGGACAATACAAACAAAACACTCACATTTTTGCTCTTTTTGACAACAAAACGACACAAACAAAATGCATTTTTGAAAGTAACATTATAATTACTGGGAAAGTAGTCCGCATACATTTTTCTACAATCAAGAACCGATATAAAAGTCTAAGATTTTGCTACAAATCGAATGGATGCGATTATACTTACAACGTATTAACTAAAGGAAATATAAACTGCTTCAAAAACGATTGTAGTACTTCCCGCCGTTAATATTTTTTTAAATAAAAATAAAAACGATACAATTATTAAAATAAAAATAAAGAAAAATAACAACAAGTTGAATACTTAATAAATACGATTAACAAAAAATGAAAATAGCAATCGCTGCTTACGATTCGTCTTTAAAAAAAATTACTTCCATAAGACAGTTGAATACATTTTGGTTTATAATTAATGCTAAGTAAAAGAGAGAGAAATTATGCAACATATATATATATATATATATATATATATATATATATATAAATAAAAAAATAAACATTTCCGTTCATTGCATTGTTTCTCGTTTCATGGAAAAAAAAATAAAATAGCAGCAAAAAATAATAATCAATATGTCTAGGCGTTTGTAAAGATTAAACAAATAAAAAAAATACTATCTGCAATAAATAAACATATGTTCCAACAACAACTAGAAGCTCTTATAAACCATAAACAAACCATACTTAAATTATGTATTTATAATTAATTTCATATTTTTGTATTACATTTTTTATAATTTTCAAGATTTCTTTATTTGTATTGTCGAATTTGGACATATAACATATAAAGTACTATTAAAACAAATGCATACAAATATTTATCGTAAATTATAGAAAGATGGTATTATGGCAAAAATGAACTTTTAACCAAAATTATAAACAGAAAACAAAAACATTGTATTAGGCGTCAAATTTTAGAAGAAAAATAAAAGAACTCGAAAATAACTCAGAAGAGCAACAAATACTTAAAGTAATAACAAATTAATCTCAATTATTTAAAAATTATTATAAAATAAATGAAAAATTAACATTAAATTGTTTCATAAGCCGAAACTAATTTATGAATTACAGGAATATTAAATAACGAGAAACAAAAAAAAAAAAAAGAAAAACAAAGGAAAAGTGCAGATATCTGTAACGATCGTGTCGTATATGAATGTAGCTAAAATATACAAGAAAATGGAAAGTAAATAATACACAATTTAATCAAATTAGCGAAAATTGTGCGAAAACTGAGAAATTTTCGAAATGCTTATGAGCAATGAGTTAAGATTGGAAAGAACTTTTCCATGGCAATCCCAATAAATATTTGTAATTTATTTGTAAATGTTCTCTTTCTTCATCTCTCTTTTTCTATTGTCCCTCTCGCTCTGTCTCTCTCTTCCTCTACTCTCTCTCTCTCTCTCTCTCTCTGTCTCTTTGTAATTTTGTATTGAAACTACTTTGCCGCAATTAGTAAAAACTTAACGTATGTTTGTATGTATATGTATGTATGTACTTAGATATTAAAAACTCTATAATAAATCGCTCCCTTTAAGTACTCTAGCCATTTTCTATACTTATAATAAAAAGAATCGCATAATAACAACATGTCGTAAGGAATGGGGAAATCAGATAAAGCATAAGTATGAGCATATCAAATGTAAAATTGTTGTACTCGTAACTTAAATGTTCATATACATACTTAGTAATCGTATTATACATATACATATACATATGTATGTATGATTATTACATCTTATGCATTTCATATAAAATGTTTCATTTTTGTTAAGGAATGTTAAGGAAATGCCGAACCAAGCGATTAGCTCGACTAAAATCCGAGTACCAGAGAGGCAATAGGCCCCTCTCAACCCTCGCGATAGAGACATCCGAATAGGAATACAATTATAAATGGAGGCCATGCCATATATTCGTACTCGTAAATCAACGTAGTGCAAATGTTAGACGAAATTTAGCCGTAGAAGTAGGCGTAGGAAGTGTATGAATGTGCATAGGGTTTTAGCCCCAAATACATTAAATATACCTATGTAAGAGTGCCAGTTTTTTAATCGAAACCCCAATTGGGTACTCCATCCTCAGTCATCATTCATTAACTCATGCAGCATTTGAAAGCGTGTATGTGCTTAGTTTATATGTATACCCAAACATTTTATACGAATCATAATAAACGAATCAAATGGCATAACAAATCAATCAATTTCGATCCCCAGATAATATACTTAATTATTTAATTAATACAGTTGCGTTAAGTCAATGCTTAGCTTTGTGTTAAATCGCTGTTGAATGTGAATGTACAATTGATACTAAGCAACAACAAGAACAAACAAAAAAAAAGAACAACAACAGAAACCCCAAATACAAAACAAAACTAATGATAATGAAATAAAGAATACAACAAATTTCATCACAATGTTTTAATTTCATTTTACAAAATATCTTTAATTCGGTACAAAATACACAGAAATAAATGGGATAAGTAGACGTAAAGGAGACGAAAAACTAGGTCAATGCTGTTACGATGTGATCACTGGCAAGATTGCCACATCACAAAAATATTTGCAATAAGATTTTACACAAATACCAATTGGCAAACAAAAGTAACATCTCTGCGAGTTTTGCATTTATTATCATTTCTATTAAAAATTTTAATAATTTCATTATTAATACGTTCACTGCTCCGCCAATTGGTTTGCTTTCGATGAACCAAATTTGTGTCCTTCACCAATGTTCGAAAATAGACGCAGCTGTTAAACTTAACAGCAACAGATGAACACACATACAAAAACTGCAATGTAAACTCCAGTTCCAGTTGATCTGTAATACAGAATTGGTATAATGTAAAACCTCTTGCAGTGGATCTCAATAAAATATAACACGATGGGAGTTTATAGACTTAATCGCTAGTCTCCTGCTTTTGTTGAGTCTCGATGACAGTTGGTCGTGTCTTCAGATCGATTTCCAGCGCATGTTGCTCTCTTTTCTGATCCTGCAGACGCTGATAGTGTTTTTGAGCCAGAGCATTCAGTAGGGACACCACAAAGTACGCGATAATGATCAAAGCAAGGAGCTGGAAAATATGGGCCACCAAGCCAAGACCTGTGGCGGGTTCAACATTCATTTTGCGATGCATGCGAAGCTTAGTAGACGTCATTATATTTTGGATAGGAAGCTGCAGTCTTCGGCCAAGCCAGGGAAAGTGGCCAATGGAATCGATTAAAACACTGACCAAATCCTCGCTAAAAGCAACTACAACGATCAGCTGCTGTATGGTGGCCTTGATAAACGCCTTGCCAATCAGCGTGGCCACAAAGAACTTCCAGAATGGCACCAGAAAGTGACCACATGCAACGCCAGCCAGGTCAAATAATGGATTTGGTACACTGGCGCAGAGGAGAATGCCTAAGAATCCGATGCGCAAAACAACACGCTCAACAAGGAGTTTACTTTTCTCGAATAAACTGAGATTACTGCTGCGTCGTTGAAGCTCTGCCATTTCCTGTCTCTCCTCCACGCACTTGCCGGACAACCGTGCTGCCTTAGCCATAAAGTAGGGCGGCAGCTCGCCCAGAGCTGTGCCGACGCCCCATAACAAGCTTTCGATGCGTACCTTGGTCAAGATCTGCCACAGGGTCGGTGCATCTCGACTGTACGGCTCCTTGGGGCAAATCTTCTGATCGGGATACGGAGGCATAGGAAAATCCAGTGTCTGACATTCATAGGCAGCCAATGTAACGGCCGCAATGTGTGGTCCCAAATACAACAGAAATGTGTGCAGTCCCGATCCAAATCCCACTGAGGATAACAGCCCTAATCCTAACCAGTATAGAGCAAATGCAAGATTCTGCTGGCAGATCAGCATGTAAGTCTTGTGGGGACCTGGCAAACAATAGATAATAACCAACAACAATAGTGTTCCCAACACCCTTAGATCCAGCAGTCCGAATCCTACTTTAAGGAACAGTAGAGACGCCTCCAAAGCGCTATACTTAAAGGTCATCCAGGGACGACGCCAAACTACCAGAGACTTTCGCTCGAAACGCTCCGCTTCACATATTGTCGCCAACTCTTCATCAATTGTGAGTGAAGTGGCCGTGCAAGCTCCGGCGAAGGAAGACATCCTCTTCCTCATCTCACTGAAATCATTATAATAAATATTACTTTTTTTTAGCATTTATGATCGAATTGTGAAATTATTTCTTACTTACGACTTGTAGAACATTTCTAGAATTATTTGAAATTGTTATTCAAACGAACCAAATAATGAATTTCTAGAACTGAGTTTAAAAGGCCAATTTGATGAACAAAAAAAATAGAGCTTTCAAATTATAGGTTAAATCATTTCCTTTATTTCTTATTTTATATTTTATATGCATTTAACTTAAGACTTGAGTATCAGATGATTCACAACTATCGTCTGTTAATTTGCTGAACGCTTCAGTTTGCCACAAAGTTAAAGGACCTGGCGGCTGAGGCTCTAGCTCGGAGCTGAGCTTGTCAACAGTCAATGTCTTAAAATGATCATCCTCACAACGATATTTGTAAGCGCTAATCTGGTCCAAAAACTTGTCCAGTTCCTGCTTATCCTGATCACTGAAAACGATCGCCTTGAGACTGTAGAGCAAGCGGGCACTGTGCGACAAGAAATTTCATTTATATTTAAGTAATATAGATCATAAGGCATTGCGTACATATTGATAAAGTGCGGTTTCTCCAGACGCAGCTCGGACAACAGCGGCATCAGATGCTGCAGTGGCAACATGTGATTACGTTGCCGTCTAACACTTGTCTCCAAACGACGCACAGACAGATTCTTAACCAACAATTCCAGGGACGCATTAAAGGCGTAAAATCTAAGCAGCCATGCCTCCTTGGCACTAGCATGCTTCTTGACCAACTGCAAATGTGCGTCCAGCGCAATATTTACGAGTTTCTTAGAAGTCG
Source organism: Drosophila macrospina (assembly GCA_035042075.1). Taxonomy (NCBI): domain Eukaryota; kingdom Metazoa; phylum Arthropoda; class Insecta; order Diptera; family Drosophilidae; genus Drosophila; species Drosophila macrospina. Next base: position 5,845,106 of record JAWNLW010000591.1, read on the forward strand.
CTTCATTGCATATGTTCACATGAATGACGGAGAGACAATGGGCATAGGTGTCAATGTGTCGCTTAATTAACACGGATATCAGTTTGCCAAGCTCCGGACTTATATAATCTGGTAGTCTCGTAAGCTTTAAATAATTTAAACGATTAAATTCAGATCAAATTGTGCACGCTTCTTTCGGCTTTACCATTTTAAACTGTAGTAAAGGTTTCCATATGCGGTTGCTGGGCAATGAAATCGGAACTCTGTTGTGAAGGTGACGGAAGAGCACGTGCATCTCTTGCACATAGCAGCAAAAGAGCGTATTTACGCGTGCCTCCCGAGCCAACACTGGATTGGCGAGATGATACAGCAACACATCATATGTAACCGTATTCAATGGCAGGTAGTGATGAAATCCCACCTGGAGCGCCAGAACGGCGCAAAACATTGACTTGACAAGTGGCAAATTGTTGGATACGTTGCGGAGATCGCGAACGCAAACGTCTCGTAGTTGTTGAGCCAACTGAAGAACTTTTGCCTCGTTAACATCAACTTCCTCCAACTGATATCGCTCGCGATGAACTAGCGCCAACATTAAAGCCAAGCTCTCGTAGCCATAGAGTGCTGCGATGATAAAGAGAAACAATGCAATTACAGAAATAATGAGCAACCAAAAATTGGACAACTTACCCAGACACTCATTGACCTTTGTAGGAATCAACAACTGGGTAGCCAAAGTTTCATACATATTGCACACCTGGTGACCCCGCAGCTTGTCCTCCTTGAGCAGTGCATACAGTCGTCGCACGCATTGAGAATAGGACTGCAATAGTTCCTCAGCAATTGACTGTGATTCTTCATCTTCGTGACCTAACAGCTGCACGGATATCTCAGAATATTCATCTTGTAATGTCTGAGCGGTCATAACGAGTAGTTCCTCATTTCCAGTCACCTCAACGGATCTGCAAATGTTGGTGAAAAGCGACGAAAACTCTGCTTCGTTCAAGGTCTGGTCGGCCAAAAATATGTTCAAGCAATATGTCTCCAGTTGATACAATAACTACAATGTTTATTGTTCTGTTAATTTTTAATAGAATTTTAATTTCTTAACAATTCACCTGGACATTGTGCTGCGCAAATGATTTAAAGTCGACGGCACAATAAATGCCGAGGAGTACAGATCGTGCCGCCAACCTCTGGCCGGTGCGTTCAATAAGACGAGGCCAATTGTGGAGCAGCTTGTGTATTTGCTGGCGAGCCAGCTCCTCTCTAGCATACTGCTTTGTGTAGAGTTCAAAGAGGGCATAAATACAGTGGGCAGTGAATAGAATGAGCTCATCGCGCACGTTGTCTGCATTGAGTATGAAAACGTAGTAGCTAAAGTCCTGCAATGCCCGAAAATGTTGCATCAAGTCCTTAAGATAATTTTGTAACAAGCATATGGCCTGCTCGTGGGAAGCACATCTGCGTGAGTTGTGCTGTGTCTTTAAGAAAGTTTCTATAATGTGGACCACAATCTCCTGCTCATCGTATTGCCGTCGTGCTAGCGTTACATACAGTTGTGCTGCCAAAGAGCACACAGTCGACGTGGACGAGCCGTTGAGCAACACAAGCAAAATTTGCTCGAGAAAGCGACTTGGAAAGGCTTCTGTACTGACAAGGTGACTAAAATGGTTAGCAGAGAGATAAATAAGGATATATAGATTTGTGTAATTAACGTCACATCTACCGCTGAAGCGTTTGCAGATATTGAAGCGTTGCCAGCAGCAGAGCATTGGTGCTGGACGGTTTGAGAGTTTCAAACTGAATGGCCAAGTATTCGTCTGTGATCAATTCATTGGTAAACAGACGCAAATACAGAATTCCCCTTGGATCACGCTGCCGTCCATCTCCAAATTTATCCAACATCTTCCCCAGAAATTTGTACAATTGAATATAGCTTGACTTGTTGGACATCTAAATGGAAAGGGGTCAATACTTCTTATCTTATAGTCTTAAAATTTAAATCTTTACTTCGCAACTGAAGGCACTGTGAACAAAAATGAGGGCTGGTCTTTCGCAGAAGAGCTGAAAGTGCTCTTCAAACATCTCCAGCATGGGTGACATCATGAAATCAAAGGTCTCCTCATATCTGTGCATGGAAAGAAACATTAATAAATAAGTAGAATAAATATAAACAGTTGCACTTACAATATGCCGTAACATGCTAGAACAGTAAGTCTTAGGCAAATATCCTTAAGCATGTTATCGTCAGAGCCGGGCAGCAACTTAACCAGACCACGAAGTATACTAAAAGACATTCTGGCCAGCGGCTCACAAAGAAATTGGTCAATCGCATTATCTTCCCGCTGCATGTTGTCGGTAATGGCACGTACCACGTGTGTCCAGACGCTCACCACGCGCAAGTAACAGCTCACAGGCTGCGTCAAGTCATAGTATTGCCTGCCTAAACGTGTGTTTGGCCTATCCTTTAATAATTCCCCTCCATAAAATGCCAACAGAGTTGGTAGCTGATCCAGAAATGACTCGACGCCTTTCAGCACAAACGGTACCACATTAAATATGTATGTCAAATTGTCATCCCGATATGGATGATCATAGGTTTCTTCGAACGCCTCAATGCTCACTGTAAATTTGAGTCCCAGCACTCGAAAGCATTGGCTGACAAAGTGATGGGACACTTTGCCAATCCAATTATGTGGATTATGAGACACCGTCTCAATGAAATTGCAGGCGTACTCCTCTGTCGTATACTAATAACAATTTTATTTATATATTATAATTGCATAAGTTTGGAATAAATTAATTACCTTAACAGTAGCGCCAGTTGAAATAGCAGTCACAAAATCCATTCTATATCTTCTATTTAAAATTTCCGTTTCGTCAATTGCTCATAAGTTCCGTTACTTTAGTGATGCGAAAACTGTACATTATTCAAATATCTTCATGCTCGTGATTCATCGACAGAAATCCGCAAACATTGTGATATCGATGGTAGATGGCATCATGAGCAGCATTTAAAATAATACTGTAAATGCATTTTGTGTCGTCATAGGTGAGTAAGCGTCTCATGCATACACAGCAACGCAAAAAATATAATGTATAATAGCTAGATGTAACAAATTTGGTAATAATTCCCTTATAGTGGCCAATCAAATAAAGTTTTTTTATAACGCCATGAAAAAAGCGTATGTGGAAAGCTATGTACATATATCCTTTAGAGTTGGTACACATTGTGTGTGGGAAATTTGAAAATTAGCATAGTTCAAGTGAATGAAAGTAAATATTTCTACATATTTTGTACTCTAATTTATTATACCAATTCCAATCTAAAAGATATCAGCACTAAGCATACAATAAATAAAAGAAAATTGCAAATGAATATTGTTGTTTATTAAAAAAGTGTAACGACTGAGGATCGAACCACGAAAACAGTGCGCGCCTGGAATGCACTACATCCACACATCCATCGCAGCGTTTATGAAGCTGCCGCTGCCGTTCGGCCGCTTGCCGAACATGTGGGGTTCCATTGTGAAGCAAAAAAGTGATATCAATTTCTAGTACCAAATGAAACCTCTATGTATTGTATGCTTAGTGATATCAGTTTATCGTCGCGATATCGATTTTGGAAATTTTATTTTTTATTTGAAGAGATAAGTATAGAATAGAATAGTGTCATGGGCGCTCATCTGACCTGCTAGTTGATTTTTGATCTATCAGTTGGAGGAAACTTTTAATTGTCTTATGGTTTAATTCCATAGAAATTGTATTCTTCTCTGAGACAATTAATTCACATTGCTCCTCTTGCTGAGTAAATTCATCACCCTTAATTAAAGGCTTTAATTTAATACAATTTTTGGCTGTCAAATCAGTTTCAGTTTGACCACGTTTCTTATTGGGAAATGTGAATATTAACACTGGTAAGTTTTCAACTTTGATATTTGCAAATTTTCGTAATGGTTCAATACATCCCCAGGATTTGCTTAGGTGGGCTTCGTAGTAGCTCAACAAATTGACAAGGCAAATGAGACTATTCAAATCACCTAAATCCTGGATAGCCTGCAATAATAAGAGAAGATTAATTTACTGAGATTGAAGAATGTAACATTGTACTCACCTGCATGTCACTAAAAGCCAAAGCCATTAGCAGATTCATGAGCACTATTGCGATAAATACGACATAAATAATGAAGAAGAGGCGGTCAAAGAACTTATTTTTAAATTCAATGTTGCTTTCATCGAATTCACCTGTTGACATTATGATCGTCTTGAGAACGATTTCCATAATATGTTTCTCCGGTAAATTGTGCAATTTGAGTATATAAAAGCACAGACCAAATGAACCTACCAAAATGATGTAAGGGATGCAGCTCTTTAGGAAAGTACAACAAACCTCTCGAAGCATCAGAACATATTTCGATAGGGAGTATAGGGGCAGTGATCCAATCAGTCGAGTAATATTTACAGCATACAACAGTATGGTAAATACTACGAAAATACGACTATAATACTCCTCAGGTTCAGGACTACTCAATTTGCTACTTGTAATTGACAATGCAATGAGAGATACATTTAAGATATAAATTCGCCACATGGACAACAATTTTCCTATTAGGTACAACTTAAAAAGCAAGCACATTACATAATAACCAATACTCAACGAGGACAGACATTTAAAGATCCATTTGGAATCATTACCGAAGAAAAATATTAAAAATATGTTCACTATATAGAAAATACTAAAGAACACCGATAGCCCAAAGTAAATGTAAAATAGTAAAGAAATACTTTTCCACTTGAGGGATATCAACGTCGTTATCAGCGGATGATTAAGGAGATGACGTCGATCCTTTGATTTGGCCATGACACGAATGGTTTCCATTTCGCTGTATTTTTCTAATCCCATATCGCTGGGTACTTTTAAGGTTTTATAGTTAAGAATAATCTTAAAGTTCTTATCGCCATGACGTGCACCCTCGGAAGTTATGCAACTATCGAAATGATCTTTCAACAGGCCCGGATTAATGTCCTCTATGGGCAGCTCATTGAACTCGCTGATTACACCTAGGTAGGCGCCACGGTGCAGCAACTCATTCACAGCGAACTCATCGTTATATAATATGGCATAATGTAGGGGAGTTCTGCCACTTTTATCCCTTTCATTTACATTCACAAGTCCACTGTCCAAGAGAATGTGAAAGCACTTCACAAAGTTGCTGAAAAACAGCTGTGGCCGCTCATCCAGTCTGCCAATGATTTGATGAAGTAACTTCAAGTTGATGGGCAATTTCAGATCCTTATGCTGCAACAGCTTATCCAAAGCATACCAGTTGCCATATGCAATGGAAATCTCCACATAAGTTTTATCAAATCTCTGCGATTTCTCATTGACATCAAAGGGATCTTTCAACAGATGCTCGAGGACTTCATGGCTACCACTCGTGATGCACTCCACTACCAAGTCTGACCTGATCTCCCCTTGGTAGCTACCCAACAATCTTTGAAATTCTTGTTCATTCCCATTGCGTAATAAATCAAGCAGCTGCACGCTGTTAGCTTCCATATAAGGGTTTAAGATTGGGGCCAGGTTGGGATTCCATTTCAGCAACTCATCGCAGAGCTCCTTATTTAAGTAGATGCTGGGATGCCGCAGAAACAAGTCAATGAGTTCCTGCTTTTGATTGAACGTGATTTCTTTGTTGTATAGCACATAGTGCAAAGGATACATAGCATTATTATCGGCAATGTTCGGCGAGGCTCCATGGCGAAGAAGCAGATTCATGCATTCCTTTACTTGATTTGCATTATTCTCATTCAAGTTTTTTGCCAATGAATTGAGTGGTGTCAGGTCATTATATTTATTATCCACATGGTTTCCCTGATGCTGCAGAACTACTTTAACATTTTCCATGTCTCGCGAGTCGCTGGCAAAATTAATTGCAGCTTTTTTCTTTGTATTTAACTATAAATTTAAAATTACAATTTCAGTTAAGAAATTATTTTTTAGAATACTCTGCCTTACGTAATCCGCTTTACATCCATGTTGAAGACAGAGTTCGATGAACTCTTTGCACCCCGCGGTGGCCAATGCCTTCTCAAATATTGTTATACCATTGCAATCCGGTTCGTTCGCATTGGCTCCTAGTCTTAAAACCTCATTGAAAGAGCTTAAACTGCGCCTCTCTAATGCTCCGGACAATTTCTGCAGCAAATCCATGTTATAACCAGTTCAAAGAACACAATTGAAATGATGCATAACCTCCATTTATTTATAAGGCTTCTTATCAAATTCCCCACGTCCGGACATGAGGGTTATAAAAACCTACATGTATAGTACTTGACTGATATAAAGATTTGTGAGTAATATAAAAATACCCTTTTTCCTGTAGTAGTTGTAATATTTTAAGCAACACGGGCGCCCAAATGTATCCAAACATTTTTGTACTGTTGGAGTCTCACCTCCTAGATACAATAAATAAATATATATATATATTTATATATATATATATATATATATATATATATATATATATATATATATATATATATATATATATATATATATATATATATATAATAATAATCACTTATATATATTTATTGTATCCACACGTACGAATAAATATATAAATTGAGCAAGGCGTTTTATTTAGTCGACTATAGCGTTCGTACTTGTTATTAATAGATTAATTATAAACATAAAGCTTTCGATAGAGTACATCCCCTCGAATGTTATGGCTGTAGTATTCTTATCGTCGATTAGAATTGCTATTTATATAATTTTATGAGATTTCAAATTATTAAAAATTTTATTTAATCGTACATACAAAGGGTTTATATTATACGATATATGTATGTACTTATATATATATATATATATATATATATATATATATATATATATATACATATATATATATATATATATATACATATATATATATATATATATATATATTTATATTTCTTAATGTACATATTTACAGCATAGATTTATATGCAGTGCGAGTTAAGTCAAAAAATTGCTTTGAATTAATGAAATGCGCGATTTAATACAATATGAAACTAAACTTTCTATCAAAAATTATTTTTTAAAAATATCCCAAATCAAAGCTAAATTAAACTAATTTTTGTCACATTTTGTTCATAAGGTAAATGCGAATTAGATGAGAACACAAGGAGTCGGGACAAGAAGAATACGTGGGTTAATTTCCACTTTTCCTTTTGTCAAGGACTCCTTAGGACAAATGCAAATACTATAAATTAGGCGCAACAACACATACATATCTCATTACAGTTGTTGTCACTTTTGTCCACTGGGTGAAGGAGTTAATGTGGCTATTAGATAACCAACATGTAAGAGGTACTTTAGTGTCTACTCCCTGGCTCGATTTCAAAGATTTCAACTATGATCCTTAACTAACCGTCTTCTAGTTATTATAAAATAGATATTTTTTGGTTTCAAATGCTAAATACACCTTGTACTTGATGTCGCTTGATTTCCAACAACGAGGATGTTAATATTTCTTTAGTTGCTCGTACGTTATGAAGAATATTATGTTCCATGGTCCCATGCGAACCCAGGTGGGTATAAAGCCCTTATACAGCGCCAGGATACCTTCGTTGCGTATGGTTTGCACAGCACAGTCGAGACTTCCGCTGTACAGTTTATGTGCTGATGCCGTCGCCGTGGCCATGCCACCGTTCAGCATTGTCACATGCCTTTGGTTCATCAGTCGGGTCTGCGGGGTACAAAACGTATAATAGAGTCTATTGGTGCTGGACATGCATAGACACTTACCCGAATCACATCAATGGGCGTAGAGGCAACGGCACTGCCCAAGCTGGCAATAAAACTCGAACTGTAAATAGTTATTAAATTAATAGGCATCATAATTTGATAATTAAATAAAAGTGCGCATACATAAAATGATTTGCCACATGATCACCAAAGGCGCTCATTAGCTGTAGTTTACAGAAATCATATACTGGCAACTCCACGGATGCTATGACTACCGCTCGCTGCGCAGTTGGCCCCACGCCACGCCAAAGACCACGTACGCCTTCGTATTTGTAAATTTCCCTGAAGCAGCCAATGAGACCCAAATGATCGGTGCCCTTGCCATGAACCTGCATTCGCACCTTCAGCACATCGGTGGGATTCGCAATTGCAGATGATATAGCTCCCGCTCCGGCCGCACAAATGATATTGCTCCACACACGCTCGCTGCCATCATCATCAGTCAGCAGACCCCGCTCATTTGCCAGCTTCTTGAGTGTGTAGTAGGTGCCAAATTTGATGGTACCATAGGTGGCCTGCCGCAATACTGCTGGCCAAATGCTGCAAGACAAAAATTACTTAGCTGATATCTGGCTATCTCAAAAAAAAAACAAAGTCTAAGGGTTACTCTTGCCCACGCTTATCAAGCAGGGGCAAAGTTTATAGACCATTTCGTGTTATGAACACGAGACGTTGCTGCGTTGCTCCTCGTTATCAATATGCACACATTACAAATTTACATACAAATACATGAGCTATGTATGTGCGTACATATGTACATATGCATGTATGTTTGAGGTTAGCACGTTATTGGGTCAATTGGTTTACCCTTACCCAGAATATAATGCTCTCAGTCCTTCTTCCTTTGAGATTTTTACAAATGCATCTGTCATTCCACGGTACCGTAGTTGTGAAAAGGTTTGATCGATTTTCTGTCCTTGAATTTGCAGACGGGTCTTTGTTGTGTCGATTGGAAAAGTGCCTGCATGACAATAGAGACAAGTGTTTGTTTACACCAGATTTACGATGGCGATAACACCCAAAAATCACAAATCATTGCCGTTTATTAACTTACCAAACTCGGCTGTTATAGACGCCAGGCCGCCATAAACAAATGGCCGCCAGTCCTTTACTTCAGCCATGGTCCCCAGGAGCAATTGCACCTGTTGAGTGCTTGCAATTCCGCGGATACCGCTAGTTGGTTGTATTATTACGAATGGAAAATCACGCAACAAACATGCCGAACTCGCGGAAAATTAGACATTCGACCGCAAAACATCGATTGTTTGTGCGTTCGATACTATCGATACAATTATAAGTCATTCGCAGCGGTCGTTATCGATGCTTTTCACTTTACACACTACTACAAAATATTCAAATTATGCAAAATCACAGTTTAAAATATTATTAGGTATGATAAAAAGGATTACGATAAACACTTGTTAATTTATAAGTAAAGCTACTAAGTTAATAAAAAGAATAAGTCCTTTCATTTCTACACAATATTTTGTTATTCCTTTAGGTTACTACTTTTTGCAACGGGAAAGCGGTCGATTTAAAGCCCGAATTTAGCTATTTCTTACCGTTAAAAAGTGGCACTGAAAATGAAGCCCATTTTCCAGATAAACGAAAGGAAAGATTTATTACCACCTTATTCATAGATTCGGCAATATATGGGTTCTCTGAAACCGGAAATCTACAAACCATTAAATAATATTCTGATGTTTAATAAACGATATCGTTACCAGGATAAATTCGCTTTTAGATATATCAATATACTAAATATCAAAACAAAAGTGAACCAAAAACCAAAGCTGCGACGGCGCAGCAGTTAAATTTGGGTTCTCTGCCCTTCGCTTTGTTGTTTGGGTTTTATTCATTTGACAAATTCGATTAATTAAAATTTAACTTAACCACACTGTCTTTGCGGCGTACATACGGTATAACTAATGTCAATTTCAAATTCACAAATTTAACCTTATAATACACATATTATATTTATGTATAATTTGGTAAATCCACGTCATTCATTTGAAATTCAAACTCAGACCGGATCGTGAAAGTCGGCGGCGTCACTGAGACGGCAATGGCGAAGACGGCGTCAGAAAGTCGCCGGCGTTTTGGACTAGTTCGACTTTGTTTATTGATGGTGGGGCGAGACATCGACGGGGCGAAATGATGCTCTTTGGGTTTAACCCGAAATGACGGACGGCAAAAAAAAAAAAACAAAAGAAAAAGAATTTGGCAAATGAATTGATTGCTCTCATATTGTGGATATAAAATGTAATTTAATTTTCATTATTTTACAGTTAATTTAATTTAACTGCACATTTCTTTATATCATCAATTCGTCGCCTGCTAAGTGATTTTGGCCAATGGAGCGTACAGGTTCTAAAACGAAACGCGTGGGAGATACGCAGGTCTCCCAAAGCCATTAGCCACAGTGAACATAATCCATTAACAAATTAGCTCTGCCATGTTATGCATATATTACCAGTTGTTGTTCAAAGCGATTTTTAGTCCTTTTGAAAATGAATTAAAGATTGCTTTGGTAAAATTGCTGTTTTGATATTTTATATTTGAACCCTTCTTGTTATCGTGACCGTAATCGTCACAACTCTCACTGGATGTCGTTGAAAGACTCTCGATATCGTCACAGTTCATCGGAAAAATTTTACATAACATTTGAAAAAGATCGATAGGATGGGCATCCCCAAGATCCAAATCAAAATTAGTATCCAACACAGCCACCACATCGTCGACATGCGTGGATGCAAAATAGTGATCATTGCACTTTTCCAAGTAACCAAATTTCACTCCAATATCCATAATTTTTGATAAAAGTCTCTTTCCACCGCTCACTTTAATTTTGCAAGCTTGGATCAACTGTTCAATTGAAACGGGTTCATTCAATCTTTGCAGGCACTTAACCAATTGATTAACGGCTTCAATTATAACGGTTTTAGACATTTTAAAACTTAAGAAAATATTTCGAAAACTAATAAATTTATTACAAAAAACTTGACAATACAATATTAATGTAACTAAGTATCGAAAGTTAACTAGATGATATTTTATAAAGGTAAATTCTGTAAATCAGTCGCACCTCAAACTCTACAAACTGGAAGTGTATTTATGACATTAGTTTGTCAAATAAAACATAAAAAATAAACTGTCAAACTCGCACAATTTATCGTGGCGACTCGGAGACGGACGCCACATCTAAAATTCCTGCATAATTAAAAACAATCACAGCCACATTTCGACCGGGAAATAGATTCAAAAAATTCATGTGTAGACCGGTCTGGACGGTAGCGACGTCGGCAACGTGTAATAAAAACTTCACGCAACGTTCCATCGAGAGATTAGCACATGGCGGAGGCTGGAGCTGGATCCAGCTCATACTCTGACTCTGTCTGATTCGGGGGGACTGGACTGTGGACTGTGATAAACAAAACCACTCAAACCGCTTGATGGATTATTGGCAATTTCTTTGGCGCCAAGAGCTTCTACTTGTATGATTTTATATGCGGATTTGGTTTTTCGGGGTTTTTTGCTAGACAAACTACTAAAACAACGTGTTAAATATGCAAATTTAACTTAAATTTATTTATGAAGTCTACTCCGATGTCGCTTTGAAAGAAATTTCTTTCTCCATCATTCAGGGCCTATCACACAATTCTGGGGAATACCAAACAAATGTTTACCTATAACTTAATTTGGGTTTGGAGTCCGTAATATAACATAAGACACAATACAATTCCGATTCCAATGAGCATCTAAAATGAAAGTAACAATTTCATAAATTTACTACATACTATATCAACTATTAAATATATATATATATATATATATATATATATATATATATTTCGATTCCTGCGTATTTCCATTCCAGCACATCAAACTCAAGTTGCATTCCACTTCCATTTTCAAAACTTTTAGCTCTTTCATTGCCAATGTGGGACAGCACTTGGTTATATTTCTACTGGAAACTGTTAGTATATTTGACATTGTGTGATTTGATTGTATGCGGCACACGTCCAATGAAATTAATCAGCAATTAATTGTTTTTAAGTGCGTATGGGTAATGGGAATAGGAGCAGTGAAGGCAACTAAAACAAAAACATGCTACTGTATCGAGGTATTGTTTTAATACACAATTTATTACTAATTATGCGTCATGTCAAAACAAAAACCCAAAGTCCATAAATATTTATCAATTTGTTTTGTTTATTTATATTTTCATTTTTTATTTTCTGTGCTTTGTTGTTTCTTTTAGTTACATTGGGTCCAACACGTAGACATAAAATGAGCAATAATATTAAAACGAATAAACAATAAATCAGCTATAAAACGGCGACTTCGAATGGAATTTTTAGCATAGCTGCTCCCCGGCCCTATCTCCCCCCTGACTCTTATCGTGCCTTGTGCTAAAATGCTGTACCCGGTCATAATTAATAAATTCCAGCGTGCGCCGCTAAATGAATTCGGTTTCAGTCATGCCAGGCCAAGGCAATGTCAAAAACAACGCCAAACACAACCAAACAAAAATATCAACAGCAACAACAAAGGCAACGGCAACGGCAAAACAACAAATTGACGTCACACGGTTCGTCGTTGTTAAGCGACTCTGCGACTTGTTGCAAGTGTGACATGAGTATCAAGGCTTCAGACGGGTTTAACGGGTATTCGGTAGGGGCTTCAAGACGCAATCAAGTGAGAACGAACCCCTAAATAACAACAAAGTGAGCAACATCAAGAGACTGTAATCAACACTAAACAAGTCAATTGGGTTACGTTAAGCGTCTCGAACTGATAAGAGCGTAGAAAAGATGGTATATAGACCATAATTTAGCCTCTCCTATGCAGACAGCTCATGAATTGGGTTTACAATTCTGGCGTACTTTGCCATTTCCAACGCTGACACTTTGATCCACTACATTTCTTATTTGTTCGGGCAATGCCGCACATAACTTAATTGAATTTAAAGTCTGGTATGCAATAAAACAAAACAGGCAGCAGGCGACTAGTTTCCATTAAGCGGTACGCCCCCCGACGGCCAGCGGCGTCAACTTGGCGTCGCTCGAATGGGATAATAAGCACTGTTAGCCTGTGCACGACGCCGTGGCAGGTTCATCAAGCTCTGTCAGGGCAATTTAACACACACTCTCAAGGCGGTTAAAAGAAAAAGGAAAAAATGCATCCCACAAGTTCTCATCCAAGCAGAAATCCTTTTGAGGCAGCAACTACTGTAGTTCTTGTGCACCTTAAAAGAGTGAACGCTTTCGAATATGTGATTAATTTGATCTACGCAAACCAACTGAATAAATAAATAGTCGTATATCAAAATAGTACGCAAGAGAACTCACTTTTCCGCTGACTAAGCAGAGATTGCCATAAAATGAAAGCAAGAGAAGGCAAGGCGTATGATTACAAGCATGCCGAAACGCCTCCAACAGTTAGACACACCCACGAGCAACCCCCTAGAGCCACACGGATTTGGTTAAAACCAGTCGTCAAGTTGCTGCCATTTGAAATGATCGAACAATTAATTCCACAAACTGCAAAATAATGCAGAACAATGGTATGCTTTGAGCGTGGGAGAGCTATAGAATAATGGCGGGCAGACCAGAAAGGGAGAGGCAGAGAGAGAAATTGCAAATTTTTACCGGCAAACCAAGTTTCTGTATACATTTGTACTTATCCGTATGCCCTAAGATTTATGGAGTACGTTAGACTCGGAATAACCTAAGACGTAAAAATGCGTGACGAAAAAAGCGAAGCAAGCAAACAACGCAATCAAAAAGAAAACATGTGCTTTGCAGCAGCAGCAACAATGGCACTCAGAGAGCGAAATCCAGAGCGTGAGCGCGAGAGACTGTGTGAGAGCGTAAGCCGTCTGACAGTCGCTTTAGCTTGAGCAGCCTCACTTAAATATGAGCGCCGCTGGCCGATGTAACTTCAGTTGCCGACTGTTAAGTGCCAAGTGCAAAGCTCTGCAAGATTCAAAGCTTTATCAGATACAAAACCTACGTCCGTTTACGACTCGTGAAAAAAACAAATTACCAAATCTTTACCTACAAACAATAAAAGATATAACAATTAATAAACATAAATATCAAAATGTACGCGGAAAAAGTTTGTGCTGCACTCGCGGTGATCGCCTGCCTCATCTGCTTTGTTGATGCGGCTGTTTATACCCAGCCTGCTAGTATTCATAATGGTTAGTATTTAACAAAAAAAAAAAAAAAAAAAAAAACGAAAAACAAAAATGTGTGGTTAAAATGTAACAGTTCTTCGCGAAGGATTTGCGTAGTATTGGAGAATCAAATAATCATTTTTAAGTTCCGATAATTTTGCTTCGATAACTTAAATAAAAATGTTAATATATGCGGGTAGCTGGTAGCTCGATATGTCACTTAATTGGAAACTTTTTAATTAAGTTTTTAATTAATTTCAGTCATAAACAAAGCCTTCACAGAAACATGGTCAGATGCTTTAAACGACCTTTAGCAACAATAAAAAGCGCATAAAGCTGAGAGCAGTTGGCAGTTTCTCTGACTGATTTATGGAACAGGTTGATGATAGTCTCTACATTAACGTTTGATTTGTTTACTTTTAAAGAGTTGTTATACTTTTTATTGTAACGCCGTCAGAAACCATCTAAAAATTATTATATTATGTTTAATTGTATGTCTATATACATTTTTGATTTATATTTTGTTTTGCTGTTTTCGTTGACGTCAAAGAGACATAAAAAAATTCCAAACAGCGCAAAACAAAATTGGAAACAACAACTAAATTAGTTATTTGTTATTTTTCTTTGTACGAATTTCGGTTTTTGGGTTTTTCGCATCTGCTAAAAATTAACATAAGAAATGTGCTGATTTTTTAATCTTTGGCTTTGTTTTTTCTTTCTTTTTTTTGACAAATTCATTTGCATAGCTATGCGGATTTGTGTTACAATAAATAAAAAAGTTTCTCGATTTGTTTATCTGAAGGTCGTCCAACTACTGACCGGGTTTACTATCAGGAATAACTAGCAAAACGATGACCAATTAACGATTAAAAATAGGCGATGAGTTCATGCGAATTTCTTTATCGCCAACTCAATTAAGTGCAAGAAAAGAAAAAAGAAAACAAGAAAAACAAAACAAAAAAACAAAAATAAATCAAATTAATGTACAAACTCTTTGAGATTGTACCGCCAGCGACCTGAATGGCAAATGGGGAGTACCATTAATCAAAACATTCGACAGCTGCTGCTACGGCAAATTTCAGCCGCTGGCAAAATGTTATAAATAAATGCCAGTCAATTGTTTGCAATTACTACTTGAGAGCTGGAGATTTTATTTATAAATATTCCACAAGAGAGCTCTTTATTTTTGTAGGTATTTTTACCTGGCTCCAAATCTTTTTCGGCATGACTGTCAAGTTCGTGCTTTGAGTCTTTTGTCAAGTTTGTGGCTTAAGTCTTTTGAGCAAGTCATGCCAAAATAAAAGAAAAAACATTTTGAAAGTTAAGTAGGTAAATACTTACAGATATTTATGGAAACTATATATATATAACTATATATATATATATATATATATATATATATATATATATATATATATATATATATATATATCTCATGTTTTGAATGAGTTTTGCATAACGTAGTTAACTTCCTTGTGCATAAATATAATGACATAAAGAAAAACTCCAAGCGGCTGCAATAAAGCAAAACAACAGAAAATACAATACAGAAAAACAACTTCCGCTTTATCTGATTCACATTAACATTCACATTCTTCTTTATACTTACAGCGCATCCAGGCAAATGCTACGATAAGCTGACCAGACGCTTCATGCTCCCCGACAAGGAATACAAGCCGAAGGGCATCTGTGCCGCCATGACGTGCGACATTGAGGCGCGTCAGATCAACATCGAGACCTGCCCCTATATCGAGATGCCTGGCTGCGAGGAGCTGCCCAGTGACCTCAACTGGAGCTTCCCCAAATGCTGTCCGCAGTTCAAGTGCGTCGACTTCAAGACCGGCAAGGAGTTTGTGGTCTCCGTCTAGGCAACTGCTGCCAGCGGCCTAGCAGGGGTTCAGCTAGATGAGCGGCCGCCTCAACCTGAAACGTGATTTTACATAAAATGTATTCGTAGTTTTCTAGTGTATGTGTGCGTGAATGAGAGTCTGAGTGCATTAGTTAGTTTTGTTTATTTGTTTATTTTGTGTGAATGATTCATTTAGCATGCATAATTTATTTATTATTTCAATTTGTAAATAACAAAAACAAAAAAAACACAATTTGCATAATTTCTTATAAACCCCACTTAATGATCTTTTATCATATCTCATGTGTGAGCATATTATCGTCTTTAGTTTTAAATATTAATTTATTTTGATTTATTCAAAAAACACTGTATGCGATATTTGCAAATGTGACTAACTGTATAATTTGTTTAGTTTCTTAGTTTTAAGCATAAAACAAAAACAAAATAATAAAAATGATAAAATATTAAAGAGAATATGTTTACCTATTCACTTTTTGTCAAACTTTTGCCCATTGTACACCGAAAAAAGATATTTCGTCACTTCCATATTTGATTTTCTTTCTTTGCGTGACGATTCAATACGAGCATCCACTGGTCTTACGCGCTTGTCGCTCTTTTTGGACTTTGTCAACGGTTTAATTAGCAGTGCCGCCTTTACTTGACCGTCTGATTCATCTAAGCTTTTAAATTGGCAAACATCGCACATTCCACACATAAAAAAAAAAAAATACTTTAAAAACGATCACCAAATACGAGCAAAAGTTTATTGTTCCCCGTTGCTGTAGCTCTGATTTGCATATTAATTTTGCAGCTCTATAAATACACATGACTGTTAGTAAGAAACTCCAAAAATATGTGTGTCGGAAATAGGCTGTAAAATCACTAAATTGATGCCAAATAAATAACTTATGGGTAAAACAAGCAAACAACGCTACAAAGTGTGGTTGTAAATAAGATGTCAACAACAGTAAATAAATACAAAATCTTTTAAAAAAAGTCTTTTTAAAATCGAATATTTTGTTTACATTACGATGTTACCTTACCTATAAAGCGTTGGCAGTGTTTTCAAACTGGCGCTTTATATGTAAACAGTTGCCAACACTACTGTATGTTTTTCAGTACTATTGGCTAAATAGTGGCGGTGTCGATTGCATTCGATAACAAGTGAGGTCGATAACGCGTGCCATCATTATTATAAGTTTGGGCGTTGTTTTTGTCGTAAATGTTCAATTTTATTTAGAAAAATATTTGTATTAAACCATTTAATTTATAAAAATATATTATAAAACAATGCAAGCGCTGGCCTCGATTTCTATCCTTATGCTAACTGCAGCATTTATACACGAAGGTTTGTAATTGAATCACCAATTAAAGTAAACAATAGAAGAAGAAGCTGTAGTAACAACAGCAACAATAAAAGGGAGCTCCGTTAGTCAATTGGTCACTTAGATTGAATTTCCTTTTATAGGTGCTGCCATTTGGTGTTATCGCTGTACTTCGGCCACACCCGGCTGCGCCGAGAAGTTTAACTGGCGAGGCATTGGCTTCCTGGGGGAACAATGTCCTGAGAGCAACGATATTTGTGTCAAAGTGACTGAACGACGTGGCTCCCAGGAAACCATCACACGCGATTGCCTCAGCGCCCTGAGTTTCCGCTCAGATATACCCGCGGACAAATACGAAGGCTGCCGTCCAGCAGCAAAGGATTTGCGCCTGGCACACTACGTCAATCACACGATCAAGGAGCACGACGTGAAGCGCGATTATTTCTCGGATACAACCTTTTGCTTTTGCTTCCTGGATCACCGCTGCAATGGTGCCAGCGGCATACACAACTCAATGCTAGCCGGCGCCTCAGTTATCTTGCTGGTGCTTTTGAGTACATTCCACTTTCACTAAGCCGTACTCAGCCAAGTACTAAAGTGCCTTAGAATTAACGACAGTTCAATTATTACTCGAATCTCGTCTAACAACATTCCGTCCACACACACATTTTGTATGTTTTTTATAAGGATTTTACAATGACTCCCATAAGAGGGCTGGCTTACAATTTTGTCGTAGTCTCTATTTACTGAACAACTTATTATGTAATACAATTTTTACAATATAAAGAAAACAAGTTGAAGAAATCGTTAAATCAGTCCAGGCACTCGAGATTAGCTGTCTGCTTTGGGCCACGGTAATCGTATGTGGCGACCTCGGGATGCTTGATTAGATGCTCGGCATAGGCGTCAGCGAGACGTAAACACTCGGCAACTGAAAGCTCAAACGGTCGCAGCGTATCTTGCACATCAGCCAGCTGGAAGAGCTTCTCTGTTGTCTCCTCGCGACCTTCGGGCGGCAACAAGGTGCTGTAACCACGACGACAGTATTTCTGCCGCATGCTGAAGATGTGTCGCATGACGCGCTCAACGAGCGAAAAAGGTAGATGGGTTTTCGGCTGTTTAAGCGGGATCACTTTAACAACACCAACATCCACTTGTGGCTTGGGTACAAACGCTTTGCCGGGTATGATGAACTTTAGCACCGGCTGCGTCCAAATTTGTGACATGATGGACAGACGACAGCGTTGTTCACTTCCCAACGGGGCACAAATACGATCGGCAACCTCTTTCTGGAACGTAAGCGTCATGCAGGTGTCGTTTCGCCGGAAGGCGCCGCGTCTCGCAGCCAAATCCGCATACCAATTGATGAGCAGGCGTGTGGAAATCGCAAATGGCAGATTACCAATCAAATGGATACGTTGTTCGGTGTCCGGCACATGTTGCTCGATGTTAAATCGCAATATATCCTCGTGGTAGATGTCTACCTGCATGTCCAGTGGACGGGCGCATTCACGCAGCAGCAGAAGCGTTTCATTAAACCGTGCGTCCTTCTCAACAAGCATCAGACGCTGTGGCTGACGGCGCAGAATCGAACGCGTTATGCCACCTGGGCCAGGACCCACCTCCAGGACAATGTCGCCAGGATCTATGCGACCTGCTGACTTGACTATCTTGTCCGTTAGACGCTCGTCCATTAGAAAGTTCTGGCTAAGCTGCTTCATAGCCTGGAGCTTGTAAAGCTTTACCAGATCCCTGATTGTGGGCAGCGGAGGCAATCGTGCGCCGCTCGTGAGGATACGCGCCGTTGCTTGGGACATCTACAATGCCAAAAGGATTATCTAATGATTCAAGCGGAATAGATGAATACTTACATTGTGGTTGCTGTTCTTGTTTTATAACGATTTCAGAAATGTGTACAAATTGAATGAAAAACGCTTAACGACTAGAGGATTAACAGTTAGAGTGATGGGACCAGCTTTAGTTGGTGGTCACCTTCTTGGGCTCCTCGAAGTCGTCGAGGAACTTTTCCTGTTGCACCGAGAATATGGAGTAGCCGTAGATGGCCACAACTGAAAGGCCGAGAGCACCGGCAGTTAGCAAATTATTGCGCCGCACACGCTTCAATTTCTGCACGCGATCTAAATTTTGTGACTCGATAAGTTTCATAAATTGCAGTTGTGCTTTATCAATCTTTGGTGCGGTTTCTCCGTACTTGATTTTGGGTGCTTGTTCCGATGCCGACATTATTACTTTATAAACGTTAGGATATAAGTTAATCTGCTCGATAAGAAATTTTTTATGTGATTAAAAGTTTTCGGCAAAAATTATGAAATCTCACATGAACTAGCGATGTACCACATAATTGATAAACATATATCGATAGCTCGATTACAAGTATCGAAGCAATACATCGAATATATTGTTGCAAGGCAGCATGTTGCTAAACTATCATATGTTTCTCAATTCCCAACTATTGGGGTACATGCTGCTGTGATTTTCTATGTAAGCTACAATGTTGAGCAACATTTTACAATGTCAGGCAACACAGTGTATTTCGTTTTGGGGCTCGAGTGCAACGTTAAACGCGTCAAGTGAAGCAGTTCGTGGAGTTAGTGGAGCTGTGCGCTAGCATTGTAATTTAAGTTCCGCAGAGTGCTATAATTTTACTGAGTGGGAGCTGGAATACTGCCACTGCTAAGCAATAGCAGCGTGGAAATCAATCCAAAACTAGACCAGCCAATTTACAAAGTGCGTAAAAGAAAACAATATATATGTACATATGCAATACAATAGAAATTACGTTTTGAATTTTACAATTACACAGCAATTATCTCTTTGTATCTACATATGCAAGTATTGTATATAGTTAGCATCTGTACTGTCAATAAGTGTGTGAATTGAAATTACTTAATTGAGGAAATGAAAGTAAAGCTTAGCTTCAATGTTGATATAAAAATTTGGTTGCATGTTTTAAAACCGAGCTGAAAAAAATGTATAATAAAAAAAACAACAAAAGCAAAACAAACGCGTAATTGCAGAAATCAGCTGTGTACCTAAAGCTAGCACATACACAAACACACGACGTGCGAGCAGAGAATACAAAACAACGCACGATTCGTGCTCCACTCGAGCGCCAAACAGTTAACCCTCTCCACCAACCATCTCTCATCTATACAAATCACTGAACGAACAGCTGGTAGTGCGCTCTCAATTCGTTGCTAGTGTGCTCTCTCTGGCTCTGGTGCTTTGACTTTATTTGGTTCCTTTCATTTTGTTTTGATTCCGCAGCACAACGAACTTGTCAACGTTCTTATACTCTTTTACGAGAACGTTTTATACAAATTGATAAAAGAAAAGGTAAAGCTTATATATTGTGAAATATTCATTTTATATAAAATAGGGCATTTCGCTTGAATTCTAAAATATCGATTTGATTGCACCATAACTGATATGAGCTTTAGCCATTATAAAGAGTGTAGAGCGTGCGACTTGTTAATAAATTTGGAAAATGCGCAACAAATTTTTGTAGCAGTGCTTGAAAAATTTATAAAATGTTGAAATTTCTCAAAAGAAAAATTATTTTTTACATTTGCAGCAGTCAAATCGCCGTCCGCATAAACATTAAACATATAAAATAAATCCTGCGACTAATTAAGAAATATTCGTAATACGCAATAAAGTGTAATAATTAACTCAAAACAAAAGCTAAATAAAACTACACATGGCGTTCATTTCGAAAGATTTTCGGTCACCTGGTGAGGCTTGGGTCAAGACCGAAGAGGGCTGGGAACGCTTAAAGGTGCTTGAATGTGGCGGCAAACGTAAGCGGTGAGTCTTATTGTTATTATTTATTTATTGATGTTATTATGTTGGTGTTGTTGTTGTCGATATCGTTGATTTGACTTGGACAATGCAACAACTTTGATTAGCAATCGAACGATGAATGACAAAACAAATTTTATGACAATCGCTTTAAATTTTCTATTGCGTATTGCAGTCACTATGTAATCGGGCCAAAATAAAACAATAGAAAATGTTAATATTCAGCATCGCTGTCAAATGCTTAGTCTATTTGTGTAAAGTACATGCATATGTATGTATTGCAAAAAGTTCAATTCTGTCAAATTTAGCACATATTGCAATGTTTATCGATAAGATAGCTTAACCTACTTGATAGATAAATGACCAAGGTCACCGGAAATGTATTGTGTTTAGAAAATGAATTACCAAGGCCACTTCTATAACTCTTATCTATCTTAGAAGGCACTAATGATATGTACAATTAGAATTAAATTAAATATAACAGTATTTCAATATTGATGATTTCGATAACAAAATGTAGGCTACCAAGTCAAATGCCCTTCACCTTTTCTTTAAAGCTTAAACTAATGATTACACAAAACATCAACATAGCAAACAAAACAAACGACAGTGACGAAACGGAAAATGTCGAAACGTTTCAGCATAATATAATCTTCATGAATAGGTTTAGGCCAAAGTATTAACAAAAATGTAACTTTAATTATACGAAATGATTCGTTGAAACAACTATTTGTATTGCATAGCGTTATGTACTTTTATACGACATATACTAGGTATTAGAGGCATGTCTTATATTGCTTGTCTATAACTATGACTCACTTTAAATGAGTGTGAAAGTGAGATTAAACAAATTGTAAAAAAAGGTAGGGAGAGTTGCTTTGGTAGGTGCACCCATTTGATTGATTGCAAGTTGCTCTGGTAAAGAAATGGCAATAATAACAATGACTGTAGAAATCGAAATCAAATACATTTAGTATAATTATAGTATATTTGCAATGCACCTTTTTCTCAAAACTCCAGAGAGTAGGAGTAAAGAAACAAAGAAGAAACACTTGAAACAATCGAACGATTTACATAAAACAGAAACGCAGAATAAATTACAAACACACGGAAAAAGTGATTTTAAAGTGATTATTTTGACATGTCATAAAGAGGATTTTTCGAATGCAACAAGAGAAACTATTTTTGGCATTTGTCAGCCAGTCACGATGTACAATATTACTCTTATGGCAGGAAAATGCGGAAGAAAACAAGAAAATTCAATTCCAAATTTAGCTATAGAAGCAGGCGCCTTTGTTTCAAAAGAAAATATATATAAAGTATATAGTAAATGAGTAAATAGTAATATAACATATATATTATCTCTGGGAACCTTCTTACTAACTGAAGGACGAGCTGAGGTTTTTACATAAACCTAGTAACCTTGGAAACTTTCATCACACGGACACACACATATAAGCCGACCACAACTCGGTCAAGTTTAGGCGAAAGTGCGTATGTATGCGTGTGTATTTGGCAGCTTGTAACGGCACTAAAAGCTCAAGGTTCCATCTCACTTTTATCAACTCAACTTCCCACCTCAAATCGATTTTGAATGGATGAGGGAAGTGAGCAGCAAGAGAAGAATTTAAAATGTTTAAACATAATATATCTAAAGTGAAACTAACTATAATTCGCATGAGATACAACAACTACAACTCAAGCTTTACGTATAAATGTGAATTACAGTCGAAAAATTATAAATGTAAGGAAATGTCGTTCATGCATAACCTCAATTGTAAATTGCATAATTTAATTTATTTTAGGAAATGCCACTGTGAAAATTTCATAACTGTGTTAAGTGGCTCAACGAAATAGTTTTTCATTTAAAGTTTCACAATTAAAAATGCAATTGCCGATTGCACAAAAATCATAATTAAAAATTCAACACAAAAAAAATTAAATAACATGAAAAAAAAAGAAAATTAAAGTGCATTACGTGGATGCGGACGTGGATATGTTTGGGGATAGGAGTGGGAATGGGGATGTGGACCCACTTTCACTGCGCTCACCACCGTACATTTGTTGGCCTTTTGAATCGACTCTCAGTTTCTTTATTTCTTTCTGCACTTTCAAAACTCGGGTGCAGCCAATGGAAATGCGTTCAAATCCAATTTGTACACTAGACAACAGGCCAAAGGCTAAAGCAAGTCAGATGCAGAGATAAGGCACAATTGAACTACATGAAAGAGCTTTAAGCTCAGTGTAAATTGTTAGATTGCTTTAAAAATCTATTGGTTAAAGATAAATTACACTGTCCATATTGTTTTTACTTAAAACTAAAGTAAATATTTAAGATGCTTATAAAATGTAACAACTAATATGTGAGGAAGTTGGCAAAATTGTATATTATTGTTTTTGATTTTGTTGAACAGTGTAATGTGCGCATTAATCATTTCTATCTTTCGCACTCGCTTTTCATATCTTTTTCTTTCTCTCGTTATAATAATTGACTTATTTGTTCGAAACTAATGGAACTTGCAAACTTTGAGAGCGCTTGCAACTGCAACTTGCCGAAACTTCCAAATATGCAGTCTATTTATAGGACTCCATTGCTTGAGCGACAGCGACATGTGATAGCTTCTTCCAACTTCCTCTAAAATTAGACTAGAAGTCGATTTGTGTCTTAAGTTGACTCCACGCCCATCTCATCCCATCCCATCTCATCCCAGCGTCCGAATCACAATAATTTATGTGATGTTGAAAAAGGTCGCACACACACTTAAAAATAGACAAGCGAATTGCAGTCGAAAACTACAGTTCTCTTAGTTACCAAATTCTCAATTCTCAGTTCTCTGTTCTCTATCCTCGGTGCTCAGTTGCCCAGCTGCCCAGCTGCCTCGTTTCGATCTCATTGCATTTTGTTGTTTAATTTGCCTGAAAGAAAGGTAAACGAACGCTTGATGATGACATGACGTCGTTGACTGATTTATATATGAATCACGTGGTCGTCGGCCTCCATCTCTCTCTCTCTTTCTTTCTCTAGCTGTGTCTCTTACTCCATGGTCTGTTGACTTGATTTCGGAGCTGGAGTCTGTTGACTGCACAATAACCATAACAATTTCTTTGTTTCAGCTGCTATTATTATATATATATATAAACATATTAGCGAGTGGGCGGGGCCTTGAGATTTTGCACTTTCTTTTGCGCAGCGCACAATTTGTAAACAATTGTGAATAGAACTATATTTTGCGATAGGTTGACAACCCGAAACAAACACTTAATATTGCCCTTAACTTTTTGGCCAACTTAACTTGGGCAAAACGCTTCTTTTTCGAGGAAGAAAAAACGGAACTGCAATTAAAAATCCATTTTATTAAACTTTGCATAAATTGCAACTCACAGATACAACAAATGTGCAACACACAAACACAGTGACACACACACACACACTCATAGCGCAAGGAATTGACCCAGTTTTGTCGAAATTTGAAATGCAGTTGCCGAAGGACATGTCCTCGTCCTGGTTGGCAACTCAGTTTCAGCCGCATTCTAAATATGGTCAAGGCATATCGATCGATTGGCCAGCTGGACTGCAGCTAGTCAGCCCAATTAACTAACTAACTAACAGCGCCTAAAATTAACACACATCACTAAGTTGAGAGGGAGGATTTCAGGATACTGCATTGTATCTTCTTAAGCAAACTGGGTTAGTCTCATAATCAATATTGCACCATAACTCTATCTATTTACATCTATAACTAAGACTCCTAGAGATATGCACTGCAGAGGGGAGCGACATTTCCTGAGATTTTTAGATTGAAATTCACACAAATTTAAAAAGAAAACTTTGAGGACAGCTTTAAAATATAAATTAAGAACCGCCACAACTTTAAATTTATCTTATTTAATTAAGTATGCGCTTTTATGATTGTAAATTAAACAATTTTTTAGTATGAGTAGCTCCGCATACCCTGTAATTATTAATTATTAGCAATGCTTATACTTCTGTACTTTCCAACTGTTTCTAAGGCTGCTAAGAACTATAATAAGTGTGTCTAATATGCTCTACTGAAGTAAATCGTTATTACAGGGTATATTCAACTACTATAAGTGCTTTGCTAATAGTTGTTTTTCTCTTCTCAACTGTCGCAATTGTGCAAGTTCCAATTGGTAAAAAAAAACATTTTGTAATTGAAGGAAACGCGACAATCTCAGTTGTCCCCCCTTTATTTCCCCGCCACTAACCGCTTAATTTAATAAACGAGTCTCACACACATGCAACAGCTGCTGGAAAAACTTGGAAAAGCTTCCGCCTCTTAAAAAGCAGTTTACGTATCTTTAAGATAAAGCAAATAACACAAACTAAACAAAAACCAACAAAATATTCAACACTTAAAACTTGTTCAACTGGTATAATAGTCGGCAAGAGGTTGAAGCAGGGGGTGTGGAGTTGAGGCAGACAGTTGGACAGACCAATTGGCTTCACTTCCGAATTGTGGCTTTGGCAAATTGTACCCTACTAACACATTGTAAACGGGCATTTGCGACTCCATTAAATGCACATTTACGTAGTTTATTTAAACAGATATCTAGATAATGTAGATACAGATAATTATGTGTTCTTATTACGGATAGACATTTTATTTTATTATTAAAAATGTAGATATGTATATATGTATATGTATATGAAGAGATATGTATTTATGTATATGAAGAGATATGTATATATATATACATATATATATATAGATGAAGAGTTTACCTGACTAAGCGCAACATTTGTTTTGGAAAATATCCGTAGAGTTAGGTTTGGATTGGGAAAATACTTATAAATTCAGCTTTTAAAAGTTTTTATACATTTTAATGCCAAATTAAATAAAAAAAAAGCTATTGAAAACAGTTGTCATAGTCCGAAATAAAACAACCGTTTTAGTTTTATACTTAGTTTTATTATAAATAGTTCAGAAAGTTACATATTTTATTTACCTATTTATACAATCATATTTCAACAATCACTAAACATATATAGCTTAATGCACTTGCAGCTCAGAGGGCCCAGAGATTGGCATCACCAACGAGGGGGAGGATGAGGAGTTTGGCAGGATAATGCCGCCGCATTATCACATCACAATACGGTGCACCCGTGAGATAGCCGGCTTCAATGGGTTAACCGAGGCAGTGAAGCGTCTCGATTTCCGTCGCTCGGTGAGGGATGGCAAGCGCTTTCATTACATCTGTGCGATCCTGCTGTTGGTCTCCAACAGAGGCATTGCCAGTCTGCCGGGCAGTGCCCAGCGTCAGTTGCTTCAAATGGTCGAGGAGGTGGCCTCACATGGTGAGTAAAGCAGCTGGGAAGCTACCACGATATATCAATTGAAACAATTGCTGTACTTCACAGTCAATGACAGCCAACAGCATCCGAATGTGCTGCGAGGATTGGCATTGAAGCTGGAGCACATTGTGAACCAGGAGAACCAAAAGTGCTGGGGCAAGCCGCTGGGCAGCACCTATCTGTGGCAGGAGCATGTGGCCAGGATTAAGCAAATTCAGCGCGTTGCAAGTCAGATTGAGATTAGGGAACGAGATCCGGAGGCAAAGCCCAAGCTGCATGAACTGCCCGAGGAGTGTGTACGCGAGATAATCCTGTGCATTGCCGATCATCGGGATCTGGAATCGGCCGCCGAGGCCTGGGAGACAATGGCCAAGCTGGTGTCAGAGCAGCGCATTTGGCGCGAGCTGACACGCTTCCATTTCAATCAGCGACAGATCAACACCATCCTGGACCTGGACAAGATCAAGCAAATGGGCGAGACCAAAGACTGGAAACAGATCTATCATCGATTGCGACGCACCTATGGCGTGAACGATGACTATCAGTTCGCCGAGGTGCTGGCCCTATGCCGCTCCTGCTGCTGCCTCTTCTGGCCTTCCGACGGTCACCCGTGCATTGTCGATCAGAGTCCCGACTACAAGCAGCGTGTCGAGGAAGCTGGCGGACAGTTGGCTCTTGCCCAGCCCGTTCCGCCTGCACAGTTCTTGAAGTACTTCTCATTGTAAGACCCGCAGTAGTAAACCAAATATAAAACTGACCAATGCGGGGCCGGGCCTAGGGGGAGAGAGAGCAAAGAGATATATTCATATTTTTAGACAGCGAGCGGGAGAGAGGGGAAATATGAGAATTTTATTGTGTATGTTAAAGATTTAAAGAAGAGAGCAGAAAGTGAAACGATTAATGAATGATGAAGATTTGGTTGGGTAGAAAGCAAAGTGATAAAGTTTTAACGACACTACTTACATTATTACATTATTCTATATTTTTTATTTATATGTTAAGAGGGAGAGAGCTCACTTCAATGCTGAGTTCGTATTGAGTTTATTGTTAGGATTGCGATCCGGCAATCCGGCTTGATTAGATCTTCAACAGTGCGTAGACGCTATAATTGTACTCTAAAACTTGTTTTCGAGCCTCCTCGATCTGAGTAACATATGATCACATGTTTGATGTATTTGATGGGAACGAAGCGAGAATTGTGCATCACATTGGTTGTGATTTCAGAACATCTGTCCCGAAATGTATTTCAGAGATGCAAAATGAACTGCCACAAAAGAGAATAAAATAAATAAAGCAAACAAACAAACAAACAAAAAAAGAAATACGTATAGATAAACAAAGAAGAGCAAACATTTTACTTTGAAAAACTATTTTCGATAACGTTCTAAATCCAATTTGTTGCAAATAAGAATTATGAATTTTAAAAGTATCTTTTTAGCATTTAAGTGTAGTTATTTTATTAGCGGCTGCTTTTGGTGCTACATTCGATGATAAGTTTCCAATTACCAATTTACCACGTTATCCTGGTATGCCCGGAATGTTACCAAACCAAAACTCTATTTACAATCTCTAAAAAAAAAAAAACAAAAAACAAACGAACGAACCTTAAAAATAATAAAGATACAGAAATCATGTGATGTTGCAGGAAGCAAAGCTAGAAACGAATACACCTACCTAAAGATAAACAAAACAAAACAAATCTTAACTACAAATAAATACAAAATGAATGAAATAAATGTATGTACTATATCAGAATCAAATACGAATCCCAATATTAACTCTAAGTGCATACAAAACCAAACCTAATTTAATCAAATAAATATATATATATATCTATATATATAACTAGAGTTAAGATTCTTTAAATATTAAGCGGGTAAACTATGATGATAAACTCTATGAAACAAATCGAATTATGAATACGTTTTCCACGTGTAGAAGATTCAAGTTTTATGCTTATCGGCTTTTCAAAGTCCAGAGATCAGTTCAACAGTCTTTTGATCTGATTTATATCCAAAATAATATATAAATATTATGCGCAGAATGCACTTAGTTCTGCTTTAGACAGCATGTCCTAATACTTATACGTGATCGTATTTGTACGTACATTTTTATGTTGAAAATAAATTCTTAACTATTTATGAGGCAATCGAAACTGTTTTGATATCCAAGGGGATAAAGCAAATCGTATTTTAATTGTACAAAACAAGTCAGAGTTATACAACTATATGCAACAATTTATACTTCTAACAATGTAAAAGAATCCAATTACGCTTAATTTTAACTCATTGAATAATTAATTGATTACACAACGTATAAAAGAGCATTTAAAATTTAATATTTGTATATGCAACTAAACCCTTAAATATTTTATGACAGTTGTTCCCGTTGTGTAAAGAAAATGAGATGAGAATGAACACAAATGTTTGTTACTAACTTATAAGAGTTGCTAGCTTAGAAATCAATACTTGTACTAACTTAAATTAGTAGGTAAATTACATTTGGGCTGGGCGGGCACATGAACTAAATCACTTAGTTAGCAGTAAGTTACGCTTGATAGTTAGTAGGAACGATTGCTTATCCCTTTTTGTAATCGAGCAGATCGGCCAGGGCCGCCCCTTTGCCGGTGTCATCCTTCTCGAGTTCGGCACGTGTGCAGCGACCACAGCAGTCGGCAGAGGGGCGATTCTCGCACTCTCCTAGCGCTGGCGGCTTAAAGTTTGGCGTCCAGGGGCCAAGGCTTCCGCTGGCATAGAAGTCCATAGGATAAGCATTGTTCCGTGGCGAGGCATTGTCCGGCGTCCATTCGATGTCGCCTAGCACCACAGAGAGCTCGTAGGGATTTAGCAGCGGTTTCTCAAAGGCCGATCCCCAATCGATGGATAGACGCGGGCAGGCCAATTGCACGAAGGCATCGATGTCCGAAAACAGCGACAGTTTTTGTGGAAAGATTTCGGACAACAATATGGTGGTTGTCTCAATGCCCTTGGCGTGCAGACGTTTCTCCAAAAACCGATGCACTCGCGTGCTGCCCTGTCTGCCCAATGTGCCCAGTATGATGCCAATGCGGCGAGCCTGTTTGGCCTCTTGTACGGCCGAATGTCGCAGGCCCTGCATGGCTCCATGATCGTAGCGTTCCACCGTAAACTTCTTCTCATACGGATCATATTTGTATGCCTGCAAAGGGATGCAAATTAAGTTTAGACAACAAACCAATGCAAATGCCACTAGGTTGGTGCTTACCTTGAGCAGCGGATTAGCAATCATGGCAGATTCAATATGAAAACGTCCGTCACCCAGGTAGATAATCATTTGCGTCGTCTCTGGCAGCTGTGGTGAAGTACAGCCTAAGATTTCACCCGGGCTAAGTGGTTTCGCCTGGGGCACAAGCACATCATAGCCAGCTGCTTTCAACTCTGTAGAGGCTGCCTGCAGAGTCGTTACAAACTGTATGGTGCTGACCAGAGCTATTTGACCCACATCGGGCTTGAAATTCAGCTTGACCGAGTCCAGGAAATGCAGTGGATCAATTTTAATGTCCACAAATATGTAGAGTACCTTGATGCCGCATGTCTGGTCGACAGGTATAAGGCAACTGTGACCATAGTGCACCAGCAGCTCGGCGCCCAATGCCTGGGCCGTGTAATCGTCCACACAGCAGGCACCATAGGTAACATCACCCATAATGACGGTATCGGCGCTGGTGAAACGCTCAATGATGTCGCTTATGACCATAGAATACATAAGCAGACCCTCCGGCAGTTGCAGCGCCACACGCTTCGCCTTCGTCTCCCTTATGCGCCAAATGGTTTTGTGCAACTCGAAGTTGTAGTTCGATGGCAGACGATCGATGGCTCGTTGCAGCTGAGGATCATCCAGGAGCTCCTGGGGAATGCGATTGATGCGAGCCTTGGGTTTAAACACCTTCTTTGGCCTGGCACGAATAACCACTACATCGCTACTGTTGCTGTTGTTGGTGCTGTTAAGCTGTTCGTTGGGTTGGACGATGTCCAACATTATGACCGCTGGCTAATCTGTAATGATAACAAATATGGCATTGTTTATTATCTAAACAAATAAACAATCCTATAAATGTTTATATTAACAAATGATGGACTTAATGAGCTGTGCGAATTTCATATTGCACCTTCAAATATGTTGCTGGTCTACGTGACGGCAAACATGCAAATGCAATGTTCAAACAAAGTGCCTTGGAAAGCAGTTTTAAAGATTTAAATGGGCCGGGAGAGGCCGAGGTGAGGAGATACATATAGCCGAACAAAGAAACTCTTAAATCTTAAATGAATCAGACCTGGGGTCTCACCTTCACTTTAGAATTACTTTTTGTTGCAAACGCGCCAAGGTCTTCTGTGCACTTTTCAAAGCGATTTCCTATACGTTCACTTTGTTGTTGCTTCGCTCTCTGTATTTGTATTTGTTTAAAACTGTTGTTGCTGATTATTTAATGGGAACACGTGTGTACATTGTTTCTAAGCACGTATATTATCATTTGTCAAACGAATGCTGCGATAATGAAAATCAGTTGATATTTTGAATACTGTTTGGGTCAGGGGTTGCTGATGCACTACAATTGGTCAGTGAACTTTTGAAGCAGCTGTTGTTGCGCCATTGATAACTGTTTCTGAGTCACGTAGGCCACACGGCAGCCCAACGTGCAACATGAACGTTGCTTATATTACGCGCGAAGTTTAAACAGCTCATTGTTAGTACCACTTTACATACTCATACGATGAACACATTGATCAATTCTCAATAACTACTATTTTTTATATATAGTATTTGCACTTACATTAATTATTAACTTTAATAAAACGCCAAATACTTTAACAAACGCTCTCTTCGATGATTCAGTTGTATCTGAGGTAATCACAATCGATTTCCTGCATTATGACTATCGCTTGACTGCCACAATTTATCGGGCTCTTATAAGCAGTGTTGAATAATTTGTAATTTCTCCGTTATGAATAAAAAGACATTTTGAAATTTAAATTGTTTACTTTTATACCAGGAACTTTACAATTGAACAGTGCGAAATGAAAAGAACAATTTCAAATCTATACTTTTGAGCTCTCTGCTTCTGACACATCAACCTCCTCCACATCCTCTGTAATAAAAGAAATATTATTTAGACAAAACGACTCGCAACATGAAAACGGTATTCGTTCACCTACGCTTGCCTCCGGGCAGTCTTCGTAGACGTTCTTGTTCCACAGCGGCAAAATATTCCGAGGCTGCCTGCTCACAGGCACTAGCAAATGGTGCCATGTTAACCTTGCCATTCAGCATAGTCATATCAGCTTGCTCCTGCCCATGATTGGCCTTAATCTTTAGTTTGTTCTCTCTGGACTTCGCCTCCAAGATTTTCTCACGTCGATTTTCACGCTCAAACATCTAAAAATATTAATGTTTATCTTATGATTATACAGGGGCTATTAATTTAAGCTAACCGCAGTCAGAAGAGGCTTATCATTCTTGGATGACATGATCATGTTGTCCGACACCTCAATAAGGAATGTTGCACCCAGTTTACTGCCACAGCTAACGAATTTTCCATTCTCGTTGGTGCGAACACAGTAGAGTGGCTCATCGCAGACCTTTACTGTTAACACCGGCTCATTTTGCTGCTGCAGCAGATCCCAAGTGTCTAGGACGCCGTCCATGCGCGTGATAAAGAACTGAGAAACTCTGCGATGGATAATAGAATTGTATGTGCCATATTTAATAATATTCGCACAACTTATACTTGGTATAACTCCAGGCTCCATCAGTCAGCATCGAGGCGCTGCTCTTAGTCCATATAATTGAACTCTCACGACAATCCTCTGACCAGATGCGTGCACACCAATCGCCCACGGTGAGGAAGTTTTTCACAAATGCCGGATTACGTGTTATGGCATAAACGGGTCCCAAGTGGCACATCATCTATGAAAGAGAAAAGGACTAACTCTATCTGGATCGCAAGCAGCCATATGCTTACCCGTATTTGTATCTTCTCCGTGGGCGTTTTGCCCTTGCGGTTGCAGGAAAAGAGCATACCCATCTCTGTGCCAGCCATGAATCTCGTTGGTATGGTAGTCTCATATTCCAAGACCGAGATGCCATAGGAGCGTGAAAGATCCTGATCATCACTTTTGATAGGATCCATAAGTAGGCGATCGAGGGGTTCGCTAAGCTTGCGTGTATCCCACCAAAGTACCTGACCATCGGAGCCGCCGGAGAAGAACTCGGTGCCGCTTTTCGAGTTGTTCCAGAGCACCGAATTAACCGGATCCCGATGGCAAACCTCACGTTCGCTAATCATCACCGGGTGCTTGCCGTGGCGCGTATCCCAGGCAGCCACTTGACCGTTGTACATGCCACTGACCAAGCTGGTCGGATCCTTTTGATTGTACTCGAGGCACACACACGGCACCTTCGGCTCCAGCGTTAGAAAGGGCTCATTCGGATTCTCTACTTCCCAAATATACGAATTGCAACGTTGTCCCGTTTTGTCACCCTGGAACTTCATATCACAATGGCTGACGGCCATTTTGATGCCACCATCTGGCGACCAGGATAAATGCTTCACGGGCACCTTAATGGGATTGGGATCACGATACACGTTCACAGTGCGCGATTTACACGGCTCTGGCAACGGAGCTGGATCCATATTCTCAAAGTAATTCTCATAAATGTTGACAGCATTGTTCTGATGTATATAATGCTCCATGGGCTTTGTTAGATTCATCACTTGCGTTATGTAATTCTCATCCTTTTCGATTTTACGCTTATAGCGCACCGTCTGCTCCGGATCATGCATATTGATATCCTTTGGCCAGCCGCCCTCATTGTGTGTTATACCCGTGCTCTTGTACGTGGCACGCTCAGTATTTGCCACACTCAGCGAAGTCTGCCCAGCATATTGTGTAACGCGGTCAACAGGATTCTTTAGAATGTAGTTCTTGACCAGCTCCGGATTGGAGTTCTCACTGAATATCACATCATCCTTATCCTCGAAGTGCACACGTGCCCCAAACGTGCGACGCTCCTTCTTATATATATATTCCATATTTCTGCAGAGGAATTAGTTCAACTCTTTGTTCAATTATTTGAAGGAAAACTGTTTAAGGCTTTACATGCGAAGGGATTTCATTGTACTCCTTGGCAACCGAGTAAAGTTTTATCAATAGTTGAACGAATTATCTGTTAGCTGTTTGTTAATACACTTTCCAACGTGATAGAGAAATAAAGAAGATTCTCTTTCACATTGTGAAAGTAGAAAACTTTACACAGAATAGAATATTATAAAATAGTATTATATATTAATTACTGCAGTCTGTTGCTTATGTTTCCCTAACATCAAAGGACTTTGCTTATTCCAATTGATTATAAAGCATCGCCTTAGCCATTGTATTCGTCGCGATAAATCTATTTCGGAATAAGATTATTATTATTAAAAGATAAGATCATTGTTTTAAGTTTGTAGGTGTGTAAATTTCATTTTATTGCCAAAAAATATCACGTATATTAAATATACATAAAATATTTAACTAAAAATTTGTCTAGTTTTGGGGTTTACATATGTACAATTGATTAACTAAATATTTGAATATTTGCCTAGTTTGGGGTTTATGTACAATTGAATTAACTAATTATTTTGACTATTTAAGGCTAAAGGGATTATGTACAATTGATTTATAAACTTTAACTAAAATTTACAATTTACAATTGACTTAAATTTGCCTAAATTGCTGACACGGCAAGCGCTTTGGATCCATTGTTTCCAATTTCGTCATATTTTCGGTGCTTGAGTCCCAACTCCTGCTGCGAATCCTTGTAGATGGCAAAGTCCTCATCCGGAACGCGGAGCGATGTTGGTCACCAGAGAGTTGCGCTTGCAGTGCAGATCGATTGCCAGTCGAAGCGATCTTTTATACACCGTCAGGTAGCCGAAGAAGCGCAGTTACCTACTCCTACTACGAACTCCTAATGACTTTGACCTTGTAGAACATAGTTAGCCTGTGTTTATCGCAGCTACATTTGCCTGCTCATTTGAGTGCACTTGGGATCGGGAAACAGTCTGGAGATATTGGAAACAGCATATGTCAATATTATCGTAGAATTTTTAAGGGAAATACCCGCATTTACTTAGGTAAAATTCCAGAGAAGTTGTCTATCTTATAACTCTTCAAAATGGTTGTCAAATTGCAGACTTCTGATGGAAAATTTTAGAAGCATTTGCGATAAAATAAATAAAGAAACGTTGCGTTAAATATGAATAATATAGTTCACTGAATTTCAGCTTTATTTGTATTTTTATTTAGTTGATTTATTTAGTTAACAATTTTATAAATAAAAAGCAATTATTTTTAGAAATATTTAATCAGTTTTATTTATTATTGTATATATTAGTTTATTAATTAGCTAACTTTTCGTTTGGTTGGTTGAATTGTTAATTTTACGGAGATTTCTGATCGTATCTATATTTGCCGTGTACAACATGACTGTCTTCTTAATTGTTGGTCTCTTTCTGTTCTTTGTTGCCTGTAAAATATAAATAAAAGTCATTTCAAATATAAATAAAGAATATACAATATAATACGATAAACACAATAATTTTCTTAATGATTTTCATTCTCTCTTGCAATGCAACAAACTAAAATCACATTATTGAACTTGCAGATAAGCTGTTAATAAATTGAACGATTTATCTCCAAGTCAAGAAGAAATCAATGCTCAGAATTCAGAACTCAGCAGTTCTATAAGGACTGTTCATTCTTAGCTCTGCAAATATTTAAATACTTTAATAATAGAGTCTGTAATCAGCAGACTATCTTTTTCAATAACAACGATTTGAATAATTTGCAATTAATTTTTAGTTATAGAATTGAACAGAATGGTTAGTAATAAAAATAGACATACCATTCGAGTTGCTTTCACATTTGTTAACTTCTCCGTAGCATTTGATTCCTTATCACGGGAATTTCGAGCAGTTGCACGCAGATCTCGTATTTCGTCAATTAATTTCTTGCGTTCGTCTTTTAAAAAGAAGACCTGGCGTTTCAGCATGTTCCTGTTGAAGCAAGTGGACAAATTATAAAGTGTAAAAAAATGTAAAGAATGTAATTATCTATATATTTTTAAAACGTACACTTCAATTTCCAAGTGCTTTACATAACTGTCATTCTCTCCATCTACGATCTCTACATGCTCCTCAGCGTTTGCTTGTGGATTGAGCGAATCAATTATTTCCAGTTCCATTTGTCGAGTGGGAGAGGCATCACTAGTTACTGAATACTCATCCATTTCACTAATAGTATATTCTATAATTTCATTGCTCTGCTCCAAGTCACTTTCAGCTATTTCCTCCAATTCATCAATACAATCAACCAGCACAGATTCATCGAAGTCATTAGACTCTTTTTGTTGTGAATACCCTTCGTCATCTTGCTGACACACCGGCGCATCCTTCTTAACATTGGCACGTTTGCCTCTTGGAGCTCCTAATGGCAACTTGTCATGTGGTCTATGAATTGTTGGATAAGACCCAGGCTTTAATTTTGTTGGATTCTTACGTGTGAAGCCTGCAATTGTAATTCGATAATAAAGTTATACTTAATGGAAAGGATATAGTAAGACTTACCCAGTTCATATTGCATATTCCGCTCAAAGTCATCCGGCGTGAAGTGTTCATTACAGATGCAGGCTTACAAGAATTTGATTAACTAACTTTTAAGCATTGTTACTACGAATTTAATACCTGTTGCCGTATTTGTTATATCGCGCTCACAAAACTCAATCCATTTTTGCAGCTGCTGATTGTCTTTGGGAAAGTGAAAATAGCGCCATTTGTTTTTATTGCCATTGCGATTGTTGTTGCCACAGTTACTTACAGCACAACGCATTTTAGAACTTAGTAAACAATTGTATGAGCGAAATTTAACACATAAACAAAAATCTTATTGTATTCATCAGCTGTTCGCTACTTAGTTGATATTCATAAATTGCACATCGATAGTTTTCGTGATTTACAACACTAGATATCACAGCTGACAAACTGCTTTCTTTGTTTTGTTTTGTATTGTTTCATTTTCGGAATGTTGAGAAGCAGCAACTTGAACAGGTTAAACTTTTATGTTACATTTTTAAAACAAATAACAAAATTATTTGTAAATTGTTACAGCGTAATCAATCAGTTTGATGTGGATCGCGCAGCCAGCGACGCCGTTCCAGGTGCCGAGCATTCTAATAACAACACTCCTAGGCAAACTGTTGCTGGTGAAAGCGACTGCAGCCTTGCCGCTTTACAGTTATCCTATGGAGTTCTGCAAATTGCCGAACCCCCTTTGGCGCGCGCTCGAGGGCAGCTCAAGGAATTAATGTGAGTAGTTTTGTTCTTGTGCATGCATTCCTTATTATATGATTTATATTTTACTGCAGCGGCAAGCAAAACAAAATTTACATAGATTTGTCCAAAGAGAAATGTAAACTGGATTGCAGTGAGTTAACACAACTGAATGAGATGGTATGTGACTAGAAGAGATTGCGAATTATTGTTTTCAATTAATAATAGACGAAACACAATCTAATACT
Source organism: Drosophila macrospina (assembly GCA_035042075.1). Lineage (NCBI taxonomy): Eukaryota > Metazoa > Arthropoda > Insecta > Diptera > Drosophilidae > Drosophila > Drosophila macrospina. Next base: position 5,881,970 of record JAWNLW010000591.1, read on the forward strand.
TGGAAAAGTTCCAATTCGACATTAATTAAGAGGCTTATCCAAAGTTACAAATTTGTCAGATTCTGTCTGAACTTTTTGAATAGCCCTCGTAAATGTCGCTGCTTATCAGTTTATAGCCCAAGCTCGGTATTTAAATTGGGGAAATAATAACTTGTCATCTTATCGCAGACGGTTAATTAGATTTATGGTAGTGGGCATTGTAAGTTATATTAACGAAATATGTTTGCTTTACTATCTTAAATCATAAACACATACAGATGAACGATGTGCGGCGTTATAAAGAGAAACTGACGAGAATTAAAAAGCAAATGCAGAGTATTTACCAGCGTACGAAAGTTTTGAAGGTGAGCAACAAAGAAAAACCCATTAACGTAACTTTATTGTGATATAAAGCTATATAATGTATATGTATATATACAAATAAAAATAATAGTAATTAAGAATGATTACAGAGCACATGCAATAGCTTAACTATAACTAAGTGTATATCGTACTTCTGATTACAGAAACGAGCGGCAAATGTGGCGTTCTGCAAGCAACGTGATTATCAGCGTAAACTTGAGAAACAACAGCACGAGGAATCGTTAATTGGGAGCCAATAGCTGATTGGCTTTAGTTCTAAGCACTTCATGTGTAATAATAACGAATACATTTGGATTTTGTCCTTTGGTAATGGGAACAAAGAAATTAAGTTCTTAGTTAAATAAATATAATATTTTATAGCTTTAACAATTCATTAAACAAGTGTGTAATTTTTGTATGTTCTAACATATTTTTGTGTAATTATTTAATTACTTTTGAGATTTTCAGAGAGAATGTTGTTGAAATAAAGCCACATGCACAAGAAGCCAATTTAACAACGTTTATTCTATTTAATAATTATGTTTTTAATATACAATTGTGTAAAGAAATAACATTTAAACATTCACAGCGCTAATACAGTGACAATTACATTCTCAGAGTTTACAATAAGATTAAAAACATGCTAAATCACGTATCAACTATGTAAGTTTATGCTGAAGCTTATCGTATTAAGATTAAATTTTAAGTTAAACAAATGAAACAAGTTTGTATATATAAGACTGAGAGATATCACGATAAGCAGCTCATAAACTTATTATGTTTTCATGTGCTCGCTTGGAATGTGCATGCAAATGTGTGTGTGTGTGTGTGAGTAATTTGTTGCTACGATTGTTAAAATTAGAGTACAACTAGATACAATCATTATAAATACATTGCAAGATTGATTCAATTCAATCTCAACATGCAGCAGCCATTGGAAGAAGAAGAAGAAGACGCAGAACTTTCTGTTGTGTCGTTGTTTGCCGGGAGTAAACGGTTTACAGTGTCAGTAAACGGATCACAGAATCAGCAGCTTAGCTAACACTACTTGTAAAACTTGTATATTCCTGTTCATTCAGCATATGCATTGCATCTGTCGGTGCAAAATATTTGACAGTGCCTAAAAGTATTTGGAACATTTATTAGTAACAAGTTATTATTATTATTATTATTATTACTAATATTATTTATACTTATAAATTAATCTTACAGTAAAGTCTCGAAAGTATGTGAAAGTGTATAAACCAATTTATTTTGTTTTCTTATTTTTGCGTTGTTGTTTTTTTGTTTTTACAGAATATTTAATAAAATCGATGATAAGAAAAGAAAAAAATATAAAATCGTATACAAAATGATTTGTACTATGCATATTTAATGAAATATATATGTAACTATGTATATTCTTTCTCTACATAATATTTTGTGATATCATTTTGGTAAATTCGTTTATTACATCATCTCTTTTTATCTTGCGGTTGTAGACGTTATTCATTGTACTTCTGGGACTCCTCGACATTTGTTGGTAGCTCTCTACCAACTGATTGATTAATTCACATTGTTTAACGTTAAAAGTTGACTAAGGGATTTCTATTTAAATGTGTTTGTTTTCTTTTTAACTGCCTTCTTTTCGGAACCTCTAAATGCTTTTTAACTTTTAAGCACAGCTTAAATTTGTTATATATTATTATTGCTTATGGAGTTCACAGCTGAGGAACTTAAAGATTCTTTAAGAATGTATACTTTATTTTGGTTTTTTTGTTAATATCCAACTTCGTTTCAAGTTTATTTAATTTTTTTTATTCGGAGCTGCTATATATTTTTAGATTGAGCACAGACTAAATTTCTTAAACTATTAATTATTATTGTTCTCTTCCCTTTCTCACCTCATTTCAATAGTTTGGTTTTATTGTTCAAATCTTTTCAATTAATATCTTAAACTTTTGTAACCTATCGCCTGTAATAACCTAAGTCAGCCAATGGCAATGGCAAAGTGAAATAAATTCATATTTATGTCGGCAATTAAGTAATCAAGTCCTTGATGGGATTGAAATTGATACAGAGATCGTTGACTGTATCTATATCTAAGGGAATACCGGTCTAAATTCGTTGATCAACTCAAGTCAACGTCTCTAAAGTCATCATGGTTCTTATGACTACTTGGGTGATCAATATCATTGGCAGTGTTTGTCTCCGTCGAGTTAGGAGATGCGGAAGCTGAAGCGGAAGCAGAAGCGGAGGCTGTAGAGGACCTACCCTTACCATTGTTATCTGGGACGTTGCGCTGCAGATACATTTGGACGCAGACGTGAATAATGAAGATAATAAAAGCGCCAATGCCAAAGATCTCAAACGTCGTGCGAGCACTGACAGCGGCAAAGAGCTGACCGGCTATTTGGCTGCCCATGGAGACGCCAACGCCCTCAAAGATTGCGCCCACAAGACTCTGCAAAGGATCACAAGTAAAGCAACTGTGGAAACTGAAGAAGGATTCAATAGATTTACCTGCATTGTGGTCTCAGTGCCTGGAGGTGCCACAATGCTGGCATACGAAGCCATTGTAGCATAGAAGAGACCAAACGTGACGCCATTGAGCAGCTCAATGGGAAGTATATACCATGGATTCTGCAGCATGGAGTACAAAATGAAACGTACACCAAATCCAAAGAGCACCAGACTCATAGCGTTCACATGCCCCATGCGCTTCAATATCCAGCCAGACAAAAAGAAAGCCGGCAATTCGCCGCCAAAGCATTGTATGCCCATCACAAGACCCTCCAGTGTCTTGATGTATTTGCCGCCATCATATGGAGTGGCCAACTCCTCCAAATAGATGAAGAGGAAGTTCCAAATGAGAGCCGTGCCGAGGCCAATGACAACGCACCAGAGGAAGAAGACAACGCAACGCATTGAAAGAAACATTTGTCCCACATCCTTCAATATGTTGGACGACATGTGCGTCTGGACATGCTGCAGAGAGAGCAGAGGAGAGGATACGTCAAGGATTAAATTGTAATTGTAATTGTGTGTGCAGCACACTCACCTTCAGCTTGGTGGAGGCCAACATATCGAAGCCAAGAATGATCAGTGTCATCCAGAAGACAATTGTATAGTTCTTCACGGTCGATCCCTCTTCAGACATGGTGTCCACCAGCAGGCCAGCGAGCAGGGCAAAGATTCCCCAGCCAAGGGAGCCGCACAAGCGTTGCTTCCCATACAGATGATGACGTTCGCCAAGTATGCCAAAGCAAATGGAATCTCCAATGCTCACCACAACGGCCATGCCCGCCCAACTGATGATGAGCATGCTAAAGAAGAACCAGAACTCCGGCTTGGCCATCACATTGCGCGTACTGATCGCCTCCATTCCTGGCGTATCACTGCAGTTCATCTGGCATTTGGGCTGGAACATTTCCTTATCCTTGGGACAGTAGAGTGTCACATTGCCAGAGTCCACTGTGCCCCGATCATGTGGTATTAGAAAATTCAGACACATACTATTCCCATTGGCCATGGGATCCGCAATGATGTCGTTTGTGCTGATGTTAGTGACAAAATCGAGCCACGATTTGCTACTGTTCGCCTGGCAACTGTTCGTCTTGTCATGCAACCAATCCTGGCACACAATATCCCACATCCAGGGCTCCATCTGACAATGCATTTGACAACTAAACGTTTGATTGCCAAAATTCGTCTCCAGATACTTTTTCGTGTCCATCGCATTCTTGGAACAGTGGCGTATGTTGGACACGCCATTGTGGCAATGGAACTGCGTCTCCATCTCGATGGGAGGCACAAACATAATCATGAAGAAGGCAACTGCTGTGAGAAATTGTCCGCCCAGAAAGAGGAATCGATGGCGATGATAGCTGTGTGGGAGCAACGTAAGTTTATAGTTAGTAAATATGGAAGCGATGAAGGATTTGTTCATTGGATAATAACAGAAGTTAGAGCGCTCTATTTTTCAACGTTTATGCGTGCGCTAAACATGATATTTTAATATCGTAAGATGTAGATATATATTCCTAAGCTAAAGCATTTATATTTACGGTTTTATTAGACAATTCTACAACGTTTATGCGTATAAATGAATTATTCAGTTAAATATAAACATTAACTTTACATTTTAAATGTTTATGCGTGCACATATCATGATAACATTTTATATATCTCAACATTTCAGATATTCGTATTCAGAACTCACCGATCTGCTATGTAACCAAAGAGGGGCTTAGTCAGTAGTCCAATAATGGGCAGTATCATGTACATGGTGCCCACGACAACCGAGGAGTATCCCAACTGTACCGCCAGTTGTGGCATAAAGGGTACAACGGGTGCGGTACCTGCCCCATTTTGGAATAGACCGAATAAAGGAAAAGGAAAAATATGTAGATTAGTTGGTTGTGTGGGCGTTGATAAGTTTGTGATGTTGATGTGCCAAGCTGAATGCAACGTCATGTTGTACCTGACTAGAGAATACCCTGCACTCTATAGCGTAATCTAAGTTCAAACTTAACTTAACAAGATAAAGTTATGATAAGACTATGAATACTAATTATACCATAATATACCCCATATATTGTACAGGGTATTAATAACCAACTGACCAGCGATTCGACAAAATTATAGAAATATTAAATGTGGGTGTTTATGCCTGATAAGCAATGGGTATAATTAGGAAGCATCCACTAGAATTTGTGCCAATTGCCAAAATCAACAATAGGAATCATATATCATCACTGAGAATATAATATAATATATATATAAATTATAATATAATATATATATAAAGCTAAATGTTTTCATTTATTAAGTCGCTTAGTCGTTGCTGCGTAATGCCTTCAATTAATTTAAAAGTAAGAATGCTAGTTTAATTACTGATAGCAGTTCGTATGGGGGTCATATAGGGGCTAAGCACCGTGGGGACTGGCGGCTTAGTTAATTGGCATGTCAACTTTGGACCTAACCCAATCTGCTCAGGTATTTTTAATTAAATGCGTTGAAATGCTCTTAAATACAATACTTTTTCATTCAACTATTAATATACAGTTTCGTTTATTTAGTTTTTACACATTTCAATTAATATTATGTTAATTAATACTGTCTTCTCAAATCTTACTACAATTGTGTTAATCAAATCGATAGTTTATCGATATCTAACTTGATGTTCGCATACTTTTGTCAAACAGTGTTTCAATTGTACTACAAGCCTAAGCTATTAAGATCAAATTGATTGAATTGCATGTTGACCGATTGGCATTTAGCTAACATGCTTATCACGTGTACTTATGGGAATTAGCTATGTATCTATTTACATGAGGCTAGACTACAGATGCCTTATCAGCCCACTCTTATCATGGAACACTTTCAACAAGTGCTCATTGTTAATGCACATATGAAAAGTGCGTGTATTTGAATCTTATCGAAAAGTGTAAGTATTTAGTGGACACTTATAGTTAAACAATGTTATTAAGTAATGCTACTTATTCATAGATTATTTACCGGCATTGAAAAGAAAGTAATGCGCCTTCATGGGCACCAAGTCCTTATCGATGTTGGCCTTCATTTTGACTGATTTGCTTAATTTCCAGCCTATTAGCAATTCATCAAGTTCCAATTGGACGTTTACAATTGATCGTCTGGCAGAATTTATTAGATAGAAAACTCCTTTGCACTTGCTTTTCAAAATAGTCTAGGTAAGCTCAAATTAACAACACGAGAAGCTACAATTATCATTGATTTCGTGTACACATACAGGCACATTTATATGCACTTGCTTTGTTTAATACGATCACGTTTCATGTATTTCAATGAAATTTGCAAGTGTTAGCATTCCGCGTTTGTTTGAAAATATTCCATTTTCCATGCCATGAATCCGAAATGCAAGTTTTTTATTTACTTTCAACAAGTGAAATTGAATCTTTTTTGTGGTTATTATCTTATTAGAACAACTAGCGGCAATGATGAGCTTACTTCTGGCGTGTGGTGTTACAATAACCACGCATATCTTTAACACTGCTTACTTTGGCAACTTATCTAGCGCAAACAATTTGGCGAATGTGTCAAATAGACGCCCACAACACAAACACCAACACTACCGACCATGCTTGGAATGCAAATGCACAAATATTAAAATAAAACTGGCAAGAACATCTGATCCATATGCCTTAGCATGCTAATTAACACTGAATCTGTACTTGCAGCCAACTTTGCGTGACTGTAGAGTTAACAGGCAGCGCCGCAAGATTCAAAAATGTCTAATGTTAACGCAATGTGAGCTCACGTATCTTAAAATTTGCGTTGACATATTTATGTTAACAGTGGACTTTAAGATACAAGATATATGTTAACGTTCATCAGCTGATCTGCTTTTAGCATGCATTGTCTGTCTACAAGTAAACACAGATTTTGGCGCCATTATAATAATGTATATAGTCGGAACTTAAAGTACTTTAATAACAATATTAAGAATTATGTTACTTGTAAGCCAATTTAATAAGCAACTTAAACTTACATTGAGACTATATACTTAAGGCCTAGTTGGAGTAGAATCAATCATATATATGGCTATAGTGCTGCTGATAGACGTGTATGTAGTTCTCCTTCTCTTGTGGCGTCATTTGGGCTATCAGCTTATCATCGAGCTGATCCAGCGGATGTGGACGTCCAGCCACTAGCACGGTAGGTACATCGTCATCGTCATCCTCCGACTCTGAGTTAATGTAATTGTCGAAATCAACATTCGCTATAAAAATGTATATTGTTAGAAGGGCTTCAGACAGATAAGAAAGCTGTGAAACTCACGTATCTTAGTGTTGTCAATATCGTTCTCATCATCGCTGGAATCACTAGAGTTTGCGTTGGAAGATCCTTTACGAAGGCCTTTCAAATGCGATTCTTTTTGTCCAGGTTGTTTCTCATGTTGCAGAAGCACAGACATAATATCCTCGTTCTCCTTTTTACTGCGATGCCCAGAGGTTGTCGACGGTTGTGCCGTCTCTGTAAGTGAGTTGCCATCGCTGACATCCGCATCAGTTATCACAGTGCTCTCCGTCATCCAAATGGGACGTGATTTACGTTCAACCACCGCATCAGAGCTGTCGTCGCCGCCAATGGTAACATCTACGCGCGTCTCCTCCACGGCAAAGCCTTGGTTTCGCGTCGCTTCGCCTGACCATTGCATACTGTCCGGCCTCATCGCATTTGGCTTGGTAATGCCACGTATCGTATCAATATCTACAGGTTCTGGTTCCAACACTTCTGGCGCTAACTTAATGCCTTCCACCTCACGCAGTAGATCGTAGAGTGGTTGCAGTTGCTCGTTAAAATGTGCCAGCATTAGACGTGAGTCCTTCTTTGGCATCGCTGCACTGTCCTCCTCCACAGAGCTGCCGCAGTACGTGCACCGGAACTCCAGTGTTGCCATGTCGAACAGTTGGTCTGCCTCAAGGTCTGTGAATGTTTTGGAGCACGTGGAGCACTTAAAACTAGCTCGACTAGTCGCATCCCGTTCTTCCGTTTCCATACGCTTCCGCATTAAATCCAGCTTATACTTGACCACGTTCACAAATGTCTTATAGTTGATGAAGTAATAGTTTACTTTCTGTGCTTTCCCATCCGGCCCCGTTTCCATTTTCAGTCGTATCTGTATAAACTTGTCCGTTCGCAATGTTGTGATCCGGGCTCGTAACTGCTTCTTCTCAAATCGCAGCAGTTCTCCTATATCATCCTCCTTCATACACGGATTCCTCACCAACATGTCGATGATGAGCGCGTCTTCTTGTGAGTAGAATCCTCTCACGACTAAGCGTGCCAACTGCTTGAGACTGCTAGGCACTTCTGTCACATAGCGGACTTCGGTTTTAGCGGGCGCTGCATTTGATGCGGCCGCCGATGTCGAGGACATGTTTTAATGAATTTCGATTATATGAATCGTATTATTTACTTCTTCCTCTTGCCAGAAATTCTTCTTGCAAACACCGCGATGTTAAGTAACATAATAAATAACATAATATCGTATGTTAATTTACAGAAAACAATTACGATTGATCAATGCTAACTATCGATAAATATAGCGGCTTATCGAAAACAGTGCAGTAAAGCGAAAACTGTTTAGTGCCTCGGCGGTAAATTTTAATAAAATATCCTGAACATGAAATGAATTGATGTTCTTCACTTATTTTCAAAAAGTTTTTAGAGAAACACATTTTTCTTATATTATATATTCGTTTTGCAAATGCAAATACTTTTAAGAGACTATTAAAATATTAAAACTATAATTCGTTTGGGCAAGCACTGCATGATTGGATATATAATAATGTACACGCAACTCAATATATTATCGCTAAATTAATATAAAATTTGTTTACAGAAGCACCTGTATTCCAAGTCAGACTACTACGGATTACGGTAGAATGAACAGAAACCCTCGACGGACTTGGCATTAAAAAATAAACGAGCGGAGACAGCAGAGCATGAAATATTAAGCATATTGCTAGAGTACACAAAGAAGTCGCAAGGAAAGTACTTGTTGGATTATTTGCATGCAGTTGTACCCGTGTAAAGTTCCGTTGAAGGACAAAGACAAAAACGAAAAGCTGAACGAGGATAAGGTAAGTCAATTTTACTGCTAAGGGTAATAACCTACTAAGCATTTAAAGAGCTCTCGGCTAAAACCAAAAATAGAGACATTAAACAAAAAAAACAGTTTATTTTTCCGTTAAATACCTTGCTATGAAGATCTCTTTTAATATACTTTTAATAAACCTAAAATAAACATAAAAGAGTATTATGAGATTGAAAATATTTAATTAAATAATAATTTTGATTTAGTTAGACTAGCAATGAGCTTTCTCTCTTGACTGCTCTCTCTCTCAAAATAAAGAGAGCCAAGTTGGGGTGTTTTTCATTCACTTGTTTACTTCACAAATCAGCGACAACAACTGCAGTGCGCATCCTCTCAGGTCGTAGCACAACAACAACGTCAACATACAGTGGCGTAGATAACAGAGATGCAAATGTTACCTTTACAATTGAGCCCCAGCACAACTTTAAACGATGACCATGCACAAAGCTTTTTCGTGAGAAAGATAGCAAGAGCGCACGCTCCTTTGTTGTTCCTCCGCTCCTCTGTTTTTCTCACGCGCTGGGAGCTTTTCCACTTTCGCTGGCCGCATCAGCCTGCAGTTTTGAGTCGTGCGCGCTTACGCTCGGTTGGCCAATTTTCCTTTTAATTGTTTAATCGTTTTTAACGCGTTCAACATTTTCCACACAAATAAACACAAACAAATGCGTGCAAATAGTTTTGTGATTGTTTTTGTATCATTTGTAGTTGTGTGAATTTTTAACATGAATTAAAAAATTTAAACTTATTTATCAACGCTTAACGGTACAATAAACAACATAAATAACCCTCTCTACGGCGTTCAGTGGTCGAAAGCAAAAGCACAAAAATAAAGCCAAAGAAACCATTAAAAACAAAACAAGTCGCGACGTTTGTAAAATTGATTTTTATTGCGTGTGACAAGCAAAGAATATTCCTAAAAAATAAATATATTCTTACATATATACTGAGAATAAGATATATATTTCGATATAATAATAAGGTGTGTGAATATATTGTTTGTCTTGAAAAATTTACAAAAGTTTCCATAGCAGCAGATTTTTTGGCGTTTCACGTTGCCAAATTTAACGTTTGAACTGTTTCAGCATTTGGGTTGCACGTGATTTGTTTGCTTTTGCTTTTTCTTCTGCTTTGTCTGTTTTTTACTCGTCTCCGTTCTGCACCATTCTAGACCATTTACACCATCTACACCCAATGCACAACAGAGGCCACCACAGAGTTCTATCAGCAATTGCAACCCTCTAACGAAAGCCGGGCGCTTACTGTCTCACCCCCAATCCTAGAGGGGTGGGTGGCCAACCGACCGACCGCCCGCCCGGTCGGTTGCCCGTTTGAGCTTGAGCTTGAGCTTGTGATGTCATACCAGAGACATCCACCCATAGTAATAAAGGACTTTAGACACTCTGGCGCGACCCATTGCTTTACTTAACATTACGCTGCTGTTGGCTCAATTTTCGCTCTAGGACGCACACCTGGTTGCGTCTCCATCTGATTTCCATATTGATTTGCAAGCACAATGGCATACTGCTTAATCAAAGTCTTATTTAAGCACTTAGTTATGTACTGCATATATATGGAAGTATATATGTGTTTGCTTATATACAACTTCTGTACTATGAATCGGGTCACAGTTGCAGTTTGACCCAGTTACGTTCACACTGACGCACAGCTGCCATGTGTTGCATGAACGAGCCTAGATATTACCGATATCTAACATTAACTTTGGAAAATCTGGTTACAAAGCGAATATGAATTCAAAAGATATAATTTTAGAAGTAGAATTGAATTATTATTTCATCTGTATTATATAAGCAGACAGAACTAAGAAAATATTAGAAAAGGAAGATTACAAATTGAAAAATCATGGCATTCCTTTGATAAACAAAATTGATTGGGAAACGAGCAAGCACTCATAATAAATTATCTCATATATCCATAACAATTTCACAATCAAATGATATGAGGATTTACTTAGATAACTTTGAATTCAAATTATTTTATTTCAAATAGTATGTTATAAATATTACTCGTGAGTTTTGATAAGCCACTTTGTTGTAGAATTCTATTTGTTATTGCCAGTTTAACTTTTATAATTCTGTTAAAGTTTTGAGGATATTAAAAAAAACTTGACAGTCAGGAGATTTATTTTGTTTTCATCGCTTAGATCAAAGCGCAAATGGGAATGAAAAACAACGGGACGAAAATCGATATATGTATGAAGCTGTCGCAGCACGCATACATGTCCACATGCTTGAACGTAGATGACAGGACAGAGAAGAGCAAGCAGGATGGGCGGTTAACAAGAATGGGAGTTAGATGTGGAACAGTTCCTCTGTGTCACAGCGCTGAGTGCAGAGAACTGTGGAACAATTTAAGACGTGCTTTAGTTACCGTTACGCGACAAAGTAGCTGAGAACGAAGCAAAATCCAATAAGCAGAAGGCACAAAGCATGCGAAACGCCAACTAAAACAGAATAGCAACAACAACCAAAACTCGACTCAAACCAACTCCAAATATAGACGCACAGCCAAGCGGCGGTAAATGCTCACAAGGTGGAGGAACGCATAAAAATGAAATAAGTACGGACGAGTACGCACACATACAAGAGGGGAAGGAATGACATTCAGATTTACATTCAAATTCAGTCGCCACACAGTATGCAGCTTGTTTTGTGGAATTTCTACACAAACATTTTGTTGATTTTCGCTGCATGCTCCCCCAGCTGAGTGAGACAGCAGCTGCCGTTGACCATATCTTATCACTTTTCAAATGCTTTTTGAGTCGCCTTCATCAAATTACTCAGTTGCAATTGTAGTTTGATTAGAATTTTTAAAAGGATTTCGTCATCAGTAAATATTTAATTGGGATAAAATAATTGAATTTATTAATCTTGGGTGTTTAAGGGAATGACTTTAAAAATGTTTAAAATAATTTATTATAAATGTAGTCTACTAAAATGCATTTTAATTTAAGATCTTAATTACATAACATTTTAAAAAGTTCAGCTAGTTTTATATTTATATACATATATTTTATATTATATATAATGTTTACTCTTAAATCTTTCATTGTGAAATAATGCAAATGTCATCCTTAAAGTTGTAAAATTTGAAAAGCATTTTGATATTTGTAAAGCAAATAAATAAGACAAAGCTTCTGGGACTTTGAAATCGACTTTGTTGCCAAGTCAGCAGGATTTATGTAACTTTACAGCAAAGGAGAAATAATACAATGTAAAAGAAAAGCACGACTTATGTAATGCAAACTTCTTATTTGACTTTGACGTCAGACCGCTCAGACATCTAAGACTGCGATTCACTTAGTGAGTAAAAGTAACTTAACTTTTTAGTTGGGTTCGGAACAATAGTTAACCTTGCCCACGAAGAATGTTCGATAGGTCAAGAATTCATGGAACCAAAGAAGCGGAAATTGAAGTGAATACATACAGCGACAATTCAACGATAAGGAAATCACAGACAATGCCGTTTCAAAAGCCTTCTTCCTCCCTTCCCCCTCACCTTGATCCCTCACCCAGCTGTGATTCTGCCTTTGTCTTGTGCTCTTGCCCCATTGTGTTGCCCACAAGCGGAAAGGCAACAAGAAAGCAAACGCTAAGATTTTGCCGCTTCCCTTAAGTGAAGAATGACGATGAGGCTGCAACACGACAAACGACGCGTCGCTCACAGTCGTTCAGTCCAAAAGCAGCATAAAAGGGCCCCTATTTATGGCAATTAAATTGTCTTTCATGACCAGGATCCTTTGTTCGACCTGATGAGCATTTTACTGTTGCTTTCCTCTCCTCCCTTTCTCAGAGCTTTTTAATAACCTCATTTGTCTCGAGATTGGAAGCAGGTTAAGTTCTTAAATTGCTGTATACACCTACACAGATACACACATACACACTTGACATGCTTATGCTTTTATGTGCTTTCTTTAGCTTTTTTCCTTTTGCTACCAACCCCCTTAAGTCAACTTATGCTGAGCAGATTTCAATAGGTTTGATATTCGGTTATTAATGTCATTTGCCAGCTGTGTAAAGTGGCAAAACTTTTCAGACACGTTAAATCATTTGCCACGAATGCTACCAATGGCCTTGCATCGAAATCTATTCCCAATTTTTACATTTCAACTACAGTTTACTTCTATTTTCTTTACCCCAACGGGCGTCAGTTGGTTCCATTTGACTAATTGAATGTCCAGCCTTGCTTTCAATCCTGAATTCAATTACAGAATTAGATTTAGTTTAGAAGTGCAAATTCGATTGCAAAAGCACTAAGTGAAAACTAAAATACTATATATACAAAAATATATATAAATTATATAAACAAAACTAAAATAGTTTTTTATTCATAAATTTATTTTATAAATGTTATTTATTTTTATAAATAATTGCCATATACATTGTTGCAGTTTGTTTATTTTATTATATGTTTGCTACTTTAACTATTATTATTAATTGAATGCCAATAACTTTTAGCGTGTCTGTAGTTCTTTGGTATCTTTGGTATTTTTTAGAGTTTTTGCTGATCTACAAATACTAAAAACTTAAAGCACTTGCAGATGTTTCCAGTTTAAAGTTAGTCTCGTTGAAATTTATAGTAAAACCATTAATAAAGTTGTGATTAAGTGTTTATACCTTAAAATCATTGTGGCAAACTTTAGGTTTGCTCTTTATAGTTCAGAGAACCGAAATGGCCTTTAAAACGGGACAACAACAGCAGTAACAACAACAACAATCACAACTACAGCAAACATCCATTACCTTGGCATAGTTGTTGTTTCTCTTTTATAGTTGTTGTTATTGTTGTTGTTTTTGGTTTTGTTGCTTTTGTTTGTACATTGCTCGCTTTATCGCCTGAAGTTTTCGTAGCCACAACAAATCGCAACTGGCGAACGGGGAATGATGAATAGGATATGAGGAATGGCGGAATAGCGGAATAGAGGAGTAACGGAATGGTAGAATGGCGTGCAGCAACAACAAAATGCCAGTGTAAAGAATGTGGAACATAAATTCGTGTTTCGTTAGCTTTTGCATGCGAGAATAAAACAGAGCGAGAGAGGGAGGGAGTCGTTAAAAAGCAGCTTGAACTAAGGCTTAACGGTAAACTTAATAATGTAACTTTTCGTTTGTGTGTGTTTGCTTTGCAGGTGAACACGATAAAGAGTAAAGCAGAGGCGTAACAAGGTCAGAGGCTCGCAATATGCTGCAACTGCACGTTATGTAAAACAGAGAGCAGATATACTACAAGCGAGAGAGAGAGAGAGAGAGCGAGAGAGGAGAGGAGAGGGATACGACATTACCTTCGTGTCTGCGTGCCTGCGTGCGTGTGAGCGAGGGCGAGAGAAAGAGGCAAAGTGCATTTGTTCCAGAATACAATGTCATCGATCTCGGCGCAGGGCGTGGTCGAGCGAGCCTCCGCCGAATTATCGAAACGCATTAACGGATTAGGATTACGCTCAAAGCATCATCATGGTAGCAGCAGCAGCAGCAGCAATGACAACGCCTCCTCAAATTCCACGTCCAGTGCTAGCTCATCCAGTGGCAAGACCTCAGTAATGGAGCGCGTCACCAACGCACTCTGTGGCGGCGGCAACAGCAACACCAACACCAGCAGCAACAACTCCAACTCCAGCAGCAATTCCAATTCCAACTCCAACAGCAGCTCAAACTCCGTCGCTGTGACGCCACAAACGCCGGATAAACCAACGCGAGGCGTCAGTCCAAGTGTAGCTGCTTCTCCTGGTACCACGCTCATCTCCATGTCCGTTGCGCCACCGCAAGCCAGTTCCAATGTTCTGCCCGCGCATCTGCTGCAACAACAACAACAGCAGCAGCAGCAGCAGCAGCAACAGCAGCAGCAACAACAACAGCAGCAGCTACAAGCCATGGCCGGTTCCACGTTGATCAATTCGAATCATCACATGGTTATGGCAGGTGGCGTGCCTGCACCACCTGGCGTCATGCCACTGGGTGCCCCACCCACGCCGACAGTCAAATCGATTGCCAAACAGATGAACATTATGATTCCGGCGCCCGGTTCGCCCACCTTTAGTACCATGGGCATGGTTGCGGCACAGAAGGTCAGCGCTGGCGGTACGCCACTGCAAATGCGTAAACAGTTGCCCAATCCGCATCTGCATCATCCGTATGGCGTGGTAACTGCTCCCGGTGCGGCACAGGCCTCCCAGCTGGTTGCGGCTGTTACCCAATCCGCATTGATTCTCCACAAGCACCCGCCACACATTCAAAGCATTGACGCATTGCTGCTGGACGATCGTTTCCTGAATCGCTTTTTTCAATATTTCTCGCCGTACGAGAGACGTGTGCTCGCCCAGGTGTGCATCAAGTGGCGGGACATACTGTACCGCAGTCCACGCTATTGGTCCGGCCTATTGCCAACGCTACAATGCCGCGAACTGCGCCAGATGCCCGCCTGTGATCGTGGCAAGCTGTACAATTCGCTCATCCGACGCGGCTTCCATGCCCTCGGCCTGGTGGGTGCCTCCGATGAGGATGCCCTCGATGTGGTGCACTCTTTCCCGCTGGCGTCCAAGCATGTGCATTCGCTAAGTCTGCGCTGCTCCTCGATCAGTGATCGAGGTCTCGAAACGCTGCTCGATCACTTGCAGGTGAGTCTACTCAAAGAAGTCTACGTTTGGGTATTATAACAATTATGCAATTATGTTAATTAATTTGTTGCTTAAACTTAGCATAATAGAAAGACTCTCTAATCGCTTTGTACATTCCTAAGGAATGTTAAGCTCTCTTAGTCGGAAGATAGATTGAATTGAGATTTGTAGATTCATCATATGGCGCTGTCATTGTCTGTCGTGTTTGCTGTGCTTGCCATGACCGTGGGCGGGTGGACGCGCCGAGAAGCAAGTGAAAACTATTTAGATTTTATATTTAAAAGCCACACGAAACGTGCTAAACGGCAAAGTGTGTCATCACATGCCTCCCCTGAGTATCTGAGCATCTGAGCATTTGAGTATTCCCAGTATCTTGACTCGGAGCGGGGCAGTGAAGGGGCGGGCAGTTGCTTAAATTTCCACACTTTACCCTCTGCAATCTCATAACGAATTGATGCGATCAATTTCAAGCGCAAATCACATCAAAGCACTGCCATTAAATTCATTTCATTTCATTTCATTTCATTTAGTGCAATAATTCGTTTAGCTAATTTGTGCTAAATATGAATGGAATGCGAATGCGAATACCCATCAAATATTCACATTCATATGTGTATGAGTCTAATGAGTGCCGATTCGCATGGTGAATCTTTTATAAGATGCGTGGCCAGTCGAATGAGCGCTTGTCAATCAGTTGCCAAAATCAACATTAAATTAAGCAAATTACTTAACACATGCTTAATTAATTTATCATATTTTCGTAATTCTTTCATTCGTATTTTAGTTTCTCCATATTTTTAGAAACACCTCCATGGTCACATTGTTTCATAGATATTTTGTATTCTAAATTAAAAATAAAGTCAATTCTATATTCATTTCTATATATTCATATAAATTCTTGTTTACTACCCTCCATTTATTCCTCTAGTTTATATTTATTTCGCCGTTCACTATTGTATATCACACATTTCACCTCCATGTTAACATTATATCCACTCATTACAAGCCCATTTAGTAACAGCATGCTTGAGTCATTGCATAAGCTGAGGAAAGTCCAAAGTCCTTTGGAATAAAGTCAACTGAGTTGGGTTAATTTCTGCACTCAGCTGAGCTGGCAATGTCAAGTTAAGAGAACAAGGAAATTAAACTAACGTAATCCATTCATTTCCATGGGAAAATCCAGTGCAATCTGCTGGGCTAATCTACTAGGCACTCAGCAGGCGACAGAAGTTGGAACAGCTTTTCCAAGTAAAGTGGATAATGTTAAGTGAACTGGTTTGTGGCCAAGTTAGTAAAGAACATGCGTTCTACCTCTCTCTCTCTCTCACTCTGTATATATGTATATATAAATCTATCTATCTCTCTCTATCGCCTTGTTTATCTCAGTGTACTTGCGGTTGTGTCAGTCTCTTAGTCAGTCAGCCAGGCTGCATGTCAATCTGCAATGTCGGAATTAATTCAATGTGAATGCATGTCATGTTCATGAGAACAGTTTGTTGTGTATGCGTCTGTGTGTGTGTGTGTGCGTGTGTGTGTCTGCTCCTGACAAATGGTTTGATTGCAAATTGTTGTCACTGGAAATGTCAACAAGAATGGCATGCGTGAAGCAGCTGGAACAGTCGACAGCCTGACAGTCGAGTGCTCCCAACAATATAGACTATTTGACCTTGGGGAATGGGAATGGGAATGGGTCTGGTGCCTAGTGCCTAGTGCCTAGTGCCTAGTGCCTGGTGCCTGGTGCCTAGTGCCTAGTTGCATTGTGCAGCTGCGACCCTTTGTCCCTGCGGACAAACTATCCAATAGTTTGCGGCATTAACAAGCGTCTATAATTTGCCATTTGAAGGGAAAATGCCTTGGAAAATGCGACGGAAATGCGACGAGTTCATATTTAATGGGCCCATATGCCAGCAATTGCCTTTGCCGCACACGCGGCGTATACGTAATTTCCGCATTGCTGACTGCAAAGTTGACCCTTAAGTGTGCTGTGTTGCTGCTGCTGCTGCTGCTGCTGCTGCTGTTGAACCCGACTGACCCATAAACAAGAACGCCACTCTCCTTTTGCCGGATATTCTTAAGCATTTCCTGGCCAACAAATTATGAAAGTATGCAAGAGTTTGGCTAATTAACGTTCGAATCTCAGCTGAAGTTAAGCGAGCATGAAATGTGGTTTATAGCCGCTAAATAAATGTGAACTTTGTGAACTTTTTCTCAACTTTAAATGTCTATTTGGTTAAATGAAAGTTCTAATTGAAATACGCATAGAAAATGACAGCTTAACTAGGTAAAACATATATGTTAGACTGATGCAAAGGGAAATTACTGGAAAAACAAGGAAAATGTACAAAACTAAATTCATTCTACACTTGACTCATTGTTGTTATTGATTTTGTAGCTGTCATGTGGGAAATAAAAGTTACCCTGGATACACGTGTGTGTATTGCCAGCCAGTTGGCCAGGCAAATAACAAAAAAAAAAAAACTTATTCTCCGCTGTGTTGGCCATAAACACAAGCAAACAGCCGAATAGGCCTAAACGCTTTTAGCATTAACAATGAAGTCATTTCCAGGGCCAAAATTAACTCGTATCTAATTAGAAACTATGACAGTTACATATCGTACGCGCTGATAACAAAGGAATCTATTAACATTTCTCAATAATTGAAATAATTTGGTGTTGATCGTATTATAGACACATTTAGATAAGTTAATTGAGCAGCTAATGAGCTAAAGTTGCAGTTTTGGGCAGTCGAAGTCTGTTAATGACATCAGAAGTAGTTGCATTGAATGATAAACTAAGCTGGATATTCTATTGATATATTAACTGTATATTAAGTAATAGTATCTATGCATCTGTAGATCTGTAATACAAGAAGAGTTTCTCTGCAATAGAAGATCTGTAACTCAGTTCAAGTTTAAGCAACATCTTTGATTATGATATAGCTACTTCACCTATATGGCAATATCTAGTTATATTTATAGATCTATAGATTCCTCACTTTGTTGCTTGCTTGAACCTGCAACTTTTCCTATAGAGAAAAACATTTCCCAGCATAATAAACTCTCATAACTCATAATCCATGTTGCTTTATTCAGTTTCATGTAATTGTTGATGTAGTTGGCGATAAAAGTTTTGCTCTCTCGCACTTGTTTATGTCGACAGTCAGCAGTCGCCTTTACATACATACATATTTAGCGTTTCCGCTCTCCGCTTTTCGCTCTTACATTTCCCATTTCCCGTTTAGTTTTCTATTTTTCTATTTTATTGCTATTTTGCTTTGATTTGACGTGTTTTCTTTTTGGCGATGGGCGTTTATGGCCCAAAGTTCTTGAGTGTCGCCACGAAGCGTAGTAAACATTTGGCCAAAACAACAGCAACAACAACAACAACATTAAGTACATTGTACATACAAAATTGTGACTAGTCAGATCAGATACTCGCGACATTTTGTCTGGCACGCAATGTGTGTCGACTTACGACTATTGTGAAATGTTCTCTCTGTTTCTGCAAAGGTCAAAGTTGAGTCAGTTGCCAGAAACTTCGGTGGCCATAAAGAGTTTACAAAGTCTGTAATGCAATTGCACAGAAAACTGTTATAAATCTTTAAGTTATTTTCTTAATTTTGCACTCACTTCAAAGTACAGGGTATTGCTTAGTTCAGACTGCACTCAACTGGTTTGCTTTTACTTTGCAGCTTCTTAAATATTCTGATTTCGCTGCTTGGGCTTTGCCCCTAAAATGACAATGCAAATATTTTGCCAACGATTATTTGCCAAATAATGGAATTGCATATTTAATAAGGGTATTCCCTTGTTTTCCAGTTACTCACCGCAAACAGTTAATGAAAAACCTACCACAAATGTTTAAAAAGGTTTTTCAAGAAACACAATTGAAATTATAGCAATAGTAGTTACACTCAGTATTTCTGAGCATTTAAAACCAATTTACAACTTTAGTTAATGTCTCAAAATGCTTTTATAATTGTTATTTGCCCCAGTGCATTGTGTAATTTTAATTAAAAACTATAAACTAAATTGCAAGCAATAGAAGTGCAATGAAACAATTGAATAATTTCGTAAATAATATGACAATTGCAGAGTCTGTTTGAACTTGAGTTGGCCGGCTGCAATGAGGTCACCGAGGCCGGACTCTGGGCCTGTTTGACGCCGCGAATAGTGTCCTTGTCACTGGCGGACTGCATCAACATTGCGGACGAGGCTGTCGGGGCGGTGGCCCAGCTGCTGCCATCGTTATACGAGTTCTCGCTGCAGGCAAGTATTCCCGCTAGAGAGAAGGGTTGTGAGCGGGCGACGAAAGGAAAGGGAAGAGGAAACAACATTGAACATGGGGCTCATACTTAATTGAATTTGTCGCTTTTGTCGTCTCCAACAGGCTTACCATGTCACAGATGCTGCCCTCGGATATTTTTCACCAAAGCAAAGTCACAGCTTGAGCATATTACGCTTACAGTCATGCTGGGAACTGACCAATCATGGCATTGTTAATATCGGTAAGTCTTCACTATATTATATCAAATAATACTGAAAGTGATTGTAGAAGATTTCACATTAAAAGCAAGCAAAACATTTAAATAGAAATACACTGAATAGTTGATGTAAAGCTCTACCTTTTACTCTTTCAATAGAAAATACTTATATATCTCTACTTACTACCTACTGCAGACTCTTTCCGCTCACGCTGCTGATTAAAGCGCCAATTAGCGCTAATTGTTGTGCTACAGTTCAATTTGCTTCATTTGCAACGGCCAAACAATTAGCTTATTGAGGCGTATACAATTTACATGGCTTATGGTTCGCATTCTTAGCGAAGACCTGCTCAAGTTCAAGTAATGTTTAGAGAATTCTGGGAATTTCTCTTGCTCCGTGGAGGCAGCTCTTTGTTATTATATCAAATAACTGTGCTGTCGGTCATACAGAAGAGCTGTGCTGGTTACCCGCCAGGTGTGTGCCAATTGGAGCAGGAGCTGTAGCTGTAGCTGTAGCTGCTTTAAGCAGCTTATGGCTACTTATTTATTTACACGCACATTGTAAACAATAAACAACAATAAACTCACAATGAAATATTTGTATTTGAATGCATATCTATCTCCATCTATGCGAGCATTTCCAGCTGCTGCCCCACAAAACATTTCGAATTTGTATTATTTTCAATTATACAGAACTTGAAAATATTTTCACTCGTCCAATAGAAGTTCCCCTTAATTTGTAGAAGCCTTTGGATTGTCTATCATTTGAATGTTAGCTATGTTAGATGTTGTACAAGTGGACGTCATTGGCAGACAAACGAGAGTTCACCCTTGTCAGCCTGGTAGCCATCGAAATTCTTGTTCAATTTGCAATTTATAGGGTATTTTTTATTTAATCCTATATAGACATTGCTGAAGCTGAAGTATTAGAAACTAGAGAGAATTCACTGAGTATTCTTTGTTAAATTGTTGTTAATTTTGCCAATTATAGGGTATTTATATGTTAACCTACATAGACAGTGCTGAGGCTGAAATATTAGAAACTAGAGAGAATTCACTGAGTATTCTTTGTTAAATTGTTGTTAATTTTGCAAATTATAAGCAACTTTTATGTAAATCTAAAGAAACAATGCTGAGTTTCTTAGAGTTTTTCCAATTCTGTTGAAATATTAATCATTACAGGGTATTCGGATGGTTATCCCTGTTAAATTATTATTAATTTAGTAAATTTTAGGATATTTTTTATGTTAACCTATATCGAGAATGCAGATTTTTGAGCTCTTCCAGTTCAGCTGAAATATTAAACACTACAGGGTATACTAGGTTTATCCTAATTAAATTGTTGTTTATTTTGCAAATTATAAGGTATTTTTAATGTAAACCCATATAGACAGTGCTGAGGTTTTTAGAGTTCTTCCAGTCCATTTCATTACAGGGTATTCAGAGGGTTATCCCTGTTAAATCATAAATACATACGCTTACCATACTCAGCTCAAGGGCTTCCTCTCGTTTGGGGTCTGTTACCTGGCAGGTTTTCGCTTTTGTCGCTTTGTTTGAACCCCTCTTCTCTTCTCCTCTCTTCTGCGTCTCCGTCTCCGCCTCCGTCCTGCCGTATCCTGGACACAAGTCAATTTGTGCTGCAGTTCGAGTGCTTCTAGGAATTGCGGCAGCTTCCAACCAATTCAGGTTTTTGTGAATTTTATGACTTTTAAATACCCTGTACGCAATGTTTTGGAGGGGTATATTATATTTGCTAACGCTAAATGCTGATATTTCTTGCTTAATAGCCTGCTTGCCTTACAGGGTACCTGCTAGTCGACCCACACACGCACTTCACGCTGTAATACCATGGGAATGTGGTTATTACAAATTACAAAATGGCTGCCATACGCTTCAGCACTTTTTTTTTGCTCTCTCTCTCTCTCTCTTTCTCTTACTCTTCGCTTCACAACTTGTCGCAATCAACTCGAACAAATTCATTCGCTGGCTACCCTCCAACACCTCTCCCCCTTGACAACTCCTAGTTTAATCACCATGTGCTTCGTGGCCCATTGAAGTGCAGCAAATTAAGCAGCCAGTTTGCTGCAGGCTTCCAGCCAAATGGCTGCCACTTGGGCTGCCAACTCGACAGCACGCATCGCCGCTTCTCTCCAGAGTCCAATTATGTGGCACGTTTGTCCCCCCCACCGCCCCAACACGCTACAACTATAACCATAACTATTAGTCTTACTGTAGTTTGCCTCTCAGCTAAATACTCGAGCATTGAAAATTAAATTATTGCATTTCACTTGCTGACCTGCCAACTTGTTTATGGCTCATGTTTGTTGGCAGCGCATTTATTAACTTATTCAATTTGTTGTTAAGTTGTTGCCAAATTTTGTAAATTTATTTAGAAGTAAATAAATTGATTAATACAATGAACACTTTAGAAATTTGTATTAATTAATAAAATAGAATAAAAATAAAAAAAAACAAAATATATATATATATATATATAATTCACACACTAGAAATTTGTATTAATTACTAAAATATAATAATACAATAAAAATTAAAAAATATATATTTTCATTGTTATAATTATTAGTATTTATTATAATTGATATTAGGTAATTGATATTATAACAAATGATAAATCAACTGAAATTACAAATAATTCATTAATTTTAAATGTCAAAATATACTAAGCATAACTCACATTCCCTCTTTTTGTTTATATTTATTTATTTACATTGCAATCATAATCATAATTTATATATTTAATGAGTAAACATTGCTATTGATTTGTTACATTGCAAATAATAATAATAATAATAATAGCAAGAAAAGCCATAAACTCATATTGCATTTGCCAATCAATTTATTTATTTGGCATTTTAATTTAAATGCTCTACGGCTTACCGCATATACGGAAATATTTAATTAACGTTCGGCAATGAATTTTCCGCTTAACATCGGAAAAAGACTCCCCCCCCCACTTTCTGCCACAAAATGAGTCAATTTTTGAGTTTTATTGAGCTTTAAATATGTGAAGTAGCGTGAGAGTTGAGTAAATAACTTGGGCAAGGAATTAAGAATTGAGTAGAGTTATTATGCACTTTTATGAAGCTTTTAACAAATGTTTATTGAGTAACAAGTTTAAAGAATCTTAAACAAATGTTATCAAAAATATTACTATATAAGTTAATTAAATAGTTTATGTAAAGACGACATGGAAAATTAAAGTGAAATGCGAATAGCTTTTGCGACTGTGAATAACTTTTCTGATTGCTGCACAATTTGAAGGACAGCCTTGTCAAGTCAAGGTAAACAGCAAGATCCTGCCAGAAGTTTCGAAAAGCCTTTTCGCGCTGCTTGTCAACGCTGAAAGTGAAGAACTACAACAACAAAAACAACAACAACCACAACTACAACAACAACAACAACAGCATCCGCTAAATCAACGGAGTCGCCAGCAAAACTTTTGATAAGCTTGTACATACTGCGTAGTCGCTTTCTCTCTCCTTCTCCCTCTCTCTCCCTCTCTGTCTGTCGTGTTCCCGCTCCCCTTCCGCTTATCACAACAACATGACGCAGCCATTTAGCTAATTGCATTCATAATTGAATTGTACAGTCTTTCAACTCTTTTGCTCTCCAGTTGCTGTAGTCTTCAACATGTTGCCCCAGTGCCCGCAATGCCAAGTGCCTTCTTAGCTCAGTGGCAGAGCGCTGGTCTTGTAAACCAGCGGTCGTGAGTTCAATTCTCACAGGAGGCAAGCTGTATTGGGTAGAGGAGAGGTTTCTCCGCTTAACCAAAATTGTGTTAAGATCTACCAATTTTTTTTTGCCTCTACTCCTCCCTCTTGCGCTTATTTGGGCCAGGTGCCAACGTACTTTTTATTGGGCACTCACATGGCGAAGGATTTTCGCTTTTTTGTTGTCTATTTTTGTGTTTTATTTTGCGTGGAGGAGCGAGGGGGATATTTGGACAGGTGACACATCATTTGGCACGCGAGATTTGGCAGTGCCGGAAACGGAAACAGAAGCACAAACACAAACAGAAACAGAAACAGCAACGGAAACGTCCATGTGATATGTGTGAATATCAACGCTGAGTTGGCGTCCCTGTGGCTAATTGGCGGCGGGTTCGTTCAACTGGGGCGTATGCGTGATTTATGAACATGCTACGAATTTTGGTAGCACAAGTTAATCTCCCATTAATTGACAATGTCAACAAAAATGTCGAAATTCATTAAACATAATCAAGGCGAAACGAAAAACCTGGCAACGCTAACCGCCACCTCATTATCCCCAACGCAAGCAGCATCATCATCAGCATCATCATCATCATCATCATTTTCGTTGAGTCTACGCTGCTAATAAAGTGGTTTGCGGTTCGTTTCGCGCCCGAGCAATTGCAATTGTCATTAATGTCGCCGCCAAAAGCTGAAAATGTCCATCAATTTAACCACAATTGCTCAGTAGCCGTGTCCCCCGAGTGTCCCGGCTCCCAATGCTCGAGTCCCGAGTACCAGAGAAATGGTAAAACCCATCATGCTGATTCCGCATCAAACTGTCCGCAAACAGACACAAATCAGTTGTGGACACAGTGGGTTGCAAGTGCTAATAAATGGGGAAAGCAAATTAATTGAGATTATTAAATAACATTAAATTGAAGAGTTCAAATTATGCTGAAGAATATTTGCAGAATTACTTTGGAATTAGATATGTTTCAGCTTTTGATAATATTAACCACTGTGCGAGTGACACCTGCAGCGAGGTGTGCTTTGTAAGTATCAAATTTAAATTATATTAGAGAGTTCCCAAGAATCCATTCGTTTCAGCTTAAATCAAGTTTTAACAGACATTAACAGAGCGTTTACAGAGGCACCTTTTACAGAATTGCATTAGCAGAGTCTGTTAACATAAGTCTGTTAGAATTGAGTTCAGCAATAAACAGAGCAGAGAATGCCTCCAGTTGATGTTACTTCTCAGGCTAAACACATTAACTGTGAGAGCGACCCTCGCTACAATCGTTTCTATTATAAAATGCATATCTCTTATTTTATTTTACATTATTTATCTTGAATGAATTTGCATTGCCAATTGCTAAAGCGAATTTTCTGCTCGTTACATAGAGAATATTCATCTTTGTCAGTTTTTGCCAAGTTGTCTGAATTGTTGCATTATCCCAAGCGGTTTTAGTAGGGTGGGCGTTGGGCGTGGCAGCTACTGTTTGCCTGTCAAGTCAAGTGGTCGAGTATATTTAGTATATACTAAATAGCTTTACCTAACTTCTCTACGTCTCTTGTGTGTCGCCGAGTTTCCTTTTTATTTAATTACATATAACATTTTCAAGGTGTTTCTTTCCTTATTGTCGCTGTTGTTGTTGTTGCTGTTGTTGTTGTTGTTGTTGTTGTTGTCTTCATCATCTGTGATCAACGTTGCCATCGCTGCGGCTTCTGTGTGCTTTCTTTGGTTGTCGCGCGCAATTTTTAATTAACTTATTTATAAGTAGAGGGAAGAGCAAGAACTCACATAGAACGATTGCTCGCTTGACGCGTGCTGCCATTGGCCACGCATCTCCTTCTCTCTCTCCTATCCTCTGCCACCCTGCCTTCCTGCCGCCCTGCCGCCTTTTTCTCTTCGTCAAGCACACAGCCAACTTGTCAATCAATTGTCGCCGGCTTTTTGTAGTTTTGCACACGGTATTTGGCCATGAACTTAACCCAATCCCACAAAAACATTGTATACTAATAACATATTTTATTCGAATTCATTTTATTCTATTTTATTTTATTTTATTCCTA
Source organism: Drosophila macrospina (assembly GCA_035042075.1). Classification (NCBI taxonomy): domain Eukaryota; kingdom Metazoa; phylum Arthropoda; class Insecta; order Diptera; family Drosophilidae; genus Drosophila; species Drosophila macrospina. The sequence continues at coordinate 5,907,835 of JAWNLW010000591.1, forward strand.
ATAAAAGTTTAATTTCTAGAACAATTCTTAAGCATTTTTAAGTTGTACTATTTGGTTTCATTTCTATATTTCTTTTTAAAATTAACAGCAAGTGAGGTCAGTTTAAATATATATTTATCATCCATTTTCATAGCAATTTAATACTTATTTACTTGTGTAAATTTCACATAATAGTATTATTGAAATATGCATTCTTTGTCTTTGTCTTAAAAGAAAAAGTTTAGCTTTTGTGTTAGAGCCATTAGCAGTTCAATTTAAAAGCTTTTAGCCAACAGAGTGTGGGCGGCTTTTAAGGGCAGTGAATCGCAATAGAGAAAGCTGAATGATTTCAAGAGATACCCTATGGCCTGTGGACGTTAACCATATCTACATCAATCAATGTCAACTTGTGCGCCACAAGCGACTGACCAAGCTAATGAACTTGGACAAGGACTCCGACTCCGACTCAGACTCCGACTCCATTGACCCGGCTTAAAGTGGTTTTCTCTGAATGTGTAGACTCATTTCCGCTCTAAAAAGAGAAAATTTGACATTTCACATTAGATAAACTGCTGAATAAACTGAATTTATCTAGCATGCACTTTAATACGATTATCTTCTACCCTATTCTTAGAGAGCGTTGCCACACTGCATTGCTGCACTCCACACAGCGCTAATGCAAATAGTCTGGCAACTCATCGATGCGGTGCGCTCAATTGAATGCCTTAAACCTTTTTTTGTTAACTTGCAGTTGAGAAAATACTTTAATTGAAATGAGTATAAATTTTAATTAGCAAAAAGAAGCCATGCAAAGTGCGAAATGAAATTAAATTAGTTTTACTGAATAAAACTTGGGAAGCAACATAAAGTTTGCAGTCAGAGCAAAAAGTTAAGCGGTGATAACGTAAAGGCAACAGCAGTCACACACAGATGCACACAACCACACACACACAACACACACACACAGATAAACTGCGAGAACTTAGTTGAAAGTTCAGCCACAAGGAATGAGCTTGTAAATCTAAATGCAGTAATTGCGGGTTTATGTATTACACAATTGTGGAGCAAAACATGAGACGAGAAAAGAGAGAAAGACAGATAAATAGAGAGAGAGAGAGAGATAATAGATAAGTAATAATTCAAAGATAGCATATGAGAACTGGAGAACTACTTGAGCTGCCCTCTTTAACTTGCAATCGCTGCCAGCACGAACAGCGTTTTAATTGCATTTTAATGACAACCACAATTACACACACACACTCACACCCACACACACACACGCGCTGTAAATACCTACACGCAATGACGCACAAACGCGGCCAAGTGTGACGCCTTAAAGTAGGCAACAGAAAACTGCACTTGCCGCGGCTTGGCAAGGCCTCAGAGCAGCGGCAGAGGAGGTGGCGAGGGAGGAAGTAATGTACGTCTTAGAGCCACAGTCATGATGCTGCCTCAGATGGGCTGGCGTTGGCGTTGGCGACGTCACAGCCACGTTGCCTGTTAACCACACTCAGAGCACAATCTCTCGCAGTGTCGACCACTTTGCCGTGGCTGGCCGTGACGCAGTTGCATGCCACTTGACAGCGAAAGTGACGCGCTTTCGCAATGGGTAAATAGGGAGAAGAGAGTGGAGAGAGGATTATTGCATGGCTTGGCCGTACAATTGATTAAAGCATTAAGCGATTAGGTTCCAAACGAGATGACAGCGTAGGAGAAACTCAAGCAGAGCAAGAAGAGGAGATGTGAAGCGACTCTAGGAGAAAGAACATAATCAATAGTAAAGAATTTAATCAATTGATTATTTCACATTAATAGTATAATATTAATATAATATTTAAATAATTAATAAGTTATAAACTGACAAACACAAATGGATAAACAAAATGTTTTACTTAACAGCAACATAAATAGATGAAGATTGTTGAAGTTGATGAAGTTAAGTAATCAAAGATTTTGTGGAAAACTGTGAGGGAGAGAATTGTCTGAGAATAGTTGAAAATAAGCTTAGAATAACTGTGACAAGCAATTAATTTAAAAAGCAGAATTACATTAACTTAAACTCAAATCGGAATAAAGTTAAGGAATAAACTGTCGCATATTTTGTTGCTTTTGTCTTTTTAACTGCAGCGTAATTTGGATAGAGAACAGACTGCTAATGTTGCCATTCCTGCAACTTCCTTCAATTCTCGGCCTCAAAGAAACCTTTACGAAGCTCTCTTTGCCAAACTTCCTTACAGGATTAGCCTGAGTTACCTTTTATATGACATACTTTTGCGCACATCCTAAAATTAACAAACTCCTCGCATTTCCAAACTGCATTTCCTTAAGTTTTTCAGTCGTAAAAATTTGCACATTATTTTTAACACTTTGCTCGTTAAACTTTCAGTTCCCGACATTCCCTCGGGTAAAGCACAGTGGCAGACGGAGGTGCTGTGGCGGGAAGAGGGGGTAACATATAGGGGAGAGCGAAGTCAATTGCCTGAGGTGAAGCTTTGATGTGGATCACGCGTTACGCGCCCTTATTAAAAATGTATTAAAACGCTTAGCTCCGCTGTCGTTCAATGGCTCCCCCAGAGCCAGGACTGTCCATTAGCCGTGCTCCCAGTGAATCTTGCACTCTTTGTATCTCTCTTCCCCCTTCTCTAGGTAACTGCAAAAGCTAAAGTCTCCTTTTGTTGCGCTTCCCACGCACATCGCTTTTCAGGTCATGTGAATGTTTAATGTCTATGTGAGTGCGTGTGTGTATTGTGTGTGTGTGTGTGTAGTGGGTGTGTTGTGTGTGTTGTGCGTGTGTGTGTGCTTGCATTTGATTGGCAGCTTCTGCTTTGTCTACGACTCTCTCATCTGCACAGCCCCCTTTCGCTTGGTTTTTTCAGCTTTCATAAAGCTAAAACTTGTTTGTCTACTTCTGTTGCAGCACTCTACGTTCTAGAGCAGCGGAAATAACTTAAATAATGCTTTTCAAACATGTGTTTAGTGCAGTTTTCTTGGCAAACTTATGAAGTACCAGCCTAATTGCAGACTGTAGTTATAGTTGAGTTGAGAGAGAGAGAGAGTTACTATTCTATGTACCATAACCTGCAGTGTTTCTATATCATATTATTAAATTGCAACATACACATCAATATATTCTTGTTATTTGATATAGATAAAGTTAGCAATACACAGGGTATCTCTTAGTCGAGCTAGGCGCATATAAACTTAGCTTTATGCACACCAATTTCAATTTCCATCTCTTTCTTTGTGCAGCTAAGCTCTCAACTGGCAGTCTAGCAATAAATACCAAATAAATTCTATATAAATACCAAAAATATACTAAACAAATACCAAATTAGATGTTGATGTAAATTGCAAGTCTTTTCGCATTTATCACAATTGATATATTTATTTAGTTTTGATTGAAATTTGTCAATTTGCCAAGAGTTCAATTTTAAGCGTTTTGCAATTCGTTTGTCATTGCTGAATCATTTGACCAACGCCTCTCTCTCTCTACCTTTCTCTCTGTCTGTCTCTCTCTAAATTGTTTGCCAAATTGTTTGCTCTCTTGTGCACAATTTACAGTTAATTAAACAGAAATTGAGCCCTCTCCCCTTCCATTGAACGTGGCAAAGACAGAAACAACAGAACTGGTCTAGTGGCTGTTAACTAATTTAATTTTTAAGCACTTTCCACCTACCCTCCCCCCCTTCAGCCGATATCCATCCCCTTCACATGCTGCTGCTGTTTGCTATGTTACGTAATCCTTATCGCCATTCTGCGGCAACTGTCGAAGACATCAGCCTAATGAGCCCCACGCGTACTTTGTCAAAGCTTGGTAAAGTATTTGCCTTAGTTAGCTCATTATTTCAAAGCTCCTACGCATTTCTTACCCCTCCTTTTCCCCCTTCCCTTTTCCCTTTTGCCTTTTCCCACTTTCTTCTTTAACTTTGTGCCACTTCCGCCAACTTGGTTACCTGTTTGACTCATCACCTTTCTTAGCTTTTGTGATTTAATGCTTAATTATTAAAGTCAAATATTTACTTCAAATTCAACTCGCAACTCTGACAAAATGATAGGGAAATCTTGGCGTTCATTTCGTACAGGGTATACTCAGTTAGTGCTGCAAACTAATCTACGTTTCCTCCTGATTTTGTCAACTATTTGTATCTGCTCATCAGACATAGAGAATATGTGTGGAATTTTCCTTGCTGCGCTTCTCTTGTTACTGCAATAGATTGAATTTTCATTTTTCATTTGCACAAATTTAAGTTCAACTTTGAAAGTCAGAGAAGTTTGTTTTGCTGTGCTACCAACTGCAATTAAAATTCTGAGCAACACGAATAAAGTTGAGCAGAGCATGCCACATGCCACATGCCACATGCAACAAAAAACAAATGTCATCGCAAACTTTTAATTCAGCGTAGCTTAATTAAAGTGAAAACAACAACAAAAACACTAAGTATTCAACAATTTACAGAAGAAGAAATGGATAAAGAGTTTTTAACAAAAGCATTAAGTGTTATTTCTATGAAAATATAGTTAATTGTGTTTCAAATCAAAGAGGAAGGTAAGGTTAAGTGTGTGCGACAGTGAGAGACTCTGTACTTATAACTAAACGCTCTTAAGTAATTAATATTGTAAAGTTGAGATAATAAAGTAAAGATAAAAATAATACTAATAATATAATACTAAGATATTCTTATATATATATATTAATATTAGTTTTATCTTTATTATATGATCTAAATATTTATATATTACTTAACAGACTTGTCTGAGCAAACATATTAGACCCTGTATGCTTTCTTAGTTTATTCTTAAAGTATAACAACAATAATAACCACGACAACAGCTGCAATAACAATAACATAAATATTAAAATGTTAAATCAACAATAAGAGACATTTAAAAATATAAATAAATAAAGCGAGTACTTAAATTTGTCCGTTCATTTGTTAAATTTCTCTGCGCCTGGCAGCAAACAAGAAAAAAAAACACAGTTGAACTGATTTAATTTGTGTTAATTTATGCAGTTACTTAAGTAGATAAACTCGCAATTAAATTACGCATATGGATGTTCAGCTGTGAGTAAAATATGCGGAAAACTGATTAAATGCACTCACCTCATTCACAAGGCACTAATTAGTCCGCTGCGGGGGACATCGCTCATACGCCATGTGTGCCGCATTCAATTTTAAATAAATAAACAAAAATATAAAGTTTTATTCGTGATTAAAGTAAGTTGAATGAGCAACAATTAAAATGCAATCCATGTTAAATTGTAGCCAACTGTCATCCATTATTATAGTTAGTGCAAGCTTTAGGCCATTCGAATTTATTTGCCCGCTAAAATAATGTTAAACAGCTTTTCACATGCAAATGGAAAAATCAATAACAATGAAATAAGTAATGCCACAAAATGTGGCCAGTCGAAATGCTTGGCTCGTGTCAAACATTCAGCATGGAAATGGCTGAGTGCGTTGCGGATTTGTCATATTGGTAATTGGGAGTACAAATGACAGCAAACTGTGGGATTATGTCACCATTGTGCTGAGTATCACAGCGACAAATGTTTGTTGAGAAAATTCTGGTTTTCTATGCTATTTCTCATGTAGCATAGCTTTTAGGGTAGGCGCTACTGTAAAGGAAAGTGAAGTGGAATTTTCACTAATATAAATTTAACATAACATATAAAGTTAAATTATGTAATTAATGTAATTTATTTAAAGTCTCAACTCTCAAAGGAACTTCTTGTGGTCTCAATTAATACTATGTACAATTATTATTATTTATTCAATGTCCTTTCGCACTCTCCAACGAACTTCAAGCTAAGTCAGAGGAAAACTATAAACATAAATGAATAAATAAGCATATCTATGTCAAATATTTGATGCCAATGTCAATAGCAAAAGTTATTCCAATACGTTTCGACAGTTTTGACAACATCAGCGTGTAAAAGCAGATAACAGCCAAGAGCTCTAAGTAAATGCAGATGGGACAGGGCTAAGAGCGTGAAATACGAGAGACAGACGGACAAACTGAGAGTGTGAGAGGGTGAGAGCAAAAGCCGTTTGTTGTTATGGCAAATGTATCTCATAGATACACAAGTTACAAATTGTTAGCTTAACAGTATGTGTGTGTGTGTGTGCGTGTGTGTGTGTGTTTGTTGTTTTTCCATTTCGTGTTTGATGTCACTATTTGAAGGTCCTCGTCATGTTTTGCCATGCACAAATTTCCATTTACATATCAAGCAGCTCGCTAGTTGCCCAATTCCAGGAATCAAATTCGATTTAGCCAGCTGATATGAATTTAAATTATTGCAAAGAGGTGTTGTCTTTGAAATTTAAATTACATTTTGCTTAATATGTATGATAAGCCGGGTTAAGTAGTTACTTTGCAAAGGTAGCTCGTTTTATTTGATGCATAAGTTGCTCTAAAAATGTTTACAGCTTGTTAGTTGCTGCCTTTCGTATTTAATAAATGTATAAATAAAACAAGTGTAGTCTCAAAAGATGAATTGATAATGAATCTTCTCAAATTTGAGCTCAGCTCATGAATACCCTCATTGATTCAGCATGTCTCTATCAATAGATGAATCAAGAAGTCTACTCGGCTTTGTCGCAATCGCTGATAATTGTTGATTGCCTGCGATTAGTTTGATGAGAAGTTGCATAAGAGCTAATTAATGTTTCTTGTTTTATTTATTATTGTGTGTCATGTATGTAGATTACTTACAGTATATCAAAGTACTGTGAAAATATCTCACACTTTTCACATTTGCCTTGCCACATCACTGAACTCACGTTGATCCCCCGCCCCGCACTCGACGTTGCAGCGCTCCTCGTTTAGATTAAATCGATATACTGTCTGTAGTTTTATTTCTTATTATTGTTGAATATTGTTGCTGCTGTTGATTTTCGTTGCAATTTCAGAATTTGTGATCGCAGAAACGAGTAGAGCAGGCTTAGAACAGTATAAACAAATACCCGTTAGTGTCGGTCACAAACCGAAACTGCAACACATTTCGCTTGAATCCTTTGTTGACCGGGACACTATCACAATATTTCCATTGATATCTCTTTACACACACGCACACACATCTGCACTTTATTGGCAGTTGCGTCTCAAAGTGCAGCTGATAGTGAAATGAATCGAAGCGGCGATTACAGCCGTGATAAATATGCGCAAATCTCGCAGAATTCGAAGCGATTCCAATTGCAATTGCAGCAGCATCTAATGCCAATGCAATGATTGAGCTCAATGTAATGTAATTCAATCGAAGCGTTGCTCTCTTTCACTCTCACTCACTCTCTCTCCCTCTCTCTCCTCTTTTTATCTCAGTGCTGAGCGCGTGTCGTGTGTGGCACGCGTGACACGCTGTAAATCTGTTTAATTGGCTTTCTTTTCGATGTCAAATTTAAGTTGTGTAAATCTTTTGTGTTGTGAACTAATATTTCATTTAAATATTTAAATTGTATTGCTTTCACTTGCTCAGAAGTCGTGCTAAGTCACGCACCCATCTCTAGACTTCGTGATTGTTATGAAACATTGTTAAGATGCAAATAAGATTTTAAGATGTGAAATAAACGGAGTTTATCTTCAGTCTTCTTCTCTCTCTCTCTCTCTTTCTCCCTCTCTCTCTCTCTCGCTCTTTGTCATTCTCGTTCTTTCTCTCTCTCTCTCTCTCTCTCTCTCTCTCTCTCTGTCCCTCTCTTTCTATCTGTTTCCTCACACAATTCTCTATCTTTCCCATCTTCTTTTCAATAGTTCGTGCCAACTCACGCGATCGCCTCTAATCTCCGTCTCTTTCTCTCCTAGTTCAGCTGTCTCATTCACTCTGTCTCTCTCTTTCCTGCTCTCTGTCTCTCTCCCTCTCTGCCTCTCTCTCTGTGGTTTACTAAATATAGACGCTTAGTCGCAGCTTAATCTCAATCTAATGCAACTGTATCTCTAGCTCTAACCCTGTATCTGTATCTGTGACGCTGTATCTGTATCTGTGACGCTGTATCTGTATCGTATCTGTTGCCCATCTCTGTTCGCTGTGCATAAAATGCTCAGCATTCATTTAAATATTTCCACACACACACGCACACACACGCACAGGCCTTTGTTATTGACTGATTTTTCTTAGATTTGTTGCGGTTTTTAACGTTGATGTGTCCCCCTTTTTGAGCCCAGTTAACCCACAAATTGCTGCTGCCTGCAACTGTTGCCAGTGGATACAATTACAGTTACAGCCGCCGTTGGGTATCTACTTATTCAGCATCAGCCTCCTGTCGTCATCGTTACTGTTATTCTCCTTGTGGTGGCTTGAGGCGACTCGGATATCTTGTCTTGGCAGAGGATCTCAAATTTTAGGGATTTAAGGAATTTGCCGTGGACTTGTTGGCTTACATTCTCTGTGTCCCTGTCTCTCTATTCAACTTACAGTTGTCACTCTCCCCAAGCGAGTGTATTTTCCAATTCATATTTCATTACCTCTCAATTCTTTACTCTCTGTTAATATCTGAAATTCTCCATTTCCCAAACATTTCTATGAATCTTTGGGTCATTCTGCTCTAAACTTATTACATTTAGATTCATTGGAAATGTCGTCTATAGATTGGTTAGCAACAGAAGCCAGCGAGCTGATTATGAATTTTTCATAAGCAAACATGTGTGTGTGAGTGTGTGTGTGTGTGTGTGAAACACAGCTATTCATTTATGAATACGAATGAAAGCTGCAAGCCACAAGCGAGTGTATTCATTTTGTAATTCAAATCGCATTTGTATGCCTTTTGTGGTTTTTTTGGTGAGAAGCCAAACAAGAGATGCACTCTCAAATCCGTATCTCTCAAACTGGGGCATAGTTTATCTTGTATGCAGCATTTATAGTTGTTGTTGTTGCTGCTGTTATTGCTGTTATTGCTGTTATTCAGAATGTGGAGTGAAAAGCCGCTTAGTTACTTTGGCCCTGCATTTTTCGGACTTCATCTTTCGCCATATGCGAGTTCTTCTTTCTTTCTTTCTTTCCGTTTTTTTTTTCAAAGTTTGCTTTCCTTTGTGGCCTTTTTGCCACGTTCTGCTCTTATCTTTGTTTATGCAGCCGCCGCACATGGAAATCTGAGGCACGTGGCCAAATCAACACCGCTCCCCTTTGCCCCTCCCGAGCATATTCTACTTGTGTAGTCCTCCATTAGCAAAGTCGCTTCTGTGCAACTCGTTCGCTTAAGCGGCTTACTAACGGTAATTGTAGCTGCCATGTCATGACTTCCCCCTCCCCTTTCAGGCCTTACACTCCCCAAAGTTAGCAGACAATCCAGGCAACCCTTTAATGCTCGCATTTGCTTAAGGAATGTCAAGGAACTCGCCAAGTCAAGAGTGCGACGCTCTAAAAAAGGGAAAAGCAGGATTAAAAAGCGAATTCGCTTCGCAGAGATAGCAGAAGCCCCGCAGAAGAACTCTCTCTTTGATATAAATATCCAGAAAATCCTTCTTCCAACTCATCTTTCTTAGTTTCTGTGAAACTTATGCTTGTCCTAAACTATCTGCTGATAAGATAACGCAACTTAAGCAAGAAACCTTCTCATTGTTTCGAGTCTCTCCTGACGAATCTTTGTCGATTGCTGCTTCAGATTCTCTTCTTCTGGCTACCTTAATCCGTATCCCAAGCTTAAGTTCTCAGCTTTATCGCGCTACAAATAAGCTCAAAGCAATTCTCAACTCATGGAAATGCCAAATCAATTTGTAAGACAAAAACTACTAGACTATGTATGTAGAACAAGCAGCTGCATAAAAAGAATGTCAACTGTTGCAAGTTGCAGCTGAAAGATACCAAATGTGGCACACGAAATGTAGAACAAAACTGTGGCAGACGCAAATGGAACAAAGTTGTCAGTTGTCAGTTGCAAGTTGCAAGTTGCAAGTTGTCAGCCCTCGGCTAGGGACACAAACAGCTTTAAGAAAGCGGCCAAGAAGAACGACAAGATGTAGCTACTTTATCTGTGAGATAGTTACATCGTAGACTCGTTGCTACTTTGCTACTTTACTGTAAGATAACCAAAGCAAATTGAACAAAGCATTGCAGCCAAATTGAATATATGCAAATGCTTTTAGCCAGCATATTCTCGCCTTACTGCCGCAAAATTCAATTACAGTTCAAATGCAATTAGTTCGACCCTAAACACAAGCTGTGCCGCTTCAGATGTGAGCACACACATGCATGTGTGTGTGTGTGTGTGTGTGTGTGTGTGTGTGTGTGGAAGTTCTTTAATAATTAAAAGTACCAGCGAAACTCGTAACTGAATAACAGCACATTGTAAATACACACACACCCACACACACACACACACACACAATAATCAATAATTAAGTTTAGCTTTCATTATGTTTTTCTTATTATTATATATAAATTGAACACTTTATCAGCTCGCCAGCAGAAATTTACTTCTGGGGAAAACACTTTATAAAGAAGTACTAAATGTGCTTTGAATGTGATAGATAAATTAAATATTAAATAACAGAATGACTAGGAATGTTAATAAAGAGATAGAAATATATATTAAATAGTATTCGACAAGTTGTCGCTCAATATAAATGATGGATATCAGGAGCTCTATAATGATAATATTTATCATGATAGATAATAGATAATAGATAATAGATAATAGATAATAGATAATAGATAATAGATAATAGATAATAGATAATAGATAATAGATAATAGATAATAGATAATAGATAATAGATAATAGATAATAGATAACAGATAATAGATAATAGATAATAGATAATACATAATAGATAATAGATAATAGATAATAGATAATAGATAATAGATAATAGATAATACATAATAGATAATAGATAATAGATAATAGATAATAGATAATAGATAATAGATAATAGATAATAGATAATAGATAATAGATAATAGATAATAGATAATAGATAATAGATAATAGATAATAGATAATAGATAATAGATAATAGATAATAGATAATAGATAATAGATAATAGATAATAGATAATAGATAATAGATAATAGATAATAGATAATAGATAATAGATAATAGATAATAGATAATAGATAATAGATAATAGATAATAGATAATAGATAATAGATAATAGATAATAGATAATAGATAATAGATAATAGATAATAGATAATAGATAATAGATAATAGATAATAGATAATAGATAATAGATAATAGATAATAGATAATAGATAATAGATAATAGATAATAGATAATAGATAATAGATAATAGATAATAGATAATAGATAATAGATTATAGATTATAGATTATAGATAATAGATAATAGAAACGTGTAAATGCATACTCTCTCTCTCTCTCTCTTATGTTAGCTGGCTAAATAGATACTCACATATTAGGTAATAGTTAGTTTATTGCATAATGTACAAGTAGCTGCACTTCCTCTCCACATCTGCAAAGTCTTGAAGACCAGAATGAAGTTAATTTGCCTTAAAATCACACGCTTCATGAGCTATGCAAAGGTCCTGGTTGAGAGCAACTGAAGGATGCGGCAGAGGCAGTCATAGAGTGTGCGGCAGCTGCCGACAAAGGACACGCTATTGGTTAAATGGGGCAGTTGCTGCAGTTGGTTGATGTTGCAGCAATTGTTGTTGCAAGTGTGCAAACTTATTGGCCTTAGTTTCCACTTGAAAGTTAATGTAAAGTTTTCTGCCTCTTCTTCTTCTTCATCATCATCATCGAGTTCTCGTTTCTCTTTATTGCAGTGCACTCCTTGCCGCATCTAACGGTGCTCAGTCTGTCCGGCTGCAGCAAACTCACCGACGACGGCGTCGAGCTGATTGCCGAGAATCTGCAGAAGCTGCGCGCCCTGGATCTCTCCTGGTGTCCCCGCATCACGGACGCCTCGCTCGAGTATATTGCCTGTGATCTGAACCAGCTGGAGGAGTTGACTTTGGACAGGTAGGTCACAACGCCATCTATTCCCCTCCCATGTACCCACAAACTTACCAGGTCATCTGTCTGTACTGAGTGAACGAGTACCCGCTCTCAGCTTGTAATTATTCATGAGTTCAATTCAATTTCCGTCTTTGCAACTGACAGCATCTTTCAGTTTTCCACGCTTTAAGACTTTCCTTTTACAAAATAAAAGGCTGACTGACTAGCAGATACCCTGTATGTTGAGTTCTGGTTGGCAAATGATGGAAACAGTTGTTAAACTTCTCATGTTCATATATTTGCAATTAACAATAGATATAACATTAGTAGATGCCCTCTAAACAGTTAGCTATGATATTTATAATGCTTTAGTTTGCTTTCAATTACTCTGTATTTTGTATTATTATTTTGTTTTCATGAATAATTGAATTGGTAATCAGACCAGATAAACAAAATCAATCTTTTTAAAATGTGTACATCTTCAATTTGGGACGATCTGCATCGGTTTTTGGACGTATGAGCATCTTGACGCTTCCCATATTCACCTCCATGTCAATAAATTGTTCATTTAAGTTCCTAAAACTATAAAAACCATTAATTATTGAATTCAATTCATTCGATAAGAATTCTGCACTGATTACTTACAAATTCTGCGTTGCATTGCCGGAAAATTCGCCCAACGTAATCAGATTGTATTGCTCGTCGACGCTGGAGATATTAAAGTGATCGTACTTGGCGTATTCGATAGTTCCATTGAACATTTCCATATGAATGTAGAGCTCATGTTGTCGTTCACTGGTCAGCCGGTGAATTCTTTCCAGGCCAAGGAAAAAGTCACCGTTAAGCGAGCCAAATCCTTGACGGTACGTGGCCCAATCCCTGGTAAAGTTCTCCTTTCCATCCAGACGTTGTTGGATAACCATCCAACCAGCTCCAGCTGTCTGATTATCGCACAACACATCAAAGGGATCGATTCCCTTGACCTTGATTTGATGGACACCCGATGAATTGGCAAAGGGAATGCAACTATTTGGAAGTGGCTCTTGGGACTTGTTCAATTTGTTAAGAGAATCCTTAAGTTGAGATTTCAGTTTAGCTGTTTGTAACACTTTTTGATCAATTGTTTTATTTAGTTCTTGGATATATGTTTCTAGTTTCTGCAATTGGATGCCATCATCGTACTTTTGGGCCTGCAGTATTTCCAGAAGTTTATTTAAGTTCTTCATAATTTCCAGATTGAAAAGTAGTTTATTATGCAGTTCATTACACTTAACCGTTGCCAGCTGATCAATTTCACTTTTGATGGATGATAAAGCGACCTGATCAATCTTATTCTTATATAGATTGAATTGAATTCTCAATTCCTTGATAATCGTATCCTTATTCTCAATTTGCTGATCTCCTTGGATCATTTCATGTTTTCTTTGATCTATTTCTACATTCTTCATCAGTTGTTGCCCCATTTGGAGTGGACTCCCAATAATTCCACTTATGCAGGCTGCGAGTATTACAAGCACAAGAGGCGAATACATATTCGAGTCCAATTCAAATTCCTTTCTCACTGAACTAAACAAAAGCCTTTCCAACTAATAACTAAATATCAATATTGAATTCGTTGAGCAGCTAACCTCGGTACCCGTGGTATCCATACCGATAAGCGGATGAAGAAGTGAGTCAACAACTGAAGCAATTATGCTGCGAAACGTCACTGGATTGATTTTTAAATTTCCCCAACTAGATTTATGCATAATAACGTCACAGTTTTCCAAAAGTGTTATTTCCCGCCCTGCATATTATAAATTCGAATTATACTTTAATTATTATTTAAATGTGCAGGGAAATATCCATATTTCAGTTTTCTGTAGTAAAAGGAAATTTTAGATGTTGAGATATAGAAAACTAACTAACATATATATAATATAATTTTGAATTTGAATTGTTCTAAAAAGATTATAGATTTTAGACTGTTAATGATAACTTTCATAACTTTACGAAAATTATAGATAATTAATGTTGATTACGTAGGAATACCTCGGGAATTCTCATTATGTCATGCTTCTAGGATTTCATTTATATTGCGAAAGAGTTACATGTTAATAAATGTTTAATAACTGTATTGTTTATTTGTTTAATTAATTTATTTATTGTTATTTATTTGTCGAAATTTAAAGGCTCGGTCTATACCAAATTCAATTATTATTTTCATTCAGTTTAAATAGTTAAAATAGTAAATAAACTATTAAGTTATTTGGATAAATCGCTCCATGCTTAAGAAGTTTATCTATTAGATAATACTTTCTAGCTATATTTTTATGTGCAACATTCACGTGGTTGCTAGTAATCAATTATAAATGAATTCAAGCGTTGCTGGGTACGACCTGCATTGCATCAGCAAGTCCATTCGTACGTCAGAAACTAAATATGTTTAATAGCTCAGCATCAGAAGCTACCGATGTTAATGACGTCATTGATTTTCGGTTATTTATCGAGCTGGGATAGTTCTCAGAATTTATTAATTATTAATATTAGATTATTAGCTATAACTCATAAAAGCTTAACACCATTGATAAGAATAGAATTTCTCTTGCAGATTAGATACAATTTAATTAAGAAAAATATCACATTTTCAATATTAAAATAATTGTAAAAGTTACAGTTTAATTTCATTATCATCCTAATCAGCTTTTGGGCGTATGAGCATCTTAACGCTTCGCAGAGAGTGTCCATCGTTCCAATGCATGCTCGACTCATTCTTCACACTCTCGTTAAAGTACAGTCCATTTAAATTACTGAATGAAAAGAACGCAATGAGTTAGCAAACATCATGACCTTTGTAATCCCATCATTACTTACACATAACCACACCAATTGTACCACCAGCCACCATTCTGCTTCGCACAGTTGCCACGAAGATAAACGTCATTATCACGATCGAATGTTGTGAAGTTCATCTTCGTGTGCATTTCAAAATTATTGTATGTTGTATTGCCGGAAAATTCACCCAGCTTGATTAACTTGTACTGATCGTCGACGCTGGACACATTAAAGTGATCGTATTTGGCGTATTCGATAGTTCCATTGAACATTTCCATATGAATGTAGAGCTCATGTTGTCGTTCGCTGGTCAGCAGATGAATTCTTTCCAGGCCAAGGAAAAAGTCACCGTTAAGCGAGCCAAATCCTTGACGGTACGTGGCCCAATCCCTGGTAAAGTTCTCCTTTCCATCCAGACGTTGTTGAATAACCATCCAACCAGCTCCAGCTGTCTGATTATCGCACAACACATCAAAGGGATCGATTCCCTTGGCCTTGATTTGATGGACACCCGATGAATTGGCAAAGGGAATGCAACTATTTGGAAGTGGCTCTTGGGACTTGTTCAATTTGTTAACAGAATCCTTAAGTTGAGTTTCCAAATCAGTTATTTCTAGATCCTGTTGATGAATTGTTTCATTTCTCTTCCCGATTTGTGTTTTCAAATCTTGCAATTTGCTGTCATCGTCCATGTTTTGGAAATGTAGTATTTCGATGCGTTCATTTAGTTTTTTGATGTCAGACAGACTGACAACTAGTTTGTTATGCAATTCATCACATTTCACCGTTGTCAGCTGATCAATTTCACTTTTGATGGATGATAAAGCGACCCGATCAATCTTATTCTTATACAGATTAAATTGATTCCTCAATTCCTTAATAATCTTATTCTTATTCTCAACAATGGTCTTGTTTAAGTTAAACTGTTGATCTCCTTGTAATATTTCACTATTTCTGTTAGCTATTTCTACATTCTCCATCAGTTGTTGCCCCCATTGTAGTGGACTCCCAATAGTTACACTCATGTAGGCTGCGAGTATTACGAGTACAATAGGCGAATACATTTTCCTGTCCAATTCAAATTCGTCTCTCACTGAACTAAACAAAAGCCTTTCCAATTACTGACTCAATATCGATATTGAATTCGTTGAGCAGCTAACCTCGGTACCCGTAGAATTCATACCAAAAAGCTGATGAAGGAGTGTGTTAAAACCGAGAAAAGTATGCTGCAAAACGTAAATGAGTTGATGTGAAATTTCCCCAATATAACAACATTGAGAAACATACGTCAGCGACATAGCATACGTCATCATATTCGAATATTATAGCACTAAGCATAAGTTCGGCAAACAGCCGAACGGCATAACGGAGAACCCCGGAGAATGCAGAGCGGAGAGCGCAAAACAGACAGCATCAAGCAACGCCGAAGAAGTCTGGCATAGACAGCAGGACGTAACGGACGGTTCTGTGTGTGTATGCAGTAGATACACACTCATGTTCTCAGTATGCTTAGATCATGAAGTTTGGCAAGATCTGTGCTATCAACGAAATCGAATGCTGAAATGCCCCTGCCCTTTTTTATATCTAAGAACAGAAACATTTATGTTGCAATTCAAATAATAATCATATTTATATTTTATATATTGTTTTGCTTTCTTACAGATGCGTGCACATAACAGACATTGGAGTTGGGTATATCTCGACGATGCTATCGCTGACGGCCCTCTTCCTGCGCTGGTGCTCTCAGGTTCGAGACTTTGGGCTGCAGCATTTGTGCTCGATGAGGAATCTGCAGGTTCTCTCGCTGGCCGGTTGCCCGCTGCTGACGTCATCGGGTTTATCCAGTCTTATACAGTTGCGTCATCTGCAGGAACTGGAGTTAACCAATTGCCCTGGCGCCTCGCACGAACTCTTTGATTATTTGAAAGAGCATTTGCCCCGATGCTTGATAATCGAATAATTGCAAATGCCAGCGAGCTATCGATTACTTTATTTCAATTTCCAAATGTGAAAAGAAAAGTGAAACTGATTTTGATTTAGGATTCAGTAACAAATCGATTTCAATTTGTAAGCTAACTTTTTCTTTTAGAATTGTTATTTTTAGTGGAGAAGTTCCTTTTTGTGCTATATAAATATACATATTATATATTCTCGTAATACTGTGAATCCTTATATAGTTTTAGTTTTACAATTCTTTTTTTTATGATTTCTACTGTGATTTTAACTGGACTCTAACTAAATAAATTAAGTTGAGAGCTGTTTAAGAACCCCATTGGATAATTATTTATATATTTACTATACAGTACAATACCGAGATGAACTCTAATATAAATAATTATTTAAACTTATTACTGTAGTTTTTAAAGCAAAGTTTTAATTAATCTCACTGTAATTAACCATAACAAAATGTGCAAAAAGAAGAACAAAAAACAAATTATATAGATATATAAATATATGTAAATGTAAAATAACTAAAAACATTGCGCCCAAAAGACAAAAGAAACTTAAAAAATGAAGATTATGGTGGACAAGCGTATGGAATATGCAAATAAAATCAAAAATTATGCAATTTACTGTTCAAAGCAACAATTTTCAAATTACAAAATACAAATTGAAGTAAAATAAATAAAATGAAGTAAATATTATTTATAGGCAAAGTTGCTAATCTGCTTTACACTTAGCTCACTTTTGCAGCCCCGACCACTAATTGTACCATACTATAACTATACTAACAATAATAATAATAAAAAGACACTCTCAAAAGTTTTAGAATTAGCCGATTTAGACGAATGTGCACGCAAAACAAAGAAATTAATAAATTTCCAATTCAAAAACAAATAACTTTATGCAGATCTATTTGGAAAATGAATGAAAATATATATTGACGCCCCTGTGCCGCCCTTCCTAGAACTAAGTCGCTAGCGACAAAGAGTTGAATATAAAACATAATTAACTATTAAATATACATATGTATAACTAACTTATTTAATAGAGAGCTGCGCTACCAAAGTGAGCATTATTGTTTGGAATATTTCAAACTAAATGCGATTTGCAAATCTAAAACCAAAAAAAAAATATGAAAAAATAAACTAATGCAGAATTGAAATGATTTTGTTTTATTTTATTAAATTAAACATTACGTCAATTAATTCTTTAATTGCTTAAAACATCTCCGTATTCTATTCTAAATGCGTTATTCGACTATATTTACAAGGACAAGCTTCAATTCTCTTGTCATTCCTCGCATGCACCTTCCCCGTCCTCATCATTGTCATATTCAGTATTATCCTCCCCGTCTTCGTCATCTACATCTTCATCCTTGACCTGCTGATCCCACCAGGAAAGTACTCCCAGCCCAGACTCGTTAATAGCACCCTGAAAATATAAAACTGTCAGAATGCTTGACATAAGTTGTAGTTAAATAAACTAACAATGATCTTATATGGGGCTTTCACTTCCTGTGATGCCGCTGTTGCGGCTGCTGACGCTGCTGAAGTGCTGGCATTTTGCGATGCTTGACCCTCGGCTTTGGGTGGCCCTATCGGCGATGTCTCCTCGAATATTTCGCGGGACACCCGAAATTTAATCGGTTCTCCAACATCCATAAACAGATCATGTTTGGCACCATCCTCTAACGGATATTCCCAGACCCACGCCTGTTCTGCCTCATCGAAGCGTGACGGATGCTGCAGTGCTGCATGTGGAATAAGTATGTCGTCAAAGAATCCCAATGTAACGTGCACTCCATCACGGCTGCAGTTCCGTATTTTGCCAGTCAATACGGTACCAACCATTGGACGGAATACCACGTATCGAAATAGAACCTCCGTGTGCGAGGCGCCATCCCCGGGCAAAATAATCGAGTCCTTTAGCGAGACAATTTCTTTGAGTGCTATACACAGACCAACATTTAACAGCACCTGTGAAAAATTACCATGTTAAGTATGTGTACTTAATTAATACAAAATACTTACCTTGTTTGCCAATTTGCGGTCTATTTCATCGCGCACCGCATCGACAAGATTCAAGTTAAATTGGTCTGGTCCTATACGGACATTATCTTTAAGTTCCGCCAACACAAACATGGCTTAATATGCATCTATTTGTCTTTTTAACTCAATGTGGTAAATACCAAGCACGAAGTCTTAATTTTAATTTATAACTTTTATTATTTATAGTTTATATACAATGTGGCCGATTATAACATATTTCACGTTATCGATAACCGATAAGCCATGTATTAAAAATACCAAAACAATGTCTACGTATTCCGCTGAATAGCAAAGTACAACAGCTGTTCGTAAATAACACGTGCGTGCTTTATAAATTTCACAATATTAAATACAGCTTGAACTTAAAAAGCTCCTCACATATATAAACCACGAATTGAAATCTAAATAAGTCATAATTCGTATTGGATATTACGCCTAGCAGCTACTTTTTCTTATTATCATATTTAATAATATGACCGACACTCACAAATATAGTGACCCAGAGGAGGACGAAGATGAGCTAAAAAACGTGAGTTTAAATAAAACTTCAGCTGCGAATAATTATATGTAATTGAAATTGCAGTCAGAGTGGTTGGATGACTTCAAATCGCTTACGGTGAAGCACACCATATTTAAAGATATCAAGCTTAATGAAAAGGAAGCCAGCGATGATCTTCGACAGAAAGTTATTGCTGAAATCGACGCTGAAGAGGATCCAGCTTCGGACAATACGGATGAATATGAAGACGAAGATTATGATCTAAGTGATGGCTACGATGCTTACGAGGAGTCCTACAGTGGATTCAACAAGCCGAATGCACAGTCGCAGCTAACAACTTCTGGTGGCAGCAACACCAGCTCTGCTGGAACCGGGGGAGGCACGCACCGTGTTAGCAGCTACCAGCCAAATGAGAAGCTGCTTCGACGCTATTCAGCTCGAATCAATGTTGAGAAATATGATCCTAACGTCAATATGAGCGCCCAGGCGGCCAATCGACTGGTCAGCTTCGACAGGCGACAAGAGACAGAGCGAGTACGCGTGCGTGATAAGCACGATCGTGCCACAGCTGAGCAGGTGATGGACCCACGCACTCGTATGATACTCTTTAAGCTGTTGAATCGCGGCCTAATCCAAGAAATCAACGGCTGTATATCCACTGGCAAAGAGGCGAACGTATATCATGCTGTATCTAAGAATGGCACTGAAGAGTTTGCGATCAAAATATACAAAACGTCCATTCTGGTATTCAAGGATCGTGATAAGTATGTGTCCGGCGAGTTTCGTTTCCGTCACGGCTATTGTAAGCATAATCCTCGTAAAATGGTACGAACCTGGGCCGAAAAGGAAATGAGAAACTATCTGCGTATGCGTAACTCAGGTGTTCCCGTTCCAGAGCCCATTTTACTGCGATCCCATGTGCTTGTTATGCGTTTTTGCGGTCAAAACGGTTGGCCATCGCCAAAACTAAAGGACGTAGAGATAAGCACATCAAAGGCGAGAGAATTGTACCGTGACTGCGTGGTCATCATGTGGCGCATGTACAATCAATGTCGACTGGTGCATGCCGATCTCTCCGAGTTCAATATTCTCTTCCAGGATGGCCAGCTGGTCATCATCGATGTCAGCCAGTCGGTCGAGCACGATCATCCACACGCCTTCGACTTCCTACGCAAGGATTGCACTAACATTTCAGAGTTCTTCCGCAAGAAGTCAGTAGCCACGATGACCGTCAAAGAGCTGTTTGACTTCATAACGGACCAAACGATTACCGAGCAAAATATGGAGGATTGCTTGGAACGCATTTCAGAGCGTATTAAGGATCGGGATTTCGATGCAATCACAGCTCAAGAGAAGATCGATGAGGCTGTTTGGCAGAACACGTACATTCCCAAACGTTTAGACGAGGTATATTTCCAATAATACATAATTTCCCGACTAATATTAACCCGATTTCATACATATATTCACTTTGTAGGTGCGTCATTTTGAGCGAGATGTTGCGAAAGCCAAACAAGGCGTCCAACAAAATCTTGTGTATGCTAAGATCGCCGGTTTGACGTCGGGCCTCGATGTCCAGAAACAGCCTGATATCTTGGATACAGCAGACAAAAGCGTAGAGAGTGACGAGCAGGAAAGTGGGAACGAAAGTAATGAATCAGATGATGACGACGAAATGAAAAAGTTTAAAAACTCGGCTCGGCCACGCGATGAGTCGCCCGAAAGCAAAAAGGCTCGCAAAAAAGCGGTGAAGGAAGCCAAGGCCGAACAAAGAAAGGTCAAAGTTAAGAAACATGTAAAAAAGCGAAAAGAGAAAATCGGTAGCATGAAAAAGTAAATTATTGTAAAATCTTTTAAAAAATTTTGAATAAAAACAGGAAAATAAAAACATCGAAATCTGCCGATATTTGGACTAAGTGGCAGCACTCGAATTTCAGCAAGTACCGTAAGACAGAGTGGCAATCTAAGCAACGATAACATTCAATTTCTAATCGTTTTTGTCGTTAAAATGTCAAAGCGTTCGATTTTGATTGTCATTTTTATCTAGTATATTTAACTTTATTAAAAATAAGTATTGCGAAGTAACGAATCAGATCAGTATAAATTGAAGCCAAGATGTCCTTAAGCTTTGAAAAGGCACTTGATATGGTTGCCACGCAACTGAAGATTCCTTCGAAAGAACACAAGATCTTTCTCAATGATACCGCATCGCTGGCCAACTGGATTAATGGAGCCCTCAAGGACTGTAAGTCGATGTTTGCGGGAAGTTTCACCAACCTGCCGGCCACTGGTAACACATTTAGTTTCCATTTAGCTTGCTTGTGTAATTTATATCCATTCTTTTAGCCACATATATGTGCGGTAATATTATAGACGTGCCTGCCAAATTTAACTGTTATTTGTTGTTGGACCTAAAATTTCCCTTCTATACGGAATTTGGAAAAGATGGTTGTATATATTTGCACTCGGAAAACAAGAAAAAAGCTTTGGGTGAATCCATAATTCCTACTGTATACATGCAGAATCATCTGCGTGGCGATCTCTTCGGTTTGCTGGGCTCACGTCCAATAATTAGTTGCCATGGACGCAGCTATCAGCTGTGCTACCACACTACAGTGTATCCAATCAGCGCGCACACTATCATCGCAACTCAACTGAAGGCAGACAACAATTCACGAATAGTTTTCGAGTTTTTGGTGGCCATCAAGTTGTCAATCGCAGAAAATCCGAGACCGTTAAGCGTGCCACTGCCAGAGGCACTACCAACTAGAAAAATGGACTACTGGTTGGCTCTTCCGGTAACTCACTTCGATGTGAACTTTAACTCGCATAGTTATTTAGGAAGAAGTCATGTCTGGCAGATGGCAAACAACGAGCAACGTCAGCGCTGGCGACTCGTGGTTCGTCTCTTCTACATGCTGAGCATTGGCAATGGAACACTGAGCACCATTGGCATTCATGCTCTGAAGCATACTTGTATCAATCTATGTGAGAGATACGGTCTGGATCAAGCGGATCGACCACTCAGCCTAAAACTGATGGATGTAAGAATTACTCTCAATCGATTAGTGCTGTATTATTTTAATTTTGGGTACTCATTTCAGATGATGAATACTCACGGCTCTCTAAAATTAACTGAAGTATCTGTTGCCCAAAATAGTGGACATATTGTAAACTTTGATGCTCATCCTGCGCTATCGGCAGACTGCGCCAAAACTGATTTAATGCTCTCCAACATGAGGGCCAGAATGAACAAAAAGACTGGAGTTGATCTGGATAAGTTTAAGCTTCTTTTTGGTATTTTAAAGCGAAAATCGGATGTAAGAAAACAGTAATGTATTGAATATTTAATATTCCAATCGAAAATACCTTTAAGCATTTAACACTTTGTTCAGAACTGATTTTAGTTTTAAAAATAAGTAATTTTGTGATTCAATTAATTATATTATTAAATAAAATTATAAATCGAAATAAATCATATATCGTTTTAATTAAAAGTTAAGGGTGGCAACGCTGCGCAATTCTACAGTTTTCATACTATGGTAACGGAACTGACGTCTACAAATTGCAGACTTGAGATTTTTATAAAAATTGAAACTGCTTCAGGAAAAGGAGCAGGTAATTTTTGACCAGCATGTCGCTTTTGAAAGTAGCTGACAAATTTATTGCCCTGCACAAAATGTCAAATAATCTTACAGATATTGATACAACAGCTACCAATTCTGATTCCGGAGAGACGCCGCCTCAACTTTCTACGCTTGGCTTGCGCCGATCATCAAAGATGTCCAAGATGAACGAATCGCAGCGTTTGCTCAGATCCCAGACAGCAGATAAGGAGGATGACGAGCTGTTTGTCAAGCTGCCCAAATTCAGTAAGCGACCCCGTGGCAAGAACACATTGGAAAATCAAGAGGATGATTGCGATGCCAGTATCAAGGACCTTGAACCAGCTTTTGATAGACTTTATAAGTTCTTAAAGCAGCCTTTCAGTCAGCGCTGGATCTGGTGTGAGTTTGTAGAGTCCTTCATCGACAAAGCGGTCCTTTCCAGTGGCTACGATATAAAGTGGTATCTGCAGACTATCTATCCGCAGATTGAGGAGCAACATCTGCCCCTTCGATGCTGGCAGCTCATACGTCGTGACATGGGAAAAGCACGTCGATTTTCACCGGCTTTCATAGAAAGCGAGAGATCCGAACTGAACCGCAATCGCAATATTGTGCGTCTGCTGCAGCAGCGCAAGATGGATATAGACCAGTTTGGCCAATCTTTGGATGTAATGCCAAAGCTTATACCCATGCCTCTCCCTGTGGACACCAAGGTGATCAGCCTGCTGAAAGCCCCTTTGGAGATGCTTTATAAGGGACGTGTGGTTGGCTATGAGCCGAAGGACAACAGCTATCTAATTAAGTTCGACATTGCGGGCAAACATATTGTGCGCAGCATGGCTGACTCTTTTTTACATGTGGTGCATGAGTGTAAGAGCGTCTCATTAGCAAGCATTATTCAGGAGGCCAAGGATAAACAGATATCCGCAATAGAAACCTCTACCGATGATGAAAGATCCAAACCTCTGTTTGATGCTCTGTTGCAGCTGCAAAAGCTAATGGCCCTCAAACGCAAAACCGTCCAGGATATGGCCGGCATGAACGAAGAGCTGGAGGCAAGTGGAATACAAGCGCCCACCCGTCGTGAGATAAAACTGACCCCGCAACGAGAGAAGCTGCAGCGTCGATATGCCGCAAATATGATTACGCTACATCGTGTCAACGCTGACATTCTGGAGTATCTGCGTGTAGCGCACAACCATCTGAATGAGTATGAAAAGGATGTCCTGCAGTGCAAGAACGTACCTCGCAAGAAGCTATACGACAAGTGCCGCCTCCTCGCTGAAATGGATTTGAAGGCGTCACCTGGGCTGCCAAATCTTAAGTTGCAAGCCACCCGCGAGCTAATCCTGCGCTTACAAACATTACTCTATGTATGCGCTGAACTAGGTCAAGGTAACGACCAAGAAGTGGATGCGGTATTGAAAGAGCTTGTGGCCAGCATGCTATCCGAATTACCACCTCAATTGCACGCTGACTTCCAACATGTCATCGTATTGTTGCAGCCTCTACGCGACCACATTCTGGCCATGCACAAGATTGAATCTGAACGCTGCCAACAGCTACTCCAAATGCAGCAGTCAGAAACACCAAATCTTGTAGTCAATGAAGATTCGGACATCGATATGGGCTATTAGAGATAAAACTTTGCTTAACTTTCCTCTTATTGTATAGATTTATTTTCTAATAAATAAACAGTGCTAACTGTTGCATGCTCATATCAAATAAATATGCTCTGAAATTTTTAATTATAAATTCAAATCTAGAATTTCTTACAATGCTTCAGTTAAATCCAATTCAAATAAAATAATGTATTTAATAAACCGAAAAGATACAACTGAAATTTTAATTTTTAACTTCAAATATAAACTCTGAAAGTATAAACAGATTTAAGTGAATGCTAAATTAAAAATGCTTTTCATATTTGGTATATATTATGCCTTAGACGTAGTTCATCGGTGTGCGATTGGTGAATGCAACATCATCCAGGGAACGCAATTTGCTTGACAACAGCTACTCATCACCTTCTCCATATAGATACAGATCATTTACATCTGTGTCTGTTGAATCGTTTTCTAATTTGGCCAAAATGTATTTGTAGGCATAATCTCCTGTAGGATTTGCCACCATTAACTCCGCATGCATCATGGCTTGTTTAAATTTATTGTGTCGTAGCTGCTGAATTACACCCAAACGGCATTTATACTGTTCGTACTGAAAAAGATGTTTGATTCCCACTTTTGCCGTGTTGCAAGTTCCGTAGAAAAACACGTTGAACACCTGACCCCTTGTCTGTAGAATTCGGGCTGGCCATGCACGATATCCTTTCATCTTGGCAAATACAAAATCGCCCTTTTTAAACGTATGAGCTTGCGGAATATTCATTTGAAATTCAATGTGAAAGTTAATACAGCGATCAAATATTGTAAGCCTTGCCAACTCAAATATAATTGCACCGCGCTGCACGCAGTTTATAAATTTATCGATAACAGCGATTATTCTTAGTGATTTCGCTCTCTGCCCCATAAATTGTTGATGCCTTTAATAATATATTACAACACTTTTATAATCAATATACAAAAATATATTTTGTCTTTAGGAGATATTGTTGATGACACTACTACCAGAAATCTTACATCTAATAATGCTTACAAACTAGATATTTAAAGTTTGCAGATAACGTTTATCTATACTTGTGAGTTGTATGCTAATTACCTATTAAGAAAAGTAATCTAAGCACCAAAATATCTGAGTGTTTAAATGGGGCAATCAACTGTGCGCATAATACATATAACAACAATAGTTAGTAGTATGTACATCGGTAAGTAATTCCTATTACTAGATTTATGGGTGTATAAACCATAATCACAGCATAGACTTTTGATATAACTATACCAGATTTGCTCAGGTGTAACAACGCTTGCGGAGACTGATGTACATAATGAGGCGAAAGAAGAGCATTATCATGGCCAACAGACCGAACTGATGCAGTATGGAGACCTTGTCGACATCCAGGAATTTCAGAAGCACCCGCGGATCACTAAAGTGACAGTAGATCTCATCGCAGTCCAACTCTTCGCGCTGGAAACCAAACACAGCTAGCACCAAAGCCACCACGCCAACACGCACATAGCTGAACTTCATCAAGAGATTCATGCCTCCTGTAATTTGTGGCGCAAAGTCAAAGCCGTACACAGCTAGTCCCATAAGAGGCGCTATGATCATTGGACCTACTACACTGCCATTCTGCGGATAAATGAGAGCACATCATTAGCTTTTAATTATTTATCGCGCCTAAAAATATACTCCTTGAAATGATTGACTAGAGGCAATAAATTGTAGTAGCATTTCTGGAATGAACTTACTGTTATGCTGAAGGTAGCCCCAATGGCTAGTCCCATGCCCTCGGCAACGAGGGAGATCATTAGGCCGACGGCCACGAAAATGCAGAAGCGCCACATTTGTTCCGGCAGCCCAGACATCCAGTAAGTCATGGCCATAAATGTGAGATTGAGAAGCACCTGCAGTGGCAGACGCGATATAGTCAACGCCAGATAGTACGGCATTAACGTGTACCAGCGATTGAAGGTCTCCTTCTTGACCACCTTGACATCTGCAGGATCTGTAAAAATCGTTTATTAGATGGTCGTCTCCGATAGTGTATCATTTGATTAAGTACATACAGCTGAGTATGGGCACCATCACTTGAGTGTAGACAATCATCAGCACGGCGCCAATACAAAACTTCAGATGGTCAAACATGCGTGCTCCCTGATTTCCGAGCTGGAAGAAGATCAGACCAAAGAACAGTCCGCACAACAAGTGATGGAGCAGCTGAATGGCCAAGGCAAGACGTGCACGCATTGTTCGCAGCAGCATAACGCGCATCAGCACCAAGAACTGCTGAAGACCGGATATCTCACGACGATCCTGATGCAGGCGTTGGGAGAAGGCCTTCACCTGCTCCAGCAATGCACCCGCTGCGCCCATCAGTGTTCCATCTGTAGACGCGGCGCTGCCGGCGAAGAATGTAGGCAGAAATTGACGCTTCGCTTGCTCCATGAACAGCGTTGTTATTGCCTGCTGCGGCTCCAGCTGTGTACCCGCAAAATCTGGCTGTTTGCCCCGATACGTCAGTTTGCCATTGTCCGTTAACTCGCTCAGCAGTGGCACCAGTTGCCCATCCTCAGCATCGATTACCTCAATAACTGCAATGAATCAAGGCAAAACAATCGATAAATGACAACTCAGGGGAAAGTCACTGAAGTTACTTATAGAATATCTATCGATTAAGCTATGCACTGATTAGTTCAACAGTTAAACAATCTATTTTCATGATATTCCCTGTTCCCATAGATGCAAGGGAATAATTCACTTGTAACAGAGAAACAATAAATCGTGTACTTACTGTAATCCGAGGGACTGTAGTGTCGTGGACAATCTAGTTGGGCCAATCGCAGGAAAGGTATTGTGGCTTGTGGGCTGCCCTGGTAGACACACTGACCTTTGGCCAGCACATAGATGCTATCGAAATAGTTGTAGATTGTCGCTGAGGGTTGATGGATTGTACAAACGATTGTGCGACCCTCGCGGGCCAAATCATTAAGCAGGCGTATGCACTGTGCCGCTGTCACCTCATCCAATCCGCTTGTCGGCTCGTCGAGGAAGAAGATATTGGGATTGTCTACAAGTTCGAGGGCAATCGAGAGTCGCTTACGCTCACCGCCGCTCAATTTGTCGGCGGTAACGTTGCGTCGATGATTGAGATTCAGATTTTTGAGTATATCCGTGATGACCTCTTCCTTTTTATGGCGTTGCTTCAGTTTCAGATCATAAGAGAGATTCATGAGCTCCTCAACAGAGAGCAGCGTCTGGTGATGATCGTCCTGCGTTATATAGCAGGCATTGTCCCGTCTCATTCTAATGTTGCCCTTGACTCCAGTTTTTCTGTAAGCAATCAATTCACATATTTAAGTAAAATAATTTAAAATCTCTATAAATAAACAGAAGTTGGGAAGTAAAAAACAAGCTCAGCATTTCTCTCTCCCATAACGAATTCTAACGTTAAATTTTAAAAAGAAACCAAAAAGCCGAACTGGCCTTCACAGTGAGTTGATCCATTCAATGATATTTGTTGAACTTTGCTTTGATGTTTATGTGATTTAAGTGATGGGACGATGACTAAGCACCTATCAAAGCAAAATATATAAATACTATATGCGATTTGTAATCAATATGCCATTTTAAGCATTCATCAGTAATTCTTTTGTATTCTTACGTCACATAATGAATGATTTAATACCCAGTAGAACAAGCAGAATGAATAGGAATATGCTAAAGTTAACAAAATTGATTCGCAATTTATTAACACTTTTTTAAATGTATCTTTGATAGTTTTAGTTATATTTGTGAATATCTACACACGCTGAAATTGATATAATAATTAAACTGCATTTATATATTTTACAGGGTATCTGCTATTCGTCTTTTACATTTACGAACCATTAATTAAAGCAGAGATATAGGAGAATATACAATGAGCGCGTTTACCTAAAATTCGAACTCGGGCTAGGTTCAACCAGGTTCTTAGGGTATCTGGCAATCGACTAACGCATTTTTGATTGATATTCCAGAAGTCTGGTTAGATTTTCCATTAATTTGGCTTACCTGAAACCCGAAATCGCATTCAGTAAACTGCTTTTTCCGGCCCCCGAGGGGCCCATAATGCCCGATAGTTGTCCATTACGGAAACTGCCGCTTACGCCTTTCAAAATTTGACGCTGTCCGGTTACGCGAACTGCAAAACATAAACAAAAATCAAAAAATCAAAGTAAAAAAAAGAATCCGAATGAGAATAAGAATTTTGAAAGGCGCCAACAAGTCGAGAAAAACACGTTAACAAATGCGACTCGTTTATTCTTGTTAACAGCTAGCGTAGAATATGCTTAAACATACCCCCTAGCTCTATCCAGACTGCCTAGAAGAACTCAAAGCAATATACGATGACGACGCAGTTTCAGTTTCAGCAGTTTCAGTTTCTGCAGTTAATTAGAGATCTCTTTGTTATTAGCTTCATTAGATTTGGCAATATATAAGCATGACAAGCAGATAAGACAAAGCTTTCATTGTAAATGTTTTCTAGTCTGGAAATTATATTTTGCTTTTATTTTTTTAACAATCTAGAACTTACTGAAGTTCTTCTCTCTCGGTTTCAAACAAATTAAAACTTGTTTTATTATGATAATTATTACGGTAATCAAATTTCAGAGCAACCCGAAATGAAGTGCCGTTAAAGCTTAACTGATCTATAACCAGTGCTGGCCACAACACAATTAAGAGCTTAAAGTTCTACGCTGAGATTAGATCATTTAAACATGCTTAGGAGAAGCTAAGATCAGTGTGTGAATTAATGCTTTATAACTTATAACATTTAGTGTTAATAAGAATTAATCAAAAAGACAAGTTTTTTTTTATTATTTTATTTTTTGTGTATTTTTATATTTATTGGTGAATAAAGTATATTTTACTTTAATATTTATTTAATTACTGCAATTTAATAATTCTGTAATCTCAGTTCACGTGTAGTGCGAATATGTGTCAATGTTCAATGGGTGTTATCAATAACCCTGACTTAGTCTGCGAATAACGATGAGAATAAATAGGTTACATTTACAGATGCATTCATCACTGACACAATCAACAATAATGTCATCTTCCTTCTACCGAATACAGAACGTTCGTTCGTTATTAAACGTAATCATTGCTTGAAATCAAATTATAGGCTGTCTAAGGTAAATGCGGAAACGTTGCCAGCAACCCTTGAATTAAAGATGATAACAAAAATCTTAATTACCGTCATTCGACGAAATAAATTACTGATTAAATTGGCATCGTGCATTGGCTAATTAATATATTATGTAACCAATAATAAAAACACATGAGAGAAAGCTTGGACATAGACTTGATCTGACACTGACCTGCCTGAGATTAGGAAGCGCTCAACATTGAATGCAAAAATCTCACCGTCTGCAAAAGAGAGATTTCATTTTCAATATTCATTTTCGCGCCGAGAACTTGAACTTTGCTCGATTGAAATTAGTCATAGATTGTGCTGGATTCAGATGTAGCATTCAAAAGTGTTATGAATTGATAGGCATATTCATAAAGTGAACAATTTAATGTTCAACTTGTTTATGAGAAACGTGTCGTTAACAATCTCTGCATAATTAATTTGTTATTTAAAAAACTACCTAATCAATCTTAGGCAGTCTGGCAGACTAAAAAAGGAAAGAACAGACAAGCTAAATACGAGTAATTGAATCTTTAGAAAGTACAATTTCAGCAATTACATATAAAGATGACTTTCATAATAGAACACAATACCAGATGTCCTAGAAATATCATATGATATTCATGGTGTTCAAGATTGTCTGGGTCATTAATCATGCGAGTTATTTTAATAACATGATTTATGTTTCTCAAAACGTATTAAAGACTACTTAAAGAACCAAAACTCGTTGCTGATTGTTTTATAACAGTGGCAATTTCAATGGACCTCCCAGCGGTAATTAAATTGAAATTGAAATTGAAATTATATTTGAAATTGAAATTCCTTGCACAATGATCATAGATCAAAGAAGGTCAGTCACAGCACCATAACTCGTCAATAAGTACAAATACGATTGCAAATACTCGAAGTGCTAAATTTTAAGAGCGGAGTACGATGCGATGCATGTATGTATTTATCGTTTATAGACCAGTGGCCAAGTTTACATATCAATTAGCCTCCCCTATACTCTGTCTAACAGTCTGACAGTCTAACCGTCCGACCGCCTGACGGTCTGTTGATCAAACAACAAAAGCTGCGTCGTCAATCTCTGTTTGAGTTTGTTCAAGAAAAACAGGCGAATTCTGAAATCTAGTCTTGACCAAGATTCAAGATTCAGCATTACAATACGATTAGATTGGTATTTTGTGTATGTTGTTAAATAATAAATATAAGCACACTATGAATATGAATATTAAAATAAAGTTTTTTTTTAATTTTCTTTCTTTTTTATATTTAAGATATTATTTAATATTTACCTTAATATTTTATTAGCTAGTTTGCATGTTAACACTTATATATTTAACAAATGTACACTGTTAATATAACTTTATTTGTTAAAAACTCTTGAAATATAAACCTTATTTCCGTGTCACGAGAATTTCTTCTCACGACAGGCGAAACAAGCAAACAAGTTAAGATTTGCTGTTACCAATAACGCCCACTGGCGCCGACGGAGTTAACCTGATGAGAAATACAAGTATGAGTGCGATAACGAGTACGAGTACCCGAACATTAAGTGAGTCACAACACCAAATTGCGACGTGACCAATTTGTGAATTCAAGACACAATTTGTCTGTCCGGGTGGGCAGAGAGCGGCTTGATGAGACCGTAGAACGTGCCGACACGTTAACCCGGCTCAGTTTTGATCGCATTTCGAGAAGTCGAGCTATTCACACAAATAAATGTGCAAATTCAGCAAATATAAATTACATACATAAATACATACATACATATAACTGTAAGTTATCTTATTGTCTGAGATTTCATTTTCTAATTAACGCAAGTTCATTACAAACTCAATTTGAACTGACGAAGACTATAAAATGAATATGCCAAGAGCGACTTTAAAACGCAGTAGCTGAATCATTTTTAATATTTATATTAAATGCTTATATTTTCGAATATAAAAGATAAAGGAATTAGTAAGAGCTTGTTTGCGAGTCCCTCAGGGGAATCAGCGAACTCATGAATGTTTCATTTACAATTCTACAATAAATAAATGAAATTGATTGGTCGTGCTTAATCGATTAAATAGGCATTACCTAAACATCAAGTCCCAGTATTAGCTAATAACAATTTTAATTTAATTGCCCAGCTGGGTCTGAATATTATGTGATCTACTCAGTTATTTTATGCCGGCTTTCCACACCTCTTTTTGTCTCTAGAAAATCAATTAACCATGTATGTTCTTCAAGAATATATCGAAGTTCTGATGGATGAGTTGCTCCATAAAAAGTGCGCTTCTATTAAGTGTATACTTATTATAATTATTCTGATTATTCAGTTAACTTGATCAGAACATATAACAGAACTAGTTCTATTTTAATGTTTCTAACCTATATTTATAATAATTGTTTATACTGCTTGCCCTTATTTAAAACAATAATCTATAAGCAAATGATCCATTGTAACACTTATATGCATATTAGCTGATATCTATGACATTCCAACCATCAATCCAAGCAATATTTGAATTTTCCGATTCATTTTCATAAAGTGTGTTCTCTAAATATCATCAGCGATTATATGTATACATTGTAATTGCATTGTTGTTATAGTTCTAATGAGTTACTTATTATTTTTATTTTATTCATAGATATTTCTATACATTCGCTACTTGGGAGTGCTATCGCTCAAATGCAATTTCTTTTGTTTAAAGCATTTCTAACTCTATATATTGTATGCATTTCTTCAGTCAAATGAGCTTCTAGTTCCTCGTACTAAAGGCTAGTTAGTCGATAAGACTATGCACAGCTGAATGAATTTGCTGCTATATATATCTCCAGTATATTGTGATACAAATGCTTGCAGGTTTTATAATTTATACTTCAAACAATCTTTAATGCAATTCACCAATTTCAATTTGCTATAATTAATTATTTAATGTGTATATGAATACATAGTATTCTTTATACTTTAAGGTATAGCATTAATGATGAATTAACATAAATATAATATGATTTCAACTAATATACTAAACTATTATGACCGCTATAATGAGAGGCTATTAAAAGCATTTATAATAATTAAATAATATTATTTTGTGTATACTTTAACCAAATACAATTAGAGAAGTCTTGACAGTTATCTGCTCATTATACCCTACATTTGCTAATGCACAATTTGGAGAACCTTGAGATAAGCTTATTTCGTTCTTTTCCCCATTCGGTTTACATTTCAATTCGAATTCATTGCAGGGTGGAAGTTTCCGCAATTTCGTCGGCATTGCAAACAGCTTGAAACGAAAGAGTGGAAGAGAGGGAGAGAAGGAGAGACAGAGAGAGAGAGAGACTGAGACTGAGAGACTGCCGTCAATCAGCTGATTTGCTTACAGTAATTTCTGCTTATAAATTAAGACGGAAGCTTGGACAACAGACGCATGCAGAAAAGGGAGAATGTATAAAAAACTTTATTTCAAATATATTTATATGTTTAAGAACTTCCGATAAATACATAAATGTTCATATTACTTGTATATCTAGAGAATTAAAACTCCGTTTTGCTTGATCGCGCGTTTTGAGGAAATTATGAAAAGTGAAATTCCCCAGTGAGTTTGAATGGAAAAGCTATGCTGCTGCAACCCCCCTGTTGCGTGGAAGCCAAAGAGGTGCTACAAGTAGGGGGAAGAGGGAAATTATTCAATCAAAGTTGGTCAATTGTTGCTGCTCTTGTTGTTGCTTATATTTTTTAGCGTTGAAATCGCATAATCGGGTTGCTGTTGTTATTGCTGCCCATGCTTCATTTGGTGATCATTATGTTCATAATGATGTTGATGCTGTGCTCATGCTCGTTATGATGTTTGCAGCATTGTCGTTAGCTACAATATAATTTTCATTTGCTGCCTGCGCCGTCAGCATTGAGGAAGTCGCATTCACGAGTTGCTGTGCACAATTTGTGGATACATAAACACATATGTATGTATATATTGCATACATAAATATAAGTATGTACATACTTATCGCCTATTGTGATATTCCAAATGCGGCATACGAATCACATTTGGCGACATCGCGCGCCTCCCATTGCACGTTGCACATGGCGTATGAGTGACGTTGATTAACTGTGATTATTGCCGAAGCCGAAGCCAAAGCAAAAGCATTTCGAGTTGCTCATGAATAACTCTACAACAGCAAGAGCAACAACAACAATAACAGTAACAGTAACAGCAACAGCAACAGCAACAACAGCATGAGTAATAACGATAACAACAACAACAACGAGTGTGCCTTGACTGGCGCAAGAAGTGAGTCTAACCGAAGTCGCAAAAGATTTCACAATTACGCATAACAGAACATAAAAAGCAGAAATACCCTGCAATTGAAAAGTAGGGAGCGGGAGAGAGTGAGCTAGAGGAAGAGTTTATTATCTTTTTTTTTACTAACAACGCTATCTACAGTTTACATGTATATAATCCTTAAACGTCGTTTTTCAAGCACTTGATAAGCTCTTTATGCCCACTGTGCAATGTCCAATTGCAAGTGACTTGTGCGTGAAATTGGACTTCGTAATAAATATATTACACAGTTTTTATAATCCCATTAACCAGCGTGAATAGTTATTTTATAAGCACTTGCATAGCATATGAGGCCCACTGTGTCTTTGCTAAGTGAGTGACAGCTTTAATTGGAAGAGACGGAGAGTTCAACGGGTATATGTGTGGGTACTTACACTTACCAGTATAATATACACATTGCTTGGTTACAGCAGACGTTTTTGAACAGGATTATATAAATAATTCCCATGCATTGTGTTGGGTCAGCGTTCAGATAAACTTAAAGCTCAGTTATTTGAGTTTAGAGAACGCTGTGATTGAATGAAATATGCTGAGGTGTTTCCATTGTTTAATGCTAATTCAATCCAACAGTTTTAAAATAACAAATGACAAGCAAAGCGTACTCTGAACTTGAGGGTCTGCCAAGTATTTCAGTTTGACGTACGTGTCGATTTCATTTCGTTGGACTCCATTTTGTGTGTCAAGTACTATTGTGTGCTCTATGGGGCAAACAACTCGAGACATTGGCCGGCACATGGCACATGTCTGATCGAAACTCGTTTCATGTTGCATGTGGCAAGTTGCACGAGTGCGAAAGAGAGAGACGAGAATTGGGCGCAGCTCCAAAACGAGGAAGATGCCAAACTACCAAATGTGTCCACTCAGTTGACCATCAGCAGCACTCATAGGCTGACTGACCAAATGGCAATGCAATTCCATTTGACAAGCATTAAAAAAACCACTAAGCGTGCTGATGTGTATGTGAACGGACGGGGAGATACCCTATATATAAGATATACTGGTTAATAACCGATAGACTGATTTATGCAGAAATGAATCAGCTCTAGACGAAGCCGAATAGCCTCTGTGTGTTTTTTGCGGTGGTTACAGGGTATACGCTTATAATTGTAATCTAAATGCACACTGGGAAATATAGTGAATACGCGTATTATTCCAATTAAATCGTGTTTGAAGTCGAGACTGGCAAATGGACTAAAATGCTATTTATCTGTTGCAATTACAGGGTATACGCATAGAAATTTGCATGCTACCATAGCGATTACAGGGTAATTAAAATTGTTATTTTATGATTGAAACTTTGTGTAGAAGCTAGAAGAAACTACATGTAAAATTAAAATTACATTGTTAAAACTTCTAAACTGTTTAACATACCTCCCCCACTAGCTGCTGCAATAACAGGGTATACAACTATAATTATAAATTGTTGTTGAAATTGTAACAAAAACATGGAGATAATCACATGCAGAATAGAAGCTCCACTCTCTCTCTAAGTCTCTGTCTCTCTCTCTCTCTCTCTCTCTTCCTCTGTCGAATGTCACGGCTCAACTGTGCGTTGCGGTTACAGGGTATACGCTTTAAGCTGTATGTTGTAATTGATGTTGGCTGTAACAACAATAGAAGCGTAAATTGCTTCTTTTTTAGTTTATTTAGCCGCCAGCTCGTATAATTATGGAACACTTAGCGCTTGGCCAGGCAACAAGTAATTGCCAAATAGCTCAAGAGACAGCAACAACAACAAAGGTAACATTTAAATAACAAACGACTTGCAACATGATGAAAAATCCAATATTGCACCGCTAGATATATATATATATATATATATATATATATATATATATATATATATATGTATCTGTATATATATATACATATATATATATATATATATATATATATATGAACTAGAAACTAGGCTTACAACAATGCCAAATGTCTTGTTAACATTGGAGCAGAGCCATCAAACCGGATAATACCATAAGAGATACTCGTACACTCGTATTACTGGGGGCCTCTATATATATATAAATATATATAAAAGTTATAATATTACGCTAATTGTGAAATAGTTAGTTGCAACATGTTTCAAGTTATAAAAGTACTTTAAACTCTTTCAACTACAAAATATTAACTGCAAATGTTGAAACACTATATAAAGTACTATAAAGTAATAAGGTATAACCTTAGTTGTAGTAACAGCTAAAATTATTTCAGGCTAGTTCCAAAATATGAAAATACAGCTAGTCCACTAGCAAATTGATTAAGTTTTCTTATTTCCCGCTAAAAGCTGGGGAGCAAACAAAAAACCATTTCACAAACAAATCTCCTCAGTTTTAAACGAATTATCAACGATTCTCGAAAAGAATATGAGTTTATGTTGGTTTATTTAACTTGTGCTTCAAGTGTTAAGCTTATAAATACTTACAGAAATTTGTACGCTGATCGACTGTGTAGAAAACATCCTGAAATTCCACATCCTTGGACTGCTTGGATAGAAGGCTGCGCGTTGTATCCATTTTTGGAATATTTTCAGTTATGCTTTGAGGTTATGTGCAAATGTATTTTATTGCTATTTAATGCAAC
The DNA here is from genome assembly GCA_035042075.1 of Drosophila macrospina. NCBI lineage: Eukaryota > Metazoa > Arthropoda > Insecta > Diptera > Drosophilidae > Drosophila > Drosophila macrospina. The sequence goes on from JAWNLW010000591.1 coordinate 5,944,325, forward strand.
TTTGGTTGTACGTTAATAACTATATATATATATGGAATAGATCTCTATAAATTGTTGTTGTAGTTGCTGTAGCTTTATTACGTGTCGCGTTTTCGGAATGTTTCATTACCTGTACAAGCTGAATGGAGATTTTGAATTTGCTTGTGTTTTTGATTGGATTTTGTTATTGTTTATGTTTTTGTTTTTAGCCAAACGACACGCACAAGATGTTGTTGTTGTTGTTGGTGGTGTTGTTTATTTTGCTTTGCTTTTGGAGTTTTCTGAAATTTACGGATCGCTTTGCTTTTGTTTGAGCGGCATGTGCATTGCCGCCGATTACGCGCTGAAAATATAAAATTATTCATTATCAATTTTGTTTATGTGTTTTGCTTTTAAAAACGGGGAAAGGGGTAAGGGGGAAGAGGTTGTAAAGCGTGTCAGCAAAACGGCAACAAACAACCGTAGCAATGTTATCTCTGCATTCAGTTAGGGTTCTTTTTTTCAACCTTTTTTTTGCTGTTTCGGCCTTGAAAAAACATTGATAATCAATTGTTGCCACTGGTGTTGTTCTTGTTGTTGTTGTTATAGTGGGTGTTCTATTTGTCGCTTGTGCTATTGTTGTTGCTGTTGTTATTGTTATTGTTAGTATCAGCTGCATAAATTCGCAGTTGGCATTCCTACAACCACACGCCTCATTAAACCAATTGCTCACCACAGAATTTTGGCACTCGCATCGATCTACGCATATTTATTATCAAATTAAGACTCTTCAATTATTTTATTGATATTATTTATATATTTTCTAATTTGTGGTTGTTCCAAAAGCAGGAGCAGCTGCTACACTACTCTGTCATGTCAATGACCCAATCTTTGAATAATTGTAACAGTAAGAAGCTTGTTAAGTTGGCTGCAGCTTAGCTTAGCAAGCAAACAGGTGGCAACTCTGCAGTGCTGAAGTGAAGAATAAACTGAATGACAAGTTAAAATAAAAGCTTAACTAATTACAAATATGCATTAATTCGTGTTTCATTTAACTGTTTTCCCTATACTTCGAGAGCGTTGACATGCCTGAAATTGCAACACACTTATGTTCTACTTCAGCATTCCGCCGCATTAAGTAAAATTAAATAAAATGATTCAGCGAATTGCCTGCGACAAAGGAAACAGGTTAATGAATTCGGCTTAGTCGAAACCAAAAACCGGAATAGGACTTTAATTAGAAGGGTTCTCAGTGAAATTATGAAGGGAACAGGAACAGGTTAGAACCGGTTTTCGTTGATCCTCGCCTGCAGATCTGTTGACATGGTTACCCATTGATATTAATAACACAAGATATAATCCGATTCATAATTCATGATGAAGTTAACCCGACAGCCGTTGTCAACTCAAATCCTTACGAGCTGTATTTATAGTTGATCGTTAAGCCAAGTTGAACGAATGCTTAAAAGCTGTCAAGTCATTCAAGCGTTTGGACAGCTCACGACTCTAGAGTAGAGCGCGGGAGTGATGAAAGGAAGCTTCACATGAAGCGAGAAGAGAGAGCAAGAAGCTCAACAGAACTATGACTCGTCGCCTGTCAGCTGAACCCGACAGTTTGATCACGTTTGTTCCGCTTTTAGCACTGCGACCATATCGCAGATCTATCAAGTCTCATCTCAACGCCGCCGCGCAAATGGGGTAATAATATATGAATGTTTACTGTAGGTAAACAGAAAAACAAAAAAAAAAAAACAAAATTGTTGTTATGATGCATTAATTGTATTAACATTTAGCAAATGCTTCCTGCATGCACAATACCTAAAGATCGAATGATCGAGGCTTATACTGCACAATTAATTAAGTAAATATTTTCGCCTGCTTTTGGCTTAGATTGGTTTCAAACATAATATTTAAGACAGTCTTGTTCTGTAGTTCTCTAGATACCCTTCTCTTTATACCCTTTGTCTCCTTAATCGTATTATTCTGCTTTTTATTCCACAAGCTTCAACTTCAGCTATATTGATAGACACTCCTAGCAACATTGCACAGGAAACACCCTGTATATTGTGCTCTCTCGTCAATACAAACACAAAACACTTTGATTCCAGCTCTGATTTGCTTACATTTATTTACCTCTTTAATGTATTTGGCGCCGTCTGATTCTACATTGGATTAATGCAAAACCGTCAGCCTGTCGAGCCAAAACTTGTTTTACTTTTTTTGTACTTCTGCACCTATAAATACTCCAGCGAAGAAGCCTTTTATGGGAGTGCATTGGACCAGAAAGAAAGCCAAAACGAATCTCCGACTCAAATGAACAACAACAAGTGAAATGAACTAGGAAATGAAATGTTACGTTTTGTATCTGTGGTATAATTGAAAATGTGCATAGACACAAATTCAAAGCATAATATGCTAATTACTGATGTCAGATATTTCCACCCCAAGTCGCACATATTTACGTATATACGTAGTATTACTGGGTTGGGGAACTTTTGACTCACGCCGAGCATTATGTATGTGCTTTAGTTAGTGTAAGTACGAGTATTTCATTAAATCATTCAAATACGGCGTGAGCTTCATCGAATAAAATGAATACCTGTTTTATTGGCAATTCCAAATATGAGTGGGCAAATTTCAGTTTATTTACAATTAGAGACATACTTGAATAATGGATTTTATCAATTAAAAACTCTCTTTCTTGAATTAATTATAATATAGTTGCAATACCCTGTGCTGTCTAGCCTCCAGAGAGAGTTACTTTGATAAATATAAATATAAATATTATAATAGTGTGCTGTCTACAGGTTATCTCGTATTCGAGCAACTTTGTCGTCTCTTTTTCTCAATATTTTTAAATTGAATTGCACTTTGTCACGTTTTCAGAAAGAAAAGTTGTTTGTTTATACATATTTATATGATTATTTTGTTGAAATCCAATAAAGTAGTTTTAATTTTAATTAGCGATTTCTATAAAATATTCATGAAATGCATTCAACTATAAATAAATTCAAATTTCATAGACATCTTGAATAATTCCAATCTTGAATTGGATATGCAATTCATCAGAAAAAACATCTATTCGATTGACAACCCATGCGAAACGTGAATAGCTTTAATTAGAACTAACCGAATAACCAAAAAAAAAAAAAAAAAACACACAGAAAAGATTGTAATTGACCACAGATTGCGTTTAACCCTACTATTAAATATTTTTGCTGATATTTTATATATGAAAACTTGCGATATTGCTGTAATGACATAATGTTTAAGTTTAATATGTGTTAGATGTAACATTTACCACAGGGCTTATTGCCTTTTAATGACCCATGAACAATGTATTCACCTTCATCACTGTGCTAATCACGTTTCGATCAGTTGAATTCACACTCATCTATTCAAGTACAGGAACAGCAGCAGCCACCGCTCGTCTCCCAGCACCACAACAAAGAACTGACACAATGAGTGGGAATTGTGGAACAACGAATTATTTAGAAAAACAGTGTGAGACTGATTTGCTTTCTATGATTTGGAACGTCCGGAGCGTCCAGCGTTCTAAAGTACAATAAATGCAATGAATAATCTTGGTTCCTGTAAACAATGAATAATTCCGGGCACTAGTAATAATCGTTGCCCTTTAATTCATTTAGATTCACACATTTATTTTAATGCGTTACATATTTTTATTTGGTTGTCAGGCTATTAAAATGTAAAATTAAAATAAGATTAGAGCTCAAGTCGCGTGTCAATTAATTAATTATGTCACCAATGAACTCTTAATGGCCACACAGCAATTAAACTTGTTAACTTTAATGTAAATGCAAGGAAACATAACAGTTACTAATTAAGTGCATTTTCTGTGTAATTGTAGTAATTGTATTTCACATGATATATTTAAAAATTTGCAAATCTCCTTGGTATTTTTCGCTATTCGATTTATTTAATGTTAATATTTTATTAAATAAACCTTACAATAAGTTTATAAATCTTTACATTCATTTGCATATCTATCAAGCAGCCTAGGGTTGTGTGACACTAAAGACTATCTGCTTGACTTTGTAGTTGCTTGTAAGCTTAAGTGTTTTTAAATTGTTTTTTATCGCAATTGCTCGAGAATATAACATAAAATACTTGCATTTATTAATAACGAAATTAGCAATTCAATATTTACGGCGCGTGTCTTCGCCTATCTTTATAGCCTGGTCAGAAGTGCTGCCCATTCGATCTCTATTATTATACTTAATCGAACTTTCGTAGTCTCTGTCGCTCATCAATTGGGTGCAACAGGGCACTGCATAGGAGTGTCCCCACACACATAAACACACCCACAACATGGCATTTGTATGTGTGTCAGTGTGTGAGTAAACAGTAAAAGCAAATGCACAAAGCAAGATTGCAATAAAACTTGCACGCACTTCTTAAGCATGTATCTTTGTTTTACACACACCTACACCTACGTATCCAAGTGTATGTATGTATCTACATATGTATCTTTACTTGCGCTTTGCGCTTTGCAGATGGCATGTGCTAATGACAAGCATACACATGCATTTAACACGATACAAAGCTTCCTTTGTGACCAAATACCAAAACCAAAACAACAGCAACAAAAATGCACAAAAGGCCCGCAAGTACATACGCCACACCACAGGAAAAAAGCGCAACAAAAATTGCAACTGCAAACTTTCGCTTTCAATAAACTGTTGTTGTTTTTTTTGTTGTTGTTGTTGTTTTTAATATCTGTTATCTTTCCTGTCTTCAATGTTTACCTATTTGGGTTTGGTTAAATTGATTTCACTCACAATTGGCATTAATTTTGTTTATCCGCTGCTGCACGCTCGCGTATTTATTATTATTGTTATCAAAAAACAAGAAAAGCGCGTAGTTTTCAAGCCATGAGACCAAAGCAAACGCGTCCAAACTTAGCGGCGATACGGAAACAACTGAGCGAAAAACAGCGAAGTCGTGAATGTTCACGTTCGTCAACTACATCTTTGTGTGTGTGCGCATGGGTGCGCTTGAGTGTGTGTCAGTGTGGGCAGGCTCTTGGTTCAACACTCTGTTTGTTTACTTTGCTCTAAATCCGCCAAATTAATTTCAATTTGCCGGCTTTAGTTGCCAGGTATCAAATTACCTCTTATCAATCGGTACCTGAGTTCAATGCCGTTTCATCCGCATTGATTCCGTTCCTTTCATTAATTTCATTATCAGTATTCGCGCATGCTTTAAACAATACGCTAAACTTTTGATTTGTTCTTAAATGTAATTTCAAAATTAAATTTCATTAGCTGTAAATTTGGCGCTTAAGCTTCGATAGCAAAAACGATTACATTGGCTAGAAGTCGTGACAAACTCGTGCTGCTGTTATCGACTATCGGAGCTTGGTACGCTGTTCAGCCATTCAATAATAACAGTTAACGGACTACTTTTAAATTAAGGAAACTAAGTTAAATTAATTATATCCCAACTTATTGGCGCATTCCCTTACCGAGTTTTTATGGCATTCGAAAACTTTTCTTTCACATAACTTTATTTAGTTTAATTCGCTCAAGCGAATCTGCTTCTCGTCAGACCACCAAGTGGAGACATCCAATAGCTAATCATATATGCCTAAAGACTACATAAATAGTGTATGTACAAAATAATATCTAAAATACAATGCTCTTTAGTTTAAGACGTCTGCACAGGATCGTTTCTTGACTAGGGGCGTAGAGGAGCTTTGATTTGTGTGGAAGGAACTGCAACTACATTTCATAGCCTATAGCTACTATGATATTTGGCAGCATTGTGCCCTTCTAGCCATGTTTTGGCCCTCCCAATGCGTCTGCAAATATATAGATGAGAGGTGGATGAGTCATGCGACAACTATTCAGTTAGTTAGGATTATAAAATATATGTAAAATACAGAATTAAAGTTGTACTTATGTATGCATTGCTGTCGATTTAAACTAACTTTTATTTAAAATAAGAAGAAAAAAGCACAAGCTATACACAAAAAATGAACTAAAGTCGTCTGCAAAACTATAGATGATGTGTTTGTGATTCTTGCTGTACAAAATAGAGTAAGAATAAAAAACAAACAGAATTAATGAAGGTGAATAGTTTTAAAAGTATTAACAAACGATCTAAAGATCTAAGAAAATCTCATATATTAACTGTTACTAATATTTCAAATTTTATATTCGAATGACTTTGTCAGTTAAGTATTCCTCTTTTGGATTAAGTAAGTTTATTAGTAATTATTAATTTGTAATCAAGTATGCATGGTTTGGTTTCAATCTTTTTGAAATCAACAAAAAATGTACCGAACAAAATTTGTGTGTATTGAAAGTAACTTTCTCTGATATATTTTTTGTCTTATACAAAGGATAATAATTAATAAATCGTATGCACAAACAACCTGCATTGGCATCACTCAATTGATGGGTATTTTTCGTTTTATAATTAATTGATTGTTTTTCTAACATTTCTCAAATTGGCTAAAAAGACGACTTTAACTATATTTCTTTTTTAGTCGTATGAGATTGGTAAGTGTGTTTGTTGTTGTTGTTGTGTGTGTGTGTGTTTCTTCCATCTGAGACCTTCTTACTGGCTCGTCTCTCATTGCCTATTAATTATTATTGCTCAAGTTTGTGTATTTTTGTTATTATTGTTTTTGTTTGTTGTTACTCTTGCTGAAGTTATTTTCTTGTTGGAATGCACACGAGACGGGTCGAGGGACGCGTTAAAAGTGCTAAAGTGCTAATTGGAAATTAGTTTACCCATTTACTGATTATGTCCTGCAAAAGATAAGAGCAGAGAGAGCATGAGGAAGTTCTTTAGCGATTACAAATTGGCACATCAATTGAGAAGCAGAAGGCGCTTTGCCGGACTCACCTTCACATCGTTCATTTCCTCGTCCGACGAGGAGTGCGACAATCCATTGTAGGTCTTAAAGGTCACATTCTTCATGAAGGACTTCAGTAGACTAGCACTCAGCTGGCCAAATTTGTAAGGCACCACAGGGTCGTAGTCACCGTGTGCTTGGAATATTGGCACCTCGTCACTGGTAGCCTTCGCACCAGGGAACTGCTTGTGCAGCGGCAGCCAACATGACAGTGCCACAACACCGGCCAGTGACTGATCAAAGGTGAGAGCCGAGTAGAGGGCCAGCGCACCGCCTTGGGAGAAGCCACCAATCACAATACGATTGGCTGGGATGCCTGCGGACAGTTCCTTCTGTATCATGCCATGGACATCATCGCGAGCCGAGCGAATGCCTGGCTCATCCTCGGGTCCGCCGATATCCAGAGTCTTTAGATCGAACCAGGAGGGCATACGGAATCCAGCATTTAAGGAAACTGGTTGCGTTGGAGCCGTTGGGCAGATCACCTTCATGAATGGCGGTCGAATCGCAGCCAAGGCGCTGCTCCAGCCGTGCCTTTAAAAGTTAACAAATTAACTAAATGAAACAGCTCATGCCACTGGTGCACTATTTACCCAGTGTCGCCCAATCCGTGCATAAAAATGAGCTGTAAAACGATATGCAGAAATAAGAATATGAAACGTATGCATAGGTGAGAACTGCATATCACTTACCGTCGCCGTCTGCTTGACCGTGGCCTCGACAATTACCGGTGCTGACATGTTGACCCCTTTAGCCTCTTACGACGACAACAAAAACTAATTTCAATGGTTTAGTGCCAGGTACGCAGTGCGTTTTGCTGCAAAGCGAAAACAACAACTAAATGTATATTATCTGAAATGCGTATTAATTCGTTATGTCATTTAAAAGTGTGAAGCAAAATTAGTAATATTGATTTTGCGATAGCAAAAGCGTATGCTAGTGCGCCGGTTGAATGTTCAAATTTATTAGTCCATCAAATGTGTGAAGTAATAATGTTATGACTGCAATAATACTTCAAATGCTAACAGTTTACCAAATGCACTTGCTTTTAAATTGTGTTTTTTTACCGGACTGCACAAAACTGTTTTCAGTTGAGCTATTGAAAATATACACAGGCATAAAAGTATGCGTGTGTAATTGCATGTGGCTGACTGGCATTTGCATTTATCGATAGTGCGATATTATATAGATATTGTAGCCCTGTATGACGATAGTTTGATAGCTTGTTGTTCAAACATAGGCTTACTGAATTATTATAAAAAATAAGGGTAGAGCTATCTTGGACATTTGGCGGAAGTCTGCATTTGAAAATAAATATTTAGATGTGAATAATAATAACACTTCAGTTTCATTTTATTAAAAAAATCTATTCTTAAACTAGGTTGAAATTAATGGCGGGAAAGGGTTTTGCTTGGATACAACCAATTTGTTGTGAGCATGTGATATGTAGCCCTTGATTTTGCCTTCGTAAATCAGATTTGCAACGATGCAGTGCGTCTCATCTAGGGACACGTCTGTTACGCCCACAAACTGTAGAGCCGACAAAAAGTCACCCATATCCAACTGATGCGTTTGCCTGATGGCGAAAACTTTTTTAAACAGATTACGATACACAATGAACTTCAATTTCTCCACAAGAAGATAAATGCCGCTGCGTATCAGCACAAGTTCTTGTTCACGCACTATTTCATCGAACTTATTCACATTGCCGGCCTTTAATGCCAGCGCCAGATCGTGAAAGAGCAGCAAGTCGTAACGTTCCAGTAGGGATTTACGCGGCAGGTAACCCAGCAGCATTTTCACCGGCACCAAGTAAATTAGAATCAGTCGCTTGTTGCTTGTGAAGCGGTCGGGACAGTGGGTAAATGCATAAGATAGATCTTCCACGGCCATTTTATAGTTGGAATCGAACATGGCTCGCCGACCCACAAAGTATTTGTATGTTATCTGCTCTGGTAGTGGGAAACTGTCCTTGAACGTACAGTTGTCAATAGCGCGGATGAGTGGCTTGCACAGATGCAGCTTATTAATGCGAAAGTAGATCTTGAACAGTTGATTCACCAGATTCATCATACCAAGACGTTTTGTCTCCTCCTCCGAGGCACGACCGTCAGCGGCGCACACGCGAAAGCACGCCATCATACAGTCGGCAGCCTTTTCTAGTATATGGCCGGGTGTAAAGCCACGACAGTGTTTCTCGCACGCCTGCGCCAAGTAGCGAAGATCAAGACACACACGATACATGAGCGGCAGACACCAGTTCTCGTCCTTCAATTGTTGCAGCAGCTTCACTACAGCCGAACAGCTCGCCGATTGATGACTGTACGCATCCATGTAGCTAGGTGGTTCCTGAGCCAAATAATAGAGCACCTTTATGTGCGCAATGACGACCTCGTCTAATGGGGGCTTCAGCATGCGCTCCACCAGCTTTTCTGGTTGCGCTATGTACAAATTGTGATTTTGTACGTGTACATCGCGCAACGATAGAAATGTACCCAAGTAGTCACCATCGTAGTCCTCGGCAGCACGTAATACGCCGGAAAGATAGTTATTTACAGTACCAAACATTTTTCAATCCGTTTGTTATTTTTTTAGAGGGCCGGCAAATAGAAACAGAATACTGTAAAATACCGATATTAAAATATCGATACATCAGGTATTTTCCACAACTACCGATAACAGTAGATTTTTTTGTGTTATAACAGTGTGTACCCGCTTATTATAGTAATTACTATTACTCAAAAATAACTGAAATTTGTAAACGAAGACGTTATCTTTTATTAATTTTATGGAACAGAGCCACAAACATTTAGTCAATCTGAAGTAGACGCCACACTAATTCTTAAGCGGTCAAGGTAGTTCGATTCTTATGGTCGCCAACAAATTTCTAAATTTAAACTATGTGCCTTAGTGCATATATATATATATACATATTTATGTTTTTATTTAGCTGTCAATGAAATTTATTTGTAGCAAAATTAAAAAATCTATTTCTTTTTGTTTACTTTCGGTAAATGGAAAAATCCGAGCCTTTCATTAATAGCCGGACTAAGTTAGTTTATATCAGGAGCCGCACAAAGAAATGTCGACGCCAAATTTTTTATTAAGCAATGGAAAAAATATGCCAATGGTCGGACTGGGCACATGGCGTGTAAGTATACGATTTGGAACCATTGGAAAAATTATTGAATAATCACTAAAACTACAATGAAATATAGTAACAAGTACAAATTGGTATACGTAATTTTTCAATGTCAATGCCAAAGAACTTTCGTCTCTACCTTTGACATCTGAGAGCTTTTTAAAGCTTTCAGAACGCTGCATTTGCAATTATGCATTAAAGCTTTTTTTGTTTTTAGAGTCCACCCGAAGTCATAACACAGGCGGTTAAGGATGCAATTGACATTGGATATCGTCACTTTGATTGCGCTCACATTTATGGTAATGAAGCTCAAGTTGGCACTGCCATTAATGAGAAACTCAAGGAGGGTGTTGTAACGCGGTAAACGCTTTTGATTCTTTCTAAGATATTGATTAATAACGTATTTTTCCCTCACATCAGCGACCAACTATTTATAACAAGCAAGCTATGGAATACGCACCACAATCCCGCTTCGGTGCGTCCTGCCTGCGAGACAAGCATGAGGAATCTCGGAGTGGACTATCTGGATTTGTACCTAATGCATTGGCCAATGGCATACAAGTCCGGCGATAATCTGTACCCCACATGCCCAGACACTGGCAAGGCAGTGTTCGAAGACATCGATTTCGTGGACACATGGAATGCCATGGAGGAATTGGTGGACAGTGGACTGTGTAACGCCATTGGAGTATCCAATTTCAATGAGCAGCAAATCAATCGATTGCTGAGTATAGCCAAACTAAAACCAGTTGTACTCCAAATTGAATGTCATCCGTATCTTCGCCAGAAATCTTTAATCACACTCTGTTATGATAATGCCATTGCCGTGACGGCTTACAGTTCTCTTGGCTCAGCCCACACTCCTTATGAAAAACCCGGTGCCTATCCGCTTCTAAAGCATCCATTTATATTGGAAATCGCCGCCAAGTACGAACGTACTCCTGCCCAGGTGCTATTGCGCTACCAGACGCAGTCGGGCATAATTGTTATACCTCGATCTGTTAGTAAACATCATATGTACGAGAACTTTAAGATTTGGGACTTTGGATTAGATAATGATGATTTGCAGGCCATCGATGATCTCGACTGCAATGGTCGCTTTATGACAATGAAAGCTGCTTATGGCCATCCTCATCATCCATTCGAAATCAAAATTCCAAAGCAAACATAATAATTCTCGCAAAATCTAATTACTATTTATGTTTATATGGAACAAGCTGTATATATCATTCTAAAACTGATTAAAGTTAGACATTTCTCACAATAAATGCCTTTATTAACTATATACATTCTTTTTAGAAAGTAGATTTCAATATTTTTAAAAAACCAATCTAAGCAGTCATAGTAGCAACCGAGTAGCATAAATTCAGTACAACATCAATAGATTCAATAATATAGAACAAATAAAATATACATTATGATCGCTGCTTTAAAATTTTCCCATCGATTTCAAATTGTTCGATCCACAGTCCAAATGGCGATTCGTGGATATACCAAACCAGAGCGATTTAAATGGTGAGTTATTTATTATATAGCAATTATAGTAATTTATTTGGAGATCAGGTGCCAACAGGAATATCAACCTCCGAAAGCAATTCTAGCTGATGGAAACGAAATTCCTATTATAGGAATTGGTACTTATTTGGTAAGTTTCTTTTTTATCGGCAAAACATAGAATCAAAATATCTTTGAAAAGCAAGTAAGACTTAAAGCGAAATTAGAAATATATACTTAGAAACGTAAGGTCCAAAATTAAAATGAATCAAATACCAAATCTAATTAAGTTACAATCTTGCGTATTACGCACTATAAAAAGTCTAAGGCTCACTTTCCTCGAGTATTCCGAGCTCAGAAGGCGAGGAGTGACCGCCGAAAATGTAAATTCGAAATCCTTACCAACGTATGTTTGTTTCCATCGATAGATCATCGATCGCACAGCTGTTATCGATGTATATTCTTAACTGCAGCAGTATTTGTGCTGTACAAAAGCTCTACCAAGCTTTTGCTTAGCGTATAAAAGCAAGCAACAGCTGTGGGTCGTTGATTAGTGTTCACAAAAGGCGCAATTTATTATACTCGTGTTCCCAAATATAAATTGCTTTTTATAATTTTACCTTACAAGGGAAGAACTACGGAAAGATACGTGCAAAATGGCTAGCAAAGTGCCAAGTGTTAAGCTAAACAATGGTTATTCTATTCCCATACTTGGTTTGGGAACCTGGAATGTAAGTACAAGAAAATAAAATAAAAGAAAATCGCACAAATTGTAAGGGACATTTTGCAACGAAAGCTCACATAGATGAGAATATATGTATGCAGTTACATTGAATTCTAATCTTGTAATTTTCCATTCCCTCTTTGTTTTTTGCTGGCACAAAATAAAAACTACAGACTTTTCGCAACTGATAATTTGCCGGCATCTACTTTTTGCCGGCTGCTTTCGGTATGTGTGTGTGTGCCTCTTTGTGTAGGCGTGCTCGGCTTACAAAGGCGATAATGGAATCCACATAAAAATAGAACTTCTATTATATTCTATTTTATTCTACTGCATACACACTATATATAGTACATGTAGTAACTTTTCGCCCCAAGGTGACCCCAGGGTAGGCTTAAACGATAGTGGAAACATTTACAATTGGCAATGTTAGCTCATAAATTATCTGAACTTATTTATGTATACACATATATACAAACATAGTATTTATTAATTACACATAAGTGGAACTCAGCATGCCACGGCCAAACACAAAATAAAGTTGATAAATGCTCTTATCTAAAAACTGTCTCGAAAAAAATTGACAGTCATACCGTGTTTTCCAGGGAACACGCAGTGTATACATGGCTCGTGTAGGAGTTGAGAGTATACGTATATAAAACCATTCTTTGTATACATCATAATTATATAATATCATGTCACATTACCAAAATTTAAATTCATTCATACAAGTGTTATGAACTACATTTATGGGATCATTAAAATCATTTTTATTTGATGGAAAATGTAATTAATCGCATATGGGTTCAATATGAGTACTTTTGGGGGTATTTCACAATATTTCATAAATAAATACACCCTTACTGATAAGAATGACTTCAAGTAGCTGATATACAATCAAGTCTTCATTTCATCCTAATCACGCTCCTTCACAATGAAAATGAAGCCAATCCCGTCCACTTCAATTAACAGAGTATTAAATATTGTGAAATTAGCAATGACCTTAGACATAATGACAGATAATATTTAAATAGTAAAGCTTTAATTGTTTTCTTGCATAAATGTGAGAACTGCCGCTAAACTTGTCACTTTTATGTTAATCAATTGGTTGTTGTTGCTTCTTGTTTTTAGAGCCCTCCTGGCCAAGTTGCTGAGGCTGTGAAAACTGCAATCGATGTTGGCTATCGTCACATTGACTGCGCCTTCGTCTATCAGAATGAGGCTGAGGTCGGTGCTGGAGTTGAGGCTAAGATCAAGGAGGGCGCTGTCAAACGGTATAATATATAGCTTTATATATAATTATAACAATATTATAGTTATGTTTGTGTTTTGCTGTAGCGAGGATCTGTTCATAACCAGCAAGTTGTGGAACACTTTCCATCGTCCGGATTTGGTGAAAAGCGCTTGTGAGAATACATTAGACTTGCTGAAGCTAAAATATTTGGATCTGTACTTGATCCACTGGCCTATGGGCTTCAAAGAGGGATGTGAGCTGTTCCCAGAGGATAAGGATGGCAAAACCCTGCATTCGGTCGTGGATTACGTTGACACCTGGAAGGAAATGGAGAAACTTGTCGAAGCTGGTCTGGTCAAGTCAATTGGTGTCTCCAATTTCAACAAAAATCAAGTTGAACGCGTCTTGGCAATTGCCAAAATTCCGCCAGTAACAAATCAGATCGAATGCCATCCATATCTGACCCAGAAGAAACTATCCGAGTTCTGTAAATCAAAGAATATTACCATAACGGCCTACAGTCCATTGGGAAGCCCCAATCGTCCCTGGGCCAAGGAGGGTGATCCGGTCATTTTGGAGGAAGAAGCGGCAAGTTATACAATCACTTTTATATATTCAATTGAAGGTTTTTAATATCTAATTCAATTGCAGATTAAGAAAATTGCTGCAAATAAGAAGAAGACAGCTGGACAGATACTGATTCGCTATCAGATCCAGCGTGGCAACATTGTTATTCCGAAGTCTGTGACCAAGGAGCGCATTGAATCGAACTTCAAGGTCTTTGACTTTGAGCTAACTGATGAGGAGATCAAGACCATCGAGGGATTCGAATGCAATGGCCGTCTAGTGCCACTGTTGAAGTAAGTTGAGTTGATTTTGAGACAGCGGGGTTATATAAGTATCTTAAGTAGTTAGTCTGTTACGGGTATTATCAACTTGTAGCTTTACTACTTTATTATTTATTCTTAACAATTCTTTAGAGAGGCTGGCGAGCATAAGCACTATCCATTTCACGATGAGTATTAAGTTCAATCAAAATGAAACCTTTCGGTCAATATACGATATGTGTATACATCTAGTTAAGTAAACATTCTGGGGAAATTTATGAACGGGCCATTTGAGAAGACACCCAAGACTGACGTATGTTTAATTTACCAATTCTACAGCCTATTTTGTTGTATTTATTTATACGATTGTGGCTTTTAAGCAGATGCCTGCGGCCTGAGTTTAACGTTTGTTTGCATAACTCTCATAGAGAGTAGTAGAGAGTAGCTACACGAACACGAAACTTACATTAACTGCTAGTGTTGGTTAATTTTTGAATAAGAATGAGAGTGTTGAAAGCTTACTAATGATTTACTTTCTTAATATTTTCACAGTCAATACGGCCATCCACACCATCCATTCGAGAAAGATGAATACTAATTGGGCATCACTGCGTTAACAATTTTGTTTTGATTAAACTTATATGCATTGCACATACATGTTATTTAAATAAGAGAGTAAATAATAAATAATTATAATATGCTGAGAATAAATAAGGCCTTTGTCTTCATAACACAAATGCAGATCTGACGTCTGGCCAATATAAATATATGTCTATGTGTATCTATAACTTACGTAAAATCGCTTTAGAGTCTGACAATTGTTTAATCTAAGCTTAGTGCAAATATTTAGCACAGCTGTTTTCAATTCTTTGCCAAACTGTTATGGGATCATGACTTTCGGCATCGAGCGTCTAATACATTATTATTTTCGGCATAGAACAATGAAAGTGCCAAATGTTTTGGAACAATATGAAATTTGTTTAACTGCACAAAAGCATCTAGGCAAATATCTAATTTAATAAATAATTGAATAAAGACAACAAGCTCCGGTGGCATTTGGTATCGTGGTATAAGGTATAAAAGCATCCGAATCTGCCGTTTTGGCCAGCAGTTAATGTGTAGATCTGGTTATTGGTAGATCATGCGTTTATATTGTATCGCCCTCTTGGGCGCCTTCGTGGCACTCGCAGCAGGTGCCCATATTCATTCCGGGAACGAGACCAAGACCGAAACGGAGACAAAGACCGTAGTGAGCGCTTCTCAGGAGCTAAAGCCTCAGGCGGCAACTCCTACGGGTCCGTGTTGTGAAAGTGTTAGACAAACCCTGATAGACATTCGTAAGGATATTCGCTTGTGGCTCTTAGATCGACTCTTCGGTAAATTGATTCTCGTTCACGATGGCGAAATCTCCGGAAATCTACAAAATGTTCCATGTGCTAGAAATCATCAAGCAACAGCAACAACATCCGGCGATAGCTCTGGTGTTGTACAATTTGAATCGATCCTAAACGATATTCGAAAGACACTTCCCCATAACCACAGGACTTCTGTTCGGGTTGACAAACCTGTAAAAAGAGGAACCAAAAATCAATCTAGTTCAACCACAACTACAACAATCTCGACGAGAACTGAACATTCTGGCTCAAATGTACATCCTCCAGTGAAAGCAAGCTCCGGCCAAACTAACACTGTTGTTGAGAGCACCTCCACCACAACAACTTCATCCGGCAAAAAATCTGACGATGTTGTGGACGGAAAATCAAGCTCAACCACAACAAATGCCCAGCAATCTGCGCAATCTAGTTCATATGAGGATCCTATCATAAATGAAAGTTCAAGCCACTCTAACACCATTGTTGATTCCGGAAACACCAGTCACTCTGGCTCTACAACAACCACAACGACAACAACCTCTGAGCAAGCTAATGCATCAGTAGAACCTGTTGTAAATGAAAGCTCAAGCCACTCAAACACCGTTGTTAATTCCGGCAACACCCACCACTCTGGCTCTACAACCACCACAACGACAACAACTTCAGAAGAATCTGAGCAACCTAATACATCCGAAGAAGCTAATGTAGAAGAAAGCTCAAGCCACTCAAATACCGTTGTTGATTCAGGCAACACCCACCACTCTGGCTCTACAACAACCACAACGACAACAACCTCTGAGCAAGCTAATGCATCAGTAGAACCTGTTGTAAATGAAAGCTCAAGCCACTCTAACACCGTTGTTGATTCAGGCAACACCCACCACTCTGGCTCTACAACCACCACAACGACAACAACTTCAGAAGAATCTGAACAACCTAATACATCCGAAGAAGCTAATGTAGAAGAAAGCTCAAGCCACTCAAACACCGTTGTTAATTCAGGCAACACCCACCACTCTGGCTCTACAACAACCACAACGACAACAACCTCTGAGCAAGCTAATGCATCAGTAGAACCTGTTGTAAATGAAAGCTCAAGCCACTCTAACACCGTTGTTGATTCAGGCAACACCCACCACTCTGGCTCTACAACAACCACAACGACAACAACCTCTGAGCAAGCTAATGCATCAGTAGAACCTGTTGTAAATGAAAGCTCAAGCCACTCAAACACCGTTGTTAATTCCGGCAACACCCACCACTCTGGCTCTACAACCACCACAACGACAACAACTTCAGAAGAATCTGAGCAACCTAATACATCCGAAGAAGCTAATGTAGAAGAAAGCTCAAGCCACTCAAATACCGTTGTTGATTCAGGCAACACCCACCACTCTGGCTCTACAACAACCACAACGACAACAACCTCTGAGCAAGCTAATGCATCAGTAGAACCTGTTGTAAATGAAAGCTCAAGCCACTCTAACACCGTTGTTGATTCAGGCAACACCCACCACTCTGGCTCTACAACCACCACAACGACAACAACTTCAGAAGAATCTGAACAACCTAATACATCCGAAGAAGCTAATGTAGAAGAAAGCTCAAGCCACACAAACACCGTTGTTGATTCTGGCAACACCCACCACTCTGGCTCTACAACCACCACAACGACAACAACATCAGAAGAATCTGAGCAACCTAATACATCCGAAGAAGCTAATGTAGAAGAAAGCTCAAGCCACTCAAACACCGTTGTTAATTCAGGCAACACCCACCACTCTGGCTCTACAACAACCACAACGACAACAACCTCTGAGCAAGCTAATCATCGTAGAACCTGTTGTAAATGAAAGCTCAAGCCACTCTAACACCGTTGTTGATTCAGGCACAACACCCACCACTCTGGCTCTACAACCACCACAACGACAACAACTTCAGAAGAATCTGAACAACCTAATACATCCGAAGAAGCTAATGTAGAAGAAAGCTCAAGCCACTCAAACACCGTTGTTAATTCAGGCAACACCCACCACTCCGGCTCTACAACAACCACAACGACAACAACCTCTGAGCAAGCTAATGCATCAGTAGAACCTGTTGTAAATGAAAGCTCAAGCCACTCTAACACCGTTGTTAATTCCGGCAACACCCACCAGTCTGGCTCTTCAACCACCACAACAACAACAACCTCTGAGCAAGCTAATGCATCAGTAGAACCTGTTGTAAATGAAAGCTCAAGCCACTCTAACACCGTTGTTAATTCCGGCAACACCCACCAGTCTGGCTCTACAACCACCACAACAACAACAACTTCAGAAGAATCTGAGCAACCTAATCCATCCGAAGAAGCTAATGTAGAAGAAAGCTCAAGCCACTCAAACACCGTTGTTAATTCAGGCAACACCCACCACTCTGGCTCTACAACAACCACAACGACAACAACCTCTGAGCAAGCTAATGCATCAGTAGAACCTGTTGTAAATGAAAGCTCAAGCCACTCTAACACCGTTGTTGATTCAGGCAACACCCACCACTCTGGCTCTACAACCACCACAACGACAACAACTTCAGAAGAATCTGAGCAACCTAATACATCCGAAGAAGCTAATGTAGAAGAGAGCTCAAGCCACTCAAACACCGTTGTTAATTCAGGCAACACCCACCACTCTGGCTCTACAACAACCACAACGACAACAACCTCTGAGCAAGCTAATGCATCAGTAGAACCTGTTGTAAATGAAAGCTCAAGCCACTCAAACACCGTTGTTGATTCAGGCAACACCCACCACTCCGGCTCTACAACCACCACAACGACAACAACCTCTGAGCAAGCTAATGCATCAGTAGAACCTGTTGTAAATGAAAGCTCAAGCCACTCTAACACCATTGTTGATTCAGGCAACACCCACCACTCTGGCTCTACAACCACCACAACGACAACAACATCAGAAGAATCTGAGCAACCTAATACATCCGAAGAAGGTAATGTAGAAGAGAGCTCAAGCCACTCAAACACCGTTGTTAATTCAGGCAACACCACACTCTGGCTCTACAACACCACAACGACAACAACTCAGAAGAATCTGAGAACCTAATGCTCCCACAACACTATCAGCACACACTCCGGCTCTACAACCACCAACGACAACAACCTCTGAGCAAGCTAATGCATCAGTAGAACCTGTTGTAAATGAAAGCTCAAGCCACTCTAACACCGTTGTTGATTCAGGCAACACCCACCACTCTGGCTCTACAACCACCACAACGACAACAACATCAGAAGAATCTGAGCAACCTAATACATCCGAAGAAGCTAATGTAGAAGAGAGCTCAAGCCACTCAAACACCGTTGTTAATTCAGGCAACACCCACCACTCTGGCTCTACAACAACCACAACGACAACAACCTCTGAGCAAGCTAATGCATCAGTAGAACCTGTTGTAAATGAAAGCTCAAGCCACTCAAACACCGTTGTTAATTCAGGCAACACCCACCACTCTGGCTCTACAACCACCACAACGACAACAACTCTCTGAGCAACCAATCTGAGACTCTGTAAAGAAGCCAAGCCACTCACACCGTTGTTATTCGCAACACCCACCATCTGGCTCTCAACCACGCACATCTGACAAGCTAATCATCGTAGAACCTTGTAAAGAAGCTCAAGCCACTCAAACACCGTTGTTGATTCAGGCAACACCCACCACTCTACCACCACAACACAACACTCAGAAGAATCTGAGCAACCTAATCATCCGAAGAAGCAATGGAAGAAGCTCAAGCCACTCAAACACCGTTGTTATTCAGGCAACACCCACCACTCTGGCTCTACAACAACCACAACGACAACAACCTCTGAGCAAGCTAATGCATCAGTAGAACCTGTTGTAAATGAAAGCTCAAGCCACTCTAACACCGTTGTTGATTCAGGCAACACCCACCACTCTGGCTCTACAACCACCACAACGACAACAACATCAGAAGGATCTGAGCAATCCAATTCTTTGGCAGACCCTGCTGTAGAAGAAAGCGCAAGCCACTCTAGCACCGTTGTTGATTCCGGCAACACCCACCACTCTGGCTCTACAACAACCACAACGACAACAACCTCTGAGCAAGCTAATGCATCAGTAGAACCTGTTGTAAATGAAAGCTCAAGCCACTCAAACACCGTTGTTAATTCAGGCAACACCCACCACTCTGGCTCTACAACAACCACAACGACAACAACCTCTGAGCAAGCTAATGCATCAGTAGAACCTGTTGTAAATGAAAGCTCAAGCCACTCTAACACCGTTGTTGATTCAGGCAACACCCACCACTCTGGCTCTACAACCACCACAACGACAACAACATCAGAAGAATCTGAGCAACCTAATACATCCGAAGAAGCTAATGCAGAAGAAAGCTCAAGCCACTCAAACACCGTTGTTAATTCAGGCAACACCCACCACTCTGGCTCTACAACAACCACAACGACAACAACCTCTGAGCAAGCTAATGCATCAGTAGAACCTGTTGTAAATGAAAGCTCAAGCCACTCTAACACCGTTGTTGATTCAGGCAACACCCACCACTCTGGCTCTACAACCACCACAACGACAACAACATCAGAAGGATCTGAGCAATCCTAATTCATCTGCGAAGAAGCTAATGTAGAAGAGAGCTCAAGCCACTCTAGCACCGTTGTTGATTCCGGCAACACCCACCACTCTGGCTCTACAACAACCACAACGACAACAACCTCTGAGCAAGCTAATGCATCAGTAGAACCTGTTGTAAATGAAAGCTCAAGCCACTCAAACACCGTTGTTAATTCCGGCAACACCCACCACTCTGGCTCTACAACCACCACAACGACAACAACTTCAGAAGAATCTGAGCAACCTAATACATCCGAAGAAGCTAATGTAGAAGAAAGCGCAAGCCACTCAAACACCGTTGTTAATTCCGGAAACACCAACCACTCTGGATCTACAACAACCACAACGACAACAACCTCTGAGCAATCTAATTCTTCGGCAGAACCTATAGTAGAAGAAAGCTCAAGCCACTCTAACACCGTTGTCGATGCCGGCAACACCCACCCCTCTGGCTCTACAACCACGACCACGACTACAACCTCTGAGCAATCTAATGCATCAATAGAACCTATTGTAAATGAAAGCTCAAGCCACTCAAACACCATTGTTGATTCTGGCAACACCCATCAGTCTGGCTCTACAATCACCACAACCGCAACAACATCAGAAGGATCAGAGCAAACTAATGCACTAGTAGAACCTGTTCTAAATGAAAGCTCAAGCCACTCTAATACCATTGTTGATTCAGGCAAGAATCACCAGTCTGGCTCTTCAACAACCACGACAACAACTACGAAGTCTGGTTCAAAGAATAACATCGGTGGCAATTCCCAACAATCTGGTTCAAGCTCAACAACTTCTAAGAATTCTGGAAAGTCTGGTTCTTTGGCATCTTCCGTAAAGGCAGGCTCTAGTTCTACAACAACCATAACAACTGTAACTAAAGGAAGTGTGCAATCTGGCAAAGACCAGACTCTGTCGAGTACCATCTTAGCTCCCGGCAAAGATGGTGTTAAATCGAACGCAGGCACCTCGAAGACATGGACTAGTTCAACTACAAAGACTTCTTATCCTTCTATCCAGGTGATTGGATATGGTAGCAACCAAGGGGGTGCCAATGCGGGAACTCCTACCTCTCATTCTTGGACTAAGCATTCCAGCACGACAAACGGAAATATCTATCAGCCAAGCCTTCCAGGTGTCATTGGGAAAGTGATAAGAAGGGTCCAGGAAACAGTTCCTTACGGAGGAATCGGTAGAGACGTTTCAAGTTCTGGGTCTACATCTTTGAATCGCCAGTCCACTGCATCGTCAAAAGATGAAACCGAAAATGTACAGATGAATAACGGAAATGCAAACATTAAAGGCGTAAGATACAGTTCAACAGGTATCAAGCGTACAGCAGGCGGTCAGTTCGGTGGTGGACCTTATCCATACTGGTGGGGAACACAAGCTGGTTGGATGGCACCAAATCCAGCATGGGGATATCCTTATGGAACTGGATGGGGTGCTCGCGCTTGGAATGGTCGTTATGTAACGAATTAATTATCATTTACAGCAACTGTCATACTTATAGCTTGTATAACAGTTATATCCCTTATGTGTGACAGATTTGTTCTTAAACGATTGTAAAATATAAATGCAAACAATATATTTATTCGCTGTTGGTTTAATCGGGGTTGAAAATGGAAAAATTAAGAGGATTTATTAAATATTAAGCTTATCTAAATTTAGTTACTTTAATTCCACAATATTTTGCTTTGTTAGCTCAACTGTTTCCTAGATGATTTGTTATGCAAACTTGTTAGCTAATATTCGCAAACACACCTGAGTAAATAAACATAAAACTCAATATTTACCTAGTAATTTCTAATGCTTTAAATTTAAGGCTATTGTTGAAAATAAAATGAGTTTTAAACGCTGAAACTGATCAGCAATTGTTATTAATTTACAAAAGTAGATACTGCGTCATTCGTTACATAAATTCAAATATCTCTATAGTAGTTATCGATGCAATCGATAGCACAAACAATTGAAATCGCTAATAATAGCACTTGTCTGGCAAAGAGTAGTTACGTTATAAGTAAATAGGGCAACACTGTTGCCAATGGATTTGATATCAGATGTTCGCACAAGCTGACTATGCTGTAATTGCCTAAAAAATCTCGAAAAACACAAGAAGAAGAATAACGTGCGCATCTGACAAATTTGTGGCTGGTGTAAATAAAAATCGAACTGACCCAACTTGTCTTTAACTTTATCTATAATAAAATCAAAACATTGCTGCATAAAACTATAAAAAACGTTTAGAGTGTTAATTATAAAAAGCATAGTGTACTTTGAAAACCCACTGGACAAAGGAAGTGTTTAATTAATCGTTTCTGCAACTGTGCAGAGACAAAGGCAGTTGCAAGCCATCAGCACACATACACACTGGCACATAGGCATACACGCGCAGACAAAAACACACACACATACACTTAGACCCCAATGAAAATCTCAAAATTTTCACCATTTACGCTGGCTATGAATATGATTTCATAGTTTGTGTGTTTTAAAACTAAAATACAGCAACTGATTTTAGCAACAACGAAAGCAATAACAATAACATCAACGAAAGCGTGAAGAAGTGACTGCGACAGAAGGAATCTCCAAAGAGAATACCCCAAGTAGAAGCAGAAGCAGCAGTAATTGCCACACGGACAAAGAACTAAGTGCAAAAGTGAATACTAAATACCCCACACCAATACACACACATACCCACAATCGCACACATTGAGACAGCAGAAAATCTAATTCTGAGCTGGCCAACAGCTAAGCGAATTCCACATTTACATATGTCATCAACTTTCGCATAGCGCTCAGATTCCCAACGGAAAAGAAAGCAGGCGAGCATCGGCATTTAAAGCGTTTTCTGAGTGTCCAATTGCGTGGTATCTAGCCACCACAGCATGACTATCAAGCCAGTTAGTGCGCCAAGTGGCAAGCGTGTCGTTGATACGGATACCACAGAAGCGCATGTCGCTGGCCAAGTGGTTGTGGAGCAATCGGTTGTCAATCAGGCACATCGCAATGTTGTAATCGATGGGCATGGTCAGGTGAGAACTTGCTGCTTCAGTGTAACAGTTTGAGTTTAGAAAACTAATACCCTATAATTTGATTTCTATTCACATAGAGTCCTCAACGGCGCAGTGAAGTCTACGAGGAGTTATCACGCACGCATCGCTGCAGTCCACACAAGAGGTGAGTAAACAGCCAATTATCAAATGAAACTCCTTTGCATTAAACTTAATTCTACATCAATTTGTTTTAGCAGCTCCCGGTCAAAGCGTCGCGAGCATCATGACAGTCATGCCCATCATCACAAGCGGGATCGTTTGGAGCGAGAGAAATTAAATCTGAATCATGTATCGGTGGTGGGTAGCGGTGTTCCCGGCGTCACCAATAGCAGTCCGCATGCCGTCGTAACAGCTTCCGTTGCCACAGCCGTTGGTAATAGTAGTCCAACGGCTTTGGGTCGCAAATCCCCAGAGCATTTGGCGAGCGTACCCAAGGCACAAACACAGATGACACCAGCAGCAGCGGCTGCCAATTTGCTTAAGGCTGTGGAGGAGACATTCTCTGGCTACAATAGCGGCGATGAGCATCAGCAGCCCAAGGAGCGCACCATATCGATCGAGGAATGGCAGCGTCGCGACGAGGAGTTTGCCAAGTGCATGGAGAAGCGAGGCTACGAACTGAAACCCGTTGAGGAGGATGGCGCCTGTCTGTTTCGCTCAATATCTCTGCAGATCTATGGCGATGAGGGCATGCACGATGTCATACGACAGCACACAATGGACTACATTGTAGTTATAAATTTCTCTTTAGTTAGTCAATGATTCTAATGTTTCTCCTTGGCCTTTGCAGCATGAGAATCGGGAATACTTTGGACAGTTTGTCACTGAGGATATCAATGGTTATATTCAACGCAAACGAGCCCGTGACGCACACGGCAATCACATCGAGATCCAAGCCATATCAGAGATCTACAGTCGCACTGTGGAAGTCTATTGCTATCAGTCGAGTGAGAAGATACATTTGCTTATTTTTCTGATTAATTTTATTAAATAGTTGTTATATATATTTATACATAATTGCATATCTTAGCTCCAATTAACATCTTCAATTCGGAGCAATCGCAGGCTGGTTATCCACCGCTGCGTCTGTCCTATCAGAGAGGCTCGCATTACAATGCCATACTGGATCCCTACAATGCCACTGTAGGCGTCGGCCTGGGCTTGGCTGGTTACAAGCCCGAGTTTCAGACAAAGGAGGCAGTGCGTCTCAGCGAGCAACTGGAGATTGAACAGGTAAGTAAACCACAATTGATAAAGACCTCGCACTTACTTTAACTCCATTGATAGACCATGTTTGAGGATAAACTGAAGACAACAGACTGGGAAGCCACCAATGAGGCCATCGAGGAGCAAATCGCACGTGAATCCTATTTACAGTGGTGCCGTGATAATATGCAGCGTTCGCGCAGCAACAACACAGCCGCCGGTTCGGCTACATCATCGACGGTGACCTCAGCCGAGGCCCTGACCGATTCGGATGCCTCGCCTTCCAAGTACTCGAGCGATGGATGTGGTGGCAGCAGCAATAATAACAACAGCAACAACACAGCCGCCAGCAGCACCAATGTCAGCGATGGCACAACCGCTGGCTTTACGCTATCGCCCAAAACCCTCAGCCAGTTTTCACATAAGCTGCCGCCGGAAGTGAATGATCTGGGTGGCTATGAGAGCGATGCAACGGACATGAGCAGCACCAGCTCAGTGGGACACTGTGGCGGCGGTGGTGGCAACTCCTCACCCAATACAGCAACCGCGCAGCGTGCCAATAAGTTGTCCAAATCACAGCGTCGCAACAATGCCTTACGCAGCAGCAAGAAACGTCGCCACGAGGCACGTGAGACAAACAACAGGTATTTAAATCTTGGAACAATCTTCGCAAGTGTTTTTTTTGTTTAACACATTTGTTTGCCACAACTGCAGCTTGGAAACACTCGAGTCACCGTTGCGTAAGAGTCCCAAACGTGACGCTGTGCCAGCAGCAGCAAGAGCTCACACACCGGAGGCGGAGCAGCGACCTTGCACCTCCAAGCAGTCATCCCAGTCGCCACCAAAGCGTGTCGATGCCCAGACGCCGCCCAAGCAAAGCTATTCCAGCTTCTATCAGGAGCTGCTAGAGGCATCCTATGCTAACGATGGTAAGCAGCTGTGTACAGCATAATTTATAAAGAACGATGCAATAGATGAGGTCTTAGCGTAGATGCAAATTCACAGAAAAAGAGCAGAAGCTTAATAATTATATAAATTGACAACAGCTCTCTTCTTAGCTTAGCTGATACCTTTAGGTATTGATTGATAGCATTCAAATCTTCGGCTGTAGAATACTGTTTCTGTTTTGTTTTGAATTTGAAATCGAATTGATGGACTTGCTGCATCTGACAATTAAATAAATAGGTCACATTCCATAACAATTTATTTATTTCGTCAACTCAATTCCAAATGAATTTATTTGCTATCAATTATTGGACGTATCTTAACATTCATGAGAGAGGTCAGATCATCCCAATAAATAGCCTGTGGATATTGTATACTTGTATACTGAAGTATCTGCCATTTAAATTACTAAGAAAATCAAAATTTCATCAAACTGCATTCCACTTAAACGATTTATGTAGCAACAGCTAACTCAGCAGCAAAGCTCAGTAATTAATAGATAATGCAAGGAAATACTGAGGTGGTAGATTATTGTTGTGAATCTTCTTGTTATCAGCGAGAATACGATTCAATGTATATCTTTTCTGCCAGCTATACCGTGCAAGCCTTCAGCTAATTGGTATGATGTGTTAGTATTAGGTTAGAGCAACAACTGCCATTGTAATTATATTATTTATATTTATTTGTTTTAATTACAGGTATCAATGAGAGCGAAATGCTACAACAGGCTATACAGATGTCCACACGTGATTATATTGACGATCAAAAGCGGAAGTATTTCTGTGGACCGTAAGGCAGCAAAGTGCGGAAGTGCTCCGCTTAGTTCTTTTGTACAGTGATTGAAATTTTCATTTTCGCAACGAAAACGAAACACAACAAACTAACCAAAAACACCCACATACACACACACTCACACACGCGCACATGCTGTACGAGTAATAATAAAAATTGTTGAGTGAGGAAGCGGCTGCAGGACTGCATGTCTTGCAATTGTTGGCACACACACATCTCAATATATATTTATATATACATTTATATAACTGCATATGTTTTGAATTAAGTAACCGTTCGTTAGATTTAAATACTGGCTGATTTGAGAAGACGTTTTTTATTAAGAAGACTTGACTCAAATCCGTTAATCTCCTCCTGCGATCTAGTGGTTATCTCCCTCCTTACCCTGTCCCTGCACCCAGGCACTCCCTTATATTTCCTGTATTTTAAAATTAATCTAACGCGTATTTTGTTATAACTTAAATTTAAGTTGTACGCTTGCAAGAATCATATGCAGTTTATAAAAGAACAGCACGTACATACGATATAAAATACATAAATATATACATATAAATATACATAAATTTACATACACGAATTACATACATTTAAATACATGAATAATTAATTATAATTACGTAATAATGATATTGATTACTTGATTGAATAAAATAAATGGTGCATACACACATAAACATAAACCAAAGAGCATTTCATTTGTATCTATAGTTTATTCATACACATACTTTTATGGGCAAGCCAAATCCCGCTGAGAGCGAAAATAAAAGAGAGTAGCACTCTTCATAACAAGCTCTGTCGCCCCGCTCGCTCTCTTGATCTCTTCTACTCAGCTGCTCTTAAAGCGGCTGGCCAGACACACACAGTTCCTAATTCCGTTTTAAGTAAATCTGCGCGCTTGAGAGATTAAATGCTGAAGAGCATTTGTGGGACATTTTTGGAAAAAAAGGAAATTTAAGGGAAATTATTTATTTTGGAAATAAAACACTCTCATTCTCTTTTGTTATCTCTTCATTCGCTGGGAAACGAAATTAAAATGAATCTGAAACTCAGGTAAAGATATAAGATATAAAATAATGTATAAGATATAAATGGAAAATCGCTTAAAGAAACAAGTAAAAAAAAACCTTTTTCCCCCGGAAGGATCATCGATTAATTGTGGCTAATCATTATACTATAACTTACCTTGTGTACAACAATGCCTTATTTTTAAGAGAATTCTTCCCAATTAGAAACGATCAAGTTGTATTTACAAATGTTTTAATCGGTGTTATCAAAAGTTGAAGTACATTCATAGTATCTAAATTCGTACTTACATCTAAATTGCGCTTTGTTTAGGTAATACAATTACACAAATAAATAGTTTACTGCATTTACACCGTTGTTCATATCATTTACATATACATAGAAATCGTTTTATACAAAAATACATTTCACTAAAATACGCGATTCGCATATAAAATTATAATTTCTTTGTGTTATCTTAAAGTACATTGTGGAAAAATGGGCCGATAACATTAGAGATCGGCGATCTGGGACCTACATTTCAAATTGTACGATATTCACAAGAGAATGTGGAAGAAGAAAATAATAAGAGTCTGAATGGAAGCTGATCTATATTCAAGTAAAGATTCAAAGTGCAAAACTTAAGATTAAGATTAAGCTAATCTTTGGGATATTTTCGATGTTACATAATCCAATATTTATAATATTATCACTGTTCAATTACTTAATTGGATTATATCATAAATTATATAATTAGTAGGATAAAGAATCGCACCATTTATCAACATCCGCATCTAAACCTTTGATTAACCTCAAATTTACATATAAATTATACAGAAATCTGCCAGAGTCAGCATTAAATTTAGCTTGGAAGTTAATCAAGTTTATGG